>OZ018401.1:43623438-44202311 GCA_963969585.1 Drosophila helvetica | reverse complement strand
AAAGGAAAAAATTTAATTTTAGCCAAAAAAAAACAATTTAAGTCGAACCTTTTCGGAGATTTTGATCTATTAGATGTTTCCATATTGGTTAACATAATTTTTTACATCTTGCCATTTCTACATGTTCTTATCTACTTCCTACATATACATACACGACTGTGTGCGAGAGAGAGAGGGAATCAGTCTGCGCTAGGGAGGCCACTGAAATTTCATTTTGTTCCTTCTGACTATATTATGATCCGATCTGATCCAAATTCAATACTCTGATAGATATAGTCATTTTCTATGATTCTGCGTTTTTGGTTTTCCCGTATCTTCAAAATTGTAGATTTTCATCTTTTGTGGGGGCGGAAGGGGGCGTGGCCAAATTTTAAAACAAACTCGTCTCGGTTTGATATCACAGGAGCTTGGATAGAAAGTTTGGTGGTTCTAGCTCTTATAGTCTCTGAGAACTAGGCGTCAAAAAATTCGATCAGGCATAGCGCCTACCCCTGTGTGTGAGAGAGAGCGAGAGGGAACGATGCATTTCGAAATGGTTTTCTTCATTGTGGCTATATTTATTATCCGATCTGATCCAGATTCTACAATCAGATAGATATTGTCATTCTCTACGATTCTGCGTTTTTAGTTTTCTCGTATCTTTAAAATTGTGCATGCCACAGATTTTCGTCCTTGGAGTGGGCGGAAGGGGGCGGGGCGAAATTTTGAAATACACTTGTAACAGTGCGATAAGACAGGAGTCTGGATACAAAATAGTGTTCCTCTAGCTTTTATGGTCTATGAGCTATAGGCGCTAATGAAGACGGACAGACGGACAGACGGACAGACGGACGGACAGACAGACATAGCTATATCGACTCGGCTATTGATGCTGATCAAGAATATATATACTTTATGGGGTCGGAAACGCTTCCTTCTGGGTGTTACACACATTAATTTTTTGCACAAATCTAATATACCCCTTTACTCTTCGAGTACCGGGTATAAAAACGCAGAATCATAGAAAATTACTATATCTATCAGAGTATTGAATTTGGATCAGATCGGATCATAAATATAGTCAGAAGGAACAAATGAAATTTCAGTGGCCTTCCAAGCGCAGACCCATTCCCTCTCTCTCTCTCGCACACAGCCTTGTATGTATATGTAGGAAGTAGATAAAGACATGTAGAAAAGGCAGATGTACAAAATTTATGTAAACAAATATGGAAACATCTAATAGATCAAAATCTCCGAAAAGGTTAGACTTAAATTGTTTTTTTTTGGCTAAAATTTAATTTTTTCCTTTTGCGAACATGTAATAAATTACAACAAGCTCACATACATATATACTGACTGAGTACCGGGTATAAAGTAGAGCCGCGGCGCAGACGCGGCTCATAACGTTCCCCCTCGTTTTAAATTTATTTTACTTTAAAATAATTAGAATTTTTGTGTGGAAAGCTCACATTTATAGTTCGGGACTTTCCAACACACATTTTTACCATTTACCTTACATATTCGTTATAGCGAGATTGAAAACGTATGGGAACTCGAGTGACGGGCGTGGAAAAAAAATTCGTAAGAGAAGTTCGACTGTAGTATATTTTTTCTGTGAAACCAGTATTTTGTTGTATTTATTATTAGAATATTCTCCACTATGAAGCAAGAATTCAATTAAGCATTTTTTTAATCAGTATTTTTTTAGTACAGGGTGGAAAACTAGTGCATATTTTAGGGAAAATATATTTTGTATGGTGTTTACGTATAGTTGAGCATTTTTAATTCTCAATGTGCTCCCGTTCAATTTTTGTAATAACTTTAGCCTATTTATAAGTCGCGCTCAATTTGTCGACTGTATTTTGTTTGTTGATTAAAGATTTTCCCCTTAATTCTTAATAATTTACATACGTTCAACAGAGTTCGATCTTTAGATTGAATAGTCCCTGATCCTTTCCACTGAAAGTATCTCATGTGCAAAAAGGATACCTTAAGAGTCGATCATCGTTTATCAGCGTTTGCATTACTCAAATCCAAATTCAGGCTGTAATGTTATGATCGTTTTTATTTCTGTTTTTTTTTTTTGAGATTTTCTGCGCTTCGCGTGAATTACATTCAGAGCACATTATTATGGCCATAACTCGTATGATTGTTGCTTCAGACTTTTATGAGCCGTGTTTTTTGGGCTTTTCCTCTTTTTCCGCATAGTACTTTTCTTCCTGTTCTGCTCTTCTGCTTCTGCCGCTGCTGCTGCTTCTCCTTCTACGCTTTTTATTCGCTTGCTTTTATGGTTTTTCGCACATTTGTACATATTTTGTAATAGTAATCGTTTTGGCTTTTGGTTTTTCTGAGGCTTTTATGCTCGTGTTTTCAGTTTTTATGGCCACGTGTCGTGTGCCCCCCACCACCCTACCCCGCAACTCCTGCTCTCCATTGAGTGGTGCATCATTCGGTGGCATATTTATAGAGATGATTTCAGAGCTCATGGAAAGTGCAGCGGCAGCCAGCCTTCCATTTCCAAGAAGAATGTGCCTCGATTCTATTGTTTTTTTTTTGGGTTCCATTTGACAGTAGAAACTACTCGAATCTATGCAAATCGTCAATCAATTGATACCCTAACCAATGAGGCTATTATGGATTCTCAGAGCAGCTTGTGAAAGTGATTAATTCGGGAGAAACTCTGGTGCATCCTCTAATCTCTGTGGATTCTGGATGTTTGAAGGCTAATGGATCCTCAGATCCATCGTTTGAGTACTTACTTTATTCCCTGAACCATCCCTGACTTATGGTCCATCCCTTTGCTATCTTTTGCCTACTCTCCTTTAAAGAATCCCACGAAAAATCGCATCGCATTGGTGTGTGGAATCTCTAGAGACCAAATGTTCCCATCATACGTTTCGAATCGATTTCTCCTTCTCCGCGACGTTGCCCTTTGGATCGCCAGCGATCGACCCTCCAGCGCCGGGTAGGCTATGGCTATAGCTATCGATCGTTTTAGTTTAGAGTCCCAATGGCCTCAATTTCTTATATATGTATGTACATATGTATGTACGAGTATGTATGTATGTACTCGTATGCTTAGTTGATTATGAAAGAACCTCAAGCGAAAAAAATGCCTACAACATTTCTATAGATGTCTGCGTGTATGGTGTGTGATGGTGTGTGGCATGTGGATTGGTGGATTGGTTGATTCGGTGGATTCGGTGGCCGCATTTTCTGTGTGTGTTGTTTGAGGAAGTGAATTCGAATTTCAATGACTTGAACTTCTATAAAAAGCATTTACGCAATTTTTGCGTTCTGTTTCTTCAGTTTCTGTTGGGTCTTCAGCTGCTGGTTGGTTCTTTCTGGTTGGTCGTTCTGCTGCTTCAGTGCGTTTTTATGATATGCTACGGGCAACGCTATGGGTTCTACTATTATTTATAGACCCATGCGGCTGATAAGAAGCCTTCGATTGGTACTTCCCTCTCTCTCTCACTCTCGCTGTCTCTGTATGCCCCTTCTTCGTTCGTTGATTAAGTTCTCATTGAATGAATATTAATTAAGGGCCATAAACCCTGACATCCGGAGGAGCAGGAGTTGGGAGTGGGAGTGGCAGTGGGGTTGCATTCATATTTTTTGGGGGTCGCCGCCTAATAAGGCCTATGGGAGGGGGATGCTGATGATGCTGCCACTCTCCTGTTTTGTAACCCGATCTCAATTAGAAGAAGCAACCACAGCCACTGCCTTCTCTTCATACCTGCCACACCCAACATTTCTGGCTTCCTGTTGCCGTTGCTGGCATTTCTGCTGCTGCTCCTGCTGCTGCCTCCGCTGGAGTGCTTCTTGCAACAACATTTGATTTTCTGACCAGGAATCTCTCGCTCGCTCTCTCTCTCTCTCCCTCTCTCTGTGTGTGGCAGCAATAGTTAAAGTTTTTCAACTGGAATATTTCTGCGGCCACCACCGACGACCGTGTGTGTTCCGTTCGGTTTTAATTTATCTAAAACTTTTGGCTGCTGCTGCTGCTTCTGCTGCTTCTGCCGCATGCCTCAACCTTTTTGGTCACCCCCACCTCTTGGCCAGCGACGGCTCCGCAATTTGCAATTTGACCTTTTAACCCTATGTTGTGGACCTCGAACAGCAGGGATAGACAGAGAGTGAGAGAGAGGGGGGGGAGGAGGAGGATACACACAGACTCAAAGTTTGGGAAGCGACCTTGTAACCACAGCAACAACAGCAGCAGCAGCAGTAGCAGCAGCAGAAGCCAGCCAGTAAAAGGGGAAATCCCCCCACCACACGATGGATGGGGGAGGATGCAAGAGGATTGCAGTACCTCCAGTATGAATACTCATTCAATCATTGCTACATTCATTTATTCATCATCTATCAATCATCATTTGGCTGGCATTTAAATGTCACAATCCGTGGTAGGTGGGAGGAGTCATGTAATCATCGATATGCTAAAGACCGAACCGGAGAGCCCAAAGAAATGCAACAGGTGTCTTGCGTACGAATCAGCTGGAAAAGGTACAGTTTTCATGTACAGTGGCAGTGTTGGTAAACGAATTCAAAGGGGCAGGGGAAGATGGAGAAAGAATAGGGCGGATTGTCCTCAGTATGGCATTTGCTGCCCATAGTTGGTAAACGAATACAAAAAGTCTTTTAAATGGAAAATTCGATGAGGATGAAATGGTGGGCTCCAATATCTCTTTAAGCATGCCTCTAGCTCCCACCAGTGTTGGTGAATAGTTTAATTATTGAATTGAATGATTATTGAATTTGAATGATTATGGAATGAATCACAGACCATAACAACTACCAATTCCGTTCGCTATCTCCTCCGATTCGCTATACAGTTGCGCTGAGTTGCGAGCTCTCTCAAAACAGTGTTGGACAAGCTACATGCTCGCTTTGCTTCCAGATAGCTTCTGTCAGTCATTAGAAGTTTGCTATTCATCACGAATGCAGCCCAAGGAAACAACTGAGAGGCTGTGTGTCCCATTAGATACGCTTAAGAGTCCCCCAGGGGGACGGGACCCCGATCTGAATCATCACTGTACTTGGCCCCAATCCTTGGCGGGGCTACTGCTACTCCATGGCGGAGGAGGGGGCTCTGGCCATGTTTGACAGCTGGGCAATAGCTCTCTGGCATATCCATCAGCGAGATGGATAGACTCTAGTCTCCAGTTGGGCGTCCATTTGGAATCTGTGTCATTTGCATGAAAAAACAACACAAAAACAACCACAAATCTGACAAGATGTAGCGTGCCACCTCACCACTGGTATGCCGAGGTTAGTAATACTCTTTATCTATAAGATTTGTGCGTCATGTTTTCTATACCCGATATTCAAGGAGAGTATAGGGGTACACTACTTGAGTGGATGAGTGTAACACCCAAAAAGAAGCTTCTCCGATCTGATAAAATATATTTCTATATATTCGTGATCAGCACCAATAGTTTAGTCGATATAGCCATGTCTGTCTGTCCGTCTTAATGAGCGCCTAGATCTCAGAGACTCTCGAATTAAATAGGTCATTAGGTGGAAAGAGGCGGTAGTGGTTCGCCCCTCCCCGCATCAACCAACGAATCAATTCGTCTGTTTTGCGAGCAGCGATTCCAAACGACAGAGAACGAGAGAGCATTCGGCAGTTATCGGTTCCGACACCAATTCGGGCGAGTATCGGGAATATTTAGGGAGAGCCGCGGCTCACAACGTTTCCGTTCGTTTTCACTATGAACGCGTCATGCAGCAGTGCCTCTCAGTTGAGTCATTATTCCAAGAACGTGTCACCAACTTCGTGGCAAAGTGACAGTACCCTTCTCTGACGCTCTCGACAATTCCAAAAATCGAAAAAGCAAACAGAAAGCAAAAAACGAGTAGAGCCAGAGTCTGTAGTCCGGAGTCCGGAGTCATAGACGCAGTCGCAGTGGCAGTCGCCAGTCGCCAGTCTGAGAGATGATATCATGCATAGTAGGTGGAGGAGGAGGTTGCTGCTGCTGGAGTAGTGATATCACTATCCGACTGCTGCCCCTGCAACTGCTGCTGCTGCTGCCACATAAATCAGATTGCCACTGGCGCTAACTGCAGCATCGTAATGATCCTATGGCTACGATGATAATCATCATTCAAAAGGCAAAGCCCCCGATGATATCCCATGGGCCATTTATCAAAGTTCAGCCATCGAAAAGATGTTAACATCGCAAAATTACACAGTCATAAAAATCGAAAAGAAAAAAGAAAAAAGAAAAACTGCAGTCGGCAGGCCCAAAAGACGTGGGGCCTCTACCACTTCTTGCCCCTGCGTTCTCCGAGCGGGCCTTGGCTTAGCATTTGAGTCGCTTAAAATTACAGCCACTCACCCACCGCAAGCCCAGAGCCTCCTCTCCTCTCTCCTCTCCTCTCTTTTTTTTTTTTTGTTATTTTTGGTGGGCGATGCAAATCGCAAAAGCGCCTCTGGAGCCGCTGGCCGACCGCCTGTCTTATCGCCGAATGTTGCACTGCCGCGTGGTGCATGGCGCATGTCGTATAGAGCATGGAACATGGGGGCACGGGGGCATGGGGGCATGTGGCATGGCGCATGGAGCGTGTTTAATTGCGTGCAATTTGTTTTAGACACTACAAAACATCAAAGTACAGTGAAGACTGGAGTAAAGGGAGTCCCAAACCAAAATACACTCATTCGTCTCTTAGTGCTTTTGTCTTACAAATTTAAAAATTAAGATAATAGCGTTAGCCAACACTGGAACTGGCATTTATTACTTGAATTCGAAGAAATTGTAAAGATTAAATCTTTTAAAGTGCAAAATGTGATGGAAGCAAAAACTTTTTAAGGTTTTCCATCACTGGATCATAAATATGTTCCACCAATCCATTTATGTATCTGTAAGTATTGGAATGGAGGATATCTTGGATTGGATTACCACTGTAGTGGGCATCTGTGATGTCAGCACGAGTATGTGGGCCATGTTACACGCGTATGCTATATGTTACAGCCACTCACTCACTCACTCGCCTTAGCAAGAGCAAATGAAACTGTTCGTTCCTCCGTTCGTTCGTTCGTTCGTTCGTTCATTCGTTTGGTTTAGCATTACATCAACTCATTAGGCACGCACAGACGACAGACGACAGTCGACAGTCGACAGACGACAGACGACAGACAACGTTGAACGATGACGATGAGGCGTCGTTGTAGGTCAGTCAGTCTCTGGGATTACCACTGCAATAGCAACTGCAAAATGCGACTGTCTGGGGGCCACCACACCCACCCCCAGCCCGCCTCGACTCGACTCCGACTCCGACTCCCCCTCCCCGAAGAAGCTGAGACGATGAGACTCTGTGACGAGTGCTTCAGAGTTCACTCGCTTTTTGCATTGGTATACCCTGTACTCGCACACCAAGATAGAGCATGTTGCACCCCAGAGTTCAGGCAGACCAACAGGTGGCTCTTAAAAGAGCATGCAAAAGCCACAAAGAAAGTTCAAATATAAACAAAACAAATAATATTCTGCGAAAGTATCCCTTAGTTCGAATAGGGCCATTCATCTATGGAACATTTAGCCAGCTAATCAACGCCATTCGAGGTTTAATGTCTCTAGAGTCTGTTTCTTTTTCCTATTTTTGTATTCTGTACAGAAGATCCTTAGAGGATATCCGCATATTCGAAGTGATATTCTCCGCTTTTTGTTTTTATTTCATGCTTTCCATTTTTTTGTTGAATGCTTTTTATGCATCTGCTGCTGTTGTTGCCTCCTTCCGTCCATCGTGTCGCCTCTCAACTTTAAACTTAATTACCTGAAAGAGTGTACGAAGGTGTACGATACACAAATACGGAACCAGAGGCAGAGGCCCTCACAAAAACTAGGCACAGTATTTCCCTCGCAGACTCGTACATATTGTTTAACAGCCTCGACAACGACAGTTGGTTTTATTTTATTTCATTTCCATTTTGCACGAGTATTTTGTTTGGCAGTAAGCAATTTCCTTATGGCAGGCTGCTTGATTTAAAGTGGATACTCATATTGTAAAGCTTTCAATGAAAACTTCTGGGAAAATTAATGATTGAGCATTCGAAGAGGAAGCCAAGAATCATTGGATCTGTCATACTAAATCTAAAAAAAGGAAGCTTTGGCAGTCCTTTTTATTGAAGAGCTTTTGGAAGCAAATGTGTCCTATCGCTTATGGGAAATTTGTTCAAGGAATCAACGGCATACGTTTATTGGGTTGGAAATCAACTGTTGCACTTGGCATTCGCCCTAAAACGTTCTACAATGAATGAAGGGCTGTTCCCCTTTGTTTTCTCGGTGGAAAACAATCAAATTTTAACTTTGAATGATGAAAAATGATCGCTTGCTTTATGGCTTTTAAAGTAGTAGCAGACTCTTCAAAGATATCCTTCCTATCCATTGAGAGTTCTTCGCCCAATGAGGTCTGAATTTTCGCCAATTCGTATAGCATTTTCGCCCTCTGGTCACACTGGTTTAAGCAGTGCATTTGCAAGGCGATTGACCCCAATCGATCAGACGATTAAGATGCCGACAGAGATTGCCCACAAAGAGGAGATCGAATACGAAAAATGTGGGAGAATTAACTAGAGAAAGAAGCATAGAAAGAGAGAGAGAGAGAGAGAGAGCGTAAAGAGATTGGCACACGTCTGCCTCAAGCTTAGGAGGAAATGCGGCCACAGACCGACAATATCTATAAATTAAATATTGACGTAGCCGGCAGTCGGCAGTCGGCGGTCGGCGGCTAACTTATCTGCCCATCCCCCGCCGATGCCATCCCCTCCAACAAAATGATGATGGATCCATCCACAACAGTTGGGCGCTGACGGCACACCGACCTCGGATCGCGCACGCGGCTTATCGGATCGGGCCTCTCCAGATACGATACGATACGATATGAAACGATAGGCCATGCTATGTATTACCTCATCATTGCTAATCGCAGACGGCGAAAAGGCGCTCGTAAAACGCACTACTCGGCGAATCAATCAAATAGCCAAAACACACACCACATACCAAACACATTTCTGGCCTACCAATTTATGGCTTTTATGCAGAAGGCATCGCCAGAAAGGAACAGTGTCTTAGAAGCGCTATAAATTATGGCGGACTTTCATTCCTTGAGGTTCCATTTCCATTCCCTCGGCGCGAGTCCCCAACACTTAAGCTCAGCTTCGTCTCTCAGTCCATCACTCTTTCTGAGGCTTTTTCTTGTGGCTTTGTCGACGATTTGCGACGTGTTTGGCGCACCAAGTGAGGAGCGGCTTCGTCATATGCAAAGCACGTTGTTCAGGCCTTTGAAATACATACGTACATATGTACATACACATGTACATAATGCTCCGCAATGTCCAAAGGCAGGCGATGGAGAGGCCCGATTGGCTTCAAATGGCATTGAAATCGCCATCGCTGCCTCGCCATAGAAGAAAGTAATAGAACATATAGAAAGATTTGGAAGATCTTGTAGATTTCCCATAAGAGAACGACCTGGCAAAAATCAGCTGTTGCATTTTCCATTCACACTTAAACGTTGAATGATACCATTCGCTTGTCGGCGTCTTTCTGTTGAAGCTCTGTTTTGTGCCGCAATGCGCGCATGGGGAGGGGGTAGCGAAGCCTGCCCAACTACCATTAAGCATCCTTGACAGTGGCGGCTGTTGTTTCGTACCAATGATGTTGCATGCTACATAGCGAGCACAGAGAGAGCAACAGAGGCAGAGAATGAGCTTCAAGAGGTGCGTGTGCAAGCGAGAGGGCACGAGGGCACCGCTGCGGACGGGTGATGACCTCAAGTGTGACACAGGGCGCACAAAAAAACAAAGCGCTGAATGCAACAAAGGCAGCGCGATGCCTCCTCCCACACGCTCTCCTGCTGCTATCACCCCCTCCACACCGCTACCCCGCGGCAGTTGTCGTCAAGTGCAACGTCATCCTGCTTATTAAAGGTATTACACCAACACACAAAGCGGCACGAGGGGGCAGCAGAGAACGCTGTGAGGCGGTGCAACCAGTAGACAACAAGTAAACGTAATTGCAGCCGCGCCTCCCTCTGCTGCAGCCGCAGCCGCAGCCACAGTCCTCAGGCTCAGCCTCAGCCTCTGCCTCTCCCTCAGACCTCCTCGACCGCCGCGGCGTCTCTCAGAACCAGGTCGTCCGTCTCTGCCCAAAGTGCACTCGAACGCAGGTGAGGGGCATTCCACCGGAATGCTCTCTTGATAGTGGCATATTTTGTTCCAGAGCGAGATACAGCAAGTGGCGAAACATAGAAATATGCAACTCCAAAAAGTGGCAGTGCCTCACCTTAGGCAAAGATCAAAATCTTGATTTCTGCCGCTACCTTTGCCTCTGCCTTAGCCTCTGCCTCTGCCTGCTCCTCTGCTGCTATCAGAAATCTCAGTCACAGCCTCTGCCTCGACTCTGCCGAATGCTGTCACCAAGGTACATTATAATAAAGGGCGAGCCAATTCCCTAGCAGGTGACTGCATCTCATGTGCCACCTTACCCCTCGCTCAAGATATACCTTGCCTGTTTACCTTTGCTGTCGGCAGTCAGACGCTTTCGCTGCCTCTGTCGCGGCTACTTCTCTCTTTCTGTTGCTCTCAAATCTGTTTAGAAAAAGATGTAGACCCCCTTGTCATTGTCACACAGACACACTAAAGAGAGGGCTGGGATGGGGACGCAGAGCGACAACCCTCTTGACTGCGGCTTGTTGTTGATTTCGTCTCTTCTGAGGAGAGCCAGAGAGAGCATGAGGTAAAAGGCGATGTTGTCGCGACGCGCATTGCTGCACAGCGAAAAAAAACACACACAAAAAAAGTTACGGGCACTTCTTCGGAATGTTTCCAGCACTTCAACTGCATTACCGTAAGCTGCGACGTCAGCGTCGGCAGCAGCGGCGGCAGCCATCCATCATAACTGGGTTGCCGTGCTGCAGCTCTGCCACAATGCGAAGCGACTGCCACTGACAATATATCAATGACTGTCAAACCGTTTTGGATGGAGCCGGAATGGGACAGGGGTCCAAAGTGCAAGGTTTTTGACTTTTCCAGTGGCTTAGCAGAATAGAGGTTTCACTGTGCGGCAAGTACATATGTACATATGTATGTATCATAATTAGCATGGCCCCGCGGGGCCAAAGGGTAGCCCCATAAAACATGTGTATGGCGTAATTTTATTTGCAGAATAAACACCTTTTTTTAAGAACCTTTTCATGAGAAACGTTTTAGACTTTCGTGAGGAGGGCAAACCCCACCTGTGATGGGAAGCGCGAACTTTTCGGGCGACTTCCGTGGAAGGCAGTCCAGCAAAAAAAACCTACAAGGGTTTCAACCAAAAGTCGGAGATCAAGAAGGGCCTAAAGATCGCAGTTGTTATTAACAGAAATTTCTGGGAATGAGCTGAGAGTCTCGCTAGGGATAGACATAGGAGAGAGAGAGAGAGAGAGATAGAGAGTACTGTTTGAGCACAGGAAAGAGCAGCTATACTGGGAGAGAGAGAGAGAGAGCTGAATCAAGTTTATTTCGAAACTCTTTTTGTATTTTACTTTCGAGTCAACGAACGTGTACTTTTTGAACAGAAACTATAACAATTTTGGGAAATCAAGCAATTTGGAACTTATTGATTGATTGCGATCTTCTCTTCAAGATCGTCTATGGCGATTTTGTTCTCGTTGTACTCCTTGTCCTTGTTCAGGACTGCGTTCTCGCGATCGTCTGCGTCTATCTCCTCCTCACGATCGCCGTAGTCTTTCTCTGGGGTCATGTTCCCGCGATGGTCGTTGTCTTTCTTTGTTTTTTCTTTCTCCTCGAGGTATTCTTTGGCTTTCTTTAGGGCCACGTTCTTCTCCTGGAGGTAGTCCTTGATTTTCTTGAGAAGTTCCTTCCTCTTCTCAGCATCATCTTTGTATTTCCTTAGCGTCTCCTCCTCGCGATCGTCTCTCTCCACTTCCTCCTCCGCTTCCTGAATGGTCTGAAGCCCGTTGGGCGGCATTGAGGCCACAAAGTGGAAGCGCTCGCCAATCAGCTGATAGAAGAGATGGATGAAGGGCTCCGAGCAGCAGTAGTCGTTCTCCACCGATATGTCAAAATACTGCATATTGGCCTTGCAGATTGTCGGATTGAATTTGAAGACCGTGCGATTAGGGTTGCCCGCTTTGTTGCCACAAATGACGGTGGGGATGCGGCCGCAGTCGTGCCACAGTTGCCTGTTCCACAGGAACACATTGTCACAGGTCTCCTCGTTGGTCACATCGCACATAATGATGGCACAGTCGCTGCCCCGATGGTATTTTGTCTGCTCACCGCTGGTGTCCCGAACAATGAATCGAACGGATCCACGCTTGGTGTGGAACACGATATCCTGCTCAGTGTCCCCAAGGGTCGGCCAATAGCTCGCATTCCCATTGAAAGCGCCTGTGATGTGGCGTTTTATCAACGAGGTCTTGCCCGTTTTAGTATCGCCCACAACGACCAGCTTGTAGGTGGGTAAACCATCCATTTGGTTCATTGTTGTAGCAAAAGGAAAGTTCAGTAGAATTTACCGAGCGGAGATATACTCGTATTGAAAGGATAGAGCAAAGTGACTGCCTACTGTCGTTCGGATGTGTTCTCTGCGATTGCTATGTTTCTGCTATGTTTCTTCTTTCCCAGTGTGACCCTCTCTATTTTTCTCTTCCAGTGTGGCTTAGCAGTAAATGTTAATCTCCTTTCATTTCCACTCTATTTTTATTTGTTCTTATTTTGTGTGTGGCATTTTCTCTACCGCTAGCTCTCTCCCAATGTGCTTAAGGATATTAAAATGCATTAAGAACGCCGAATAGGGTTCCCTCTTTTATGTATCTTCTCTTCACAAAGATTTCTCTCTCTATCTCTCTCAAACGGTTTATATATCTTTATCCTTATCTCTATTTAACTATCTCTCCTCCATCTATCTGCCAAAACGGCCTTCAAGGTCAAGTTTCTGCTTTTACTGCCTTCTTTTTTGGGATGGGGACTGTGAAATCAAGAGCTAAGAGATTCGTTCGTTGGCCAAAGTCCCAACTTGTATTTAATTTTTATACCCGGTACTCGAAGAGTAAAGGGGTATATTAGATTTGTGCAAAAAATTAATGTGTGTAACACCCAGAAGGAAGCGTTTCCGACCCCATAAAGTATATATATTCTTGATCAGCATCAATAGCCGAGTCGATATAGCTATGTCTGTCTGTCCGTCCGTCTGTCCGTCTGTCCGTCCGTCCGTCTGTCCGTCTGTCCGTCCGTCCGTCTTCATTAGCGCCTATAGCTCAAAGACCATAAAAGCTAGAGGAACACTATTTTGTATCCAGACTCCTGTCCTATCGCACTGTTACAAGTGTATTTCAAAATTTCGCCCCGCCCCCTTCCGCCCACTCCAAGGACGAAAATCTGTGGCATGCACAATTTTAAAGATACGAGAAAACTAAAAACGCAGAATCATAGAGAATGAGCATATCTATCAGATTGTAGAATCTGGATCAGATCGGATAATAAATATAGCCACAATGAAGAAAACCATTTCGAAATGCATCGTTCCCTCTCGCTCTCTCTCACACACAGGGGTAGGCGCTATGCCTCATCGAATTTTTTGACGCCTAGTTCTCAGAGACTATAAGAGCTAGAACCACCAAACTTTCTATCCAAGCTCCTGTGATATCAAACCGAGACGAGTTTGTTTTAAAATTTGGCCACGCCCCCTTCCGCCCCCACAAAAGATGAAAATCTACAATTTTGAAGATACGGGAAAACCAAAAACGCAGAATCATAGAAAATTACTATATCTATCAGAGTATTGAATTTGGATCAGATCGGATCATAAATATAGTCAGAAGGAACAAATGAAATTTCAGTGGCCTTCCAAGCGCAGACTGATTCCCTCTCTCTCTCGCACACAGCCGTGTATGTATATGTAGGAAGTAGATAAAAACATGTAGAAATGGCAGATGTAAAAAATTTATGTTAACCAATATGGAAACATCTAATAGATCAAAATCTCCGAAAAGGTTCGACTTAAATTGTTTTTTTTTGGCTAAAATTTAATATTTTCCTTTTGCGAACATGTAATAAATTACAACAAGCTCACATACATATATACTGACTGAGTACCGGGTATAAAGTAGAGCCGCGGCGCAGACGCGGCTCATAACGTTCCCCCTCGTTTTATATTTGCTTTTGATTTCAGGCTTTTTGTTTCTTCTTCCACACTCTTTTTGGCGGCACGTTTCATTTGCAACACTCACAGATACAGATACAGATACAAATACAGGAAATAAATCAAGTTTGGCTTTTGGTCAAAAGTCGTCGGTTGTCGCCGTCGTTGTCGTTGTCGTTGTGTGTGGGGGGGCTCTGCGGGGGCTCTCTAAATGTGAGACAGCGACAAATATTTGTCTTTTGACAGCTAATGGGCTCATTTAGAGATCGCCACTGAAGGCGGGGCGGCACACGGGTGCAGGGTCCAAGCGTCCAAGCGTCAAGCAGTCTGTTGTTTACCTTACCCAATCGAATCTCGGAATCTGAATATCGAATCAAAGCGAAACGAATCGCAAAACAGTCACATACCTACAAAGAGAGAGAGAAACGATTGTTAATTGAATTATTAATCCATTAATCAATATATGGCAAATGCTTTTTTGGGATCATAGACGATGATCCGCCATTAGTGATGATAATGATGATGATCGGGAAACTAGTTTCCGCTGAAAGCGTGTCTCAAATTGATGTCTGTAGCAGTAATGATTGGAG
Source organism: Drosophila helvetica (assembly GCA_963969585.1). NCBI lineage: Eukaryota > Metazoa > Arthropoda > Insecta > Diptera > Drosophilidae > Drosophila > Drosophila helvetica. The sequence continues at coordinate 44,187,595 of OZ018401.1, read as the reverse complement.
TACACTCAAAGATGAAGCAAAGGCTTATAAATTCAGCTACTAAGCCACACTGCGAGAGAGTTTCCTCATTCGAATTAAGCAAATAACATTGAAATCGCTGTTAAAAATTCCCATAAGCGAAAGGTAACAGAATCACCTTTCATTTGCATCATTCATCTCTATCTCTACATCTAAAAATGTTCCCATTTTGAGATCGTTCCCTGTGGAGTCTTCGAATTTCATCAAGAGCTACATACTCCCCTTCCTCGGCTGCCACATGAAAGACGACGATGATCACTCACTTGAGAGGTCGTCTCTTGGGACTATCAGCTGATCGCACAACCCGATCCGATCGCCCAAGCTAATGAACTTCTCTTTCCTTTTTTTCGCTGATCTCAGCATAAAAATGGTCTACGGAATACGAATTCTGCACTGGACACTGTTTTCCAGACGAAACACAAACGAAAATCGGATGACAGGGCATCGGAGTAGGGGAATGGGGAATGGGAAGGGGAAGGGAAAGGGGAATTGCATGCGACACCGCATATTTTTGGAGTTAGTCAAACGAATGGAATGAAGAACAACAAAATCGAATGGGGAATGGGATGGACTGGGATGGACTGGGATGGAATGGGGGTTCAAGCAACTTCGAGCTTCGAGCTGTTTCCAGCTGTTGGCCGAAGAGCGGGTAGACCTCTCTTTCTCTCTCTCTCTAATGGCTCTCCACTGATAAGGCAACAAGTTCCGACCAAAAAAGAAGAGACTCTCGACTAAGAGATGAGAGGAGGATCTTATAGTCAACAGACACTGGTGGTATATTTCCAGAACGAAGATCATGAAATGCTATAGATTCAGATCTTAATACAACTTGGCATTCAGTTAGGTACGGTCTTTATAGGGATTTCTACAAAATTTTGACAGTGCAACATTTGTTCTTCCAGAACTATCATCTTTAAGTGCGTCGGATCGAAATGAAACGCAATATATGGGTAGTAGATTTAATGGCTCTACGACTGGGGCCTTTTCTCCAAGAATAATCATCTTCTATATCCCTGAAAGTCGCACCTTCTAGGCGTTTATTTCATACATTTCTACCCTTGAACTCTATGGTTATAGAGTGCATATTAAATAATTCTAAGTTGTGTCAACTGGCTTCAGAAGAACCGGTTCGAAAGGGAGGCAGAGCTGGAAAAGAGTCTGACACACACGATTTTTAGGCATTCAAATGTCAAACGAAATATGCATTAAATTAAGATTCATCAAAGCCACGACTGGCACCAACAGACGGAGTTGCATAGTTGCATAGTTGCAGGCCCATTCCGCAGACCCATTCTGGGGGGCCATTGCCCATTATAGTTTTCTGCTATCAGTCGTCAGTCAACCTTATCAACTTGGCAACAACATCGGAGGAGCATTGCACGGAGGGAATAGCAAAAGCAACCACTCGGAATGCGGGGAAACTATGCCATCTACGATCGTACGTATTGTATGTACTACACACATGGTCTCTATATCTTATCGGGCCCTGACTCTGCTCCTATGTACAGTGTGGAGTATTCCTCCCCAAAGATATCTCATGCGTCTATGCGTTTTGGGAACACACACACCAACACACACATTTTCATTAATTGTTTCTTTTCTTTCTTTCTTTCACTTGTTTCTGTTGCTGTTGCGGTAATTAGTTTAATTTGTTTGCGGCCATGCAAATAAATGGAAAGAAACCCCAAAAAACGCCAAAGTGAATTCAATTGAAGTGGAAAACAAACACCAGTAGGGATCTTCCATTCATTCATTTATAGTTATAGTATTAACACCTCGAGGCGTCTTCGAAAGAGTATCACTGCCATGAGGACTTTGCGGATAATCCCCAAATTTGATCTTTAAATAAATGTCGTTCTACAAACTTTATATAATCGATAATTCGTTCAGATATCGGTAAATTATGGAAACGGAAATTGAAATGTTGCGAATCCGGGAAATCGAAATCGAAATAGTTTCTTTCTTTTATTTTTCGTTTCTTTTGAATATTGGATGTATTTAATGGAGAAATCTTTCAACCATCCATTCTGAAAGGAAAACTTCTTCGACGACACTTTTGTTGTCGATTTTGTATGATTGATCATCTTATAAAGAGTCGTTTTGGGAGTCTCTTTTCTGAGACTGAGAATCGGAAGCCATTAACAAAGATCAAATCGAAATGAAATCGAATTTAGCCATTGGCTATTGTTTTTTCCAGTTTTCCATAAAACAGCATAAATATATGCAAGACGCGTAGACCCGTAGAGCCGTAGAGCCGGGGAGCCGTGGAGCCGGGGAGCCGTGGACCCGTAGACACGGCGGCAGATAGCTGGCTGACTCGATGGCAAATTAATGAAATTTGCATAATTATGCATCGCATTTTGATTCGTGTTTGTTGCTTTCTGCTTTGTTCTGCTTTGTTTTTTGTGATGGTGTTTCATGTGGCTTTCATGCTTTGTTTGTTAATTAATTGGCCATCGCTGGGCCATTTTTTGGGGAGTTTCGATTGTTAATTGTTGGATTTATGGTTAAATGAAGGCGCGCGTTTCAATTGAGATGAGAAACAATTGAGAATTTCCATGGAATTTTATGGTCCATCTGCTCCTTCATCAGAGATTGTCATGCTCCAAATGCTGGCTGCCCCATGCCCCATGCTCCCCATTGCCACGGATGATGCAACTCCCATTCCCCCATCGATGTTGACGAGGAATTTTTTAATTTCCCCCGAAATAATAATTTATAAAACAGACACAGAAGGCAGACCCAGAGAGACACAGACACAGACAGGGGCTGAGGCTGAGGCTGATGCTGATGCTGATGTCACCCCGCATCATCAATGTGTCGCCAGACGGGGCACACCCTCGGGATCCGTTCTCGATCCACTGATGATTAACGTGCCATGGATCAGGACGCTCTCTCCGAAAATCTACATTCGCTTGGGCTTAAGTGGCAATCAAAATAAAGTTGATTGGATCTCAATTTTCAATCAATTGAAATGGTTTCCCCATCGGATCCATCCATCGCTTAATAAATGTATCTGCATCTGTATCTGTATCTTCAGCTGTGGCCAAAATGAATTTCAAAAGAGCGCTTCAAAGAGCAGCGACAACCAGTTTTCATTTATCTATCGATAGATCGACCACTGGATTGTGTGGTGTGCCATTCATTACCCGATCCACCCCGAGAGATATGGCAGACGGAAACTAATTCGAAAACCCAAAAAACCATGTCTGGAGAGTCTTTCCATTGAAAGTCTTTCCATTCCTGCCATGAATTCGCCTAAGAATTAAATTCTTGCCACATTTCCTTTCCAATGAGACGAATGTTTAGGTGATTGTTCATAAAAGATCCAAACATATTCCATGGTTGCCACAGAAACATGTTCTTCCCTCGATGAGGATTTTCAGGTGGGAATGCTCCATGCGAGCATCAATCAGTCAACGAATGAAAGGATATGGAATAAAGAAATTCATCGCAGACTTATTTCCGATTGCAGAGATCATTCCAATTCCGATCATCTATTGATGGACGACTCCCGATCTGAATGTGGAATGAGCATGCGATGCCGTACCCTTCTCCGATCCATCCATCGATCCGCCAGTGGAATATCAAGTGCACATCAAATATATAATTACTCTCCCGACAGAATCCGCCCAAAAATTATTCACTTGTATTTTTCACACATTTCGCTCGTAAAAAGAAACATTTGCCTAAATACAATATTTAAATGCACATTTTTGTGTGTTGTCTTTTGTCTGTTTTGTAGTTGTTGTGGATGACACAATAGAATATATGTAGTATATGCGATACATATAAACTAAATGTTCTATGATGATCCCACTCACAAAACGACAGACGGACGGACGGCCGGAGGCATTCCTGCATTTCGCAATAACTCAGAAGGCAAATTGCGACAGTTTTTCCCCTGCCCCGTGCCAGTGGGTGCCAGTGGGTGCCACTGTGGGAGCATGGGGCGGAGATGTAGAGTGGCGTCTGGGTGCTGTTTGCTGTTTGCTGCTGCCTTCGGGTTGATAGTTTTTTCTATTTTCAACATTTGCGCAATGCAATATTTAAACAATAATTATTGTTCATCGCATCGCATTGCCACGAGACTCAACAAAAACACACAGATACAGATACAGATACGGACACAGACACACCAACGAATGTGCGGTATATTTACACTCATAGATACAGAAACAAAATCCACAGATACACAAATACAGACACATCTCTCGCGATTGCAAATATTAAATTACAGCCGAAGAGGGAGGCTACATATTGGAGTTGACTCTCATAGAGAAATTCTTCCGTTTAGATCAGATATATCCCAAGGATATCTACGGATCGGAGTGACAAAGTGAAGAGACTGATGCAAAATATTCGATTATTGTATTGTTGTTTTCTTAATCGAATTGTATGATTATCAATCGATAAATATGACTTCAATAATATATGAAAGATTTTGATTAGATCGGTAATGATCGTGTCAGTAATACAATTGTAAAATATCGATTAATTATCGGTCAATAGCTATCGATAATTATAGTTGAAGTAAATCGATAAGCTCATAAATTTGCAAAAATTGCATTTAGTTCCTTGCTCTGTTCTTGTCTCTTTCCCCTTCTTTTCTCTCAGTCTAAAGCAATATCTCTCCAACGATTTCTCTCAGTGATAAAAATCGAGTGAAAGAACAGTGCGTTTCACACCCATAAATCCAGTCCTCAGACAGAAATCAGTGCCCAAAAGGATGCAAAAATGTCAGCCAAATGACCAGGAGAGAGAGAAAATATCTCTCTAAATCTAGTCGTGGCTCGTTCTCTCTCACTCGCCTTCTCCTCCTTTGCATCCATCTCTCTTTTCCCCCCTCTATGTTTTTGTGTTTCTCTTCTCAACAACATGAAATTCCAATGCTCTTTCTTTTCTGTGTTTTCGTATCTTTCTATTTGCTGCCTCTTGTACTCTTGTATCTGTATCTATTTTTAAACGTTTACTTCATAGTCTGCCACACCCCTTGCCCCCTGCCACACGCACACACACACACAAACACACACACTCTGTTGCAAGCGGGTATTACAAAATGCATGGCGCGGGAATGTGAATGCCTACGTCACTTATTGGCCGAGGGCCAGCGACGCGACTCCTTCTAGAAGGATGACTAATGGACCCCGAAACTCAGCCCGATGCCATGCGGCTGGAAGGCTGGCGGAAGGCGGAAGGCGGAAGGCGAAGGCTTATGGCCAATCATTCAATCAAACAATCGTCAGGGGCAGTGGGAGACGGAGACGGAGACGGAGGGAGAGACACTTCAGTGACACCTCCCTGTGGCACTTGAATTATCTATAAGCATATTCCACAGATAGAATGTCTCTGAACTTGAGACTGAAGTGGCAGAATAAAATTCAGAGGGAGTGGCAGGGAAAGGGGCTGGGGCTGGGGCAGGGAGGGAACAGGGAGAGGTCGGAATCGCCCTCGCGGAATGGCATAATATTTAAACAAGTGACGCTCATGACTTTTTTCCATTGAAAAAAATTGCAGTGATGTGTGAGGGGAGGCACCCGTTGGCAACAGACACAAAGATACAGATACATTAGCTACATACACAGATACACAGCCACGCAGCATTTGTCGATCGAGATGTTGATGGTCCGAACATCTTGTGTCCACATGTTGCACAAACAAACAATCCACAAACAAGAAGAAGCAAGCGAAAAGAGAGTGGGGAAAAACAAAAGAAAAATATACAAAAGCTTCAGATACTCTGCCGTAAAAGATACAAAACAGCATGTACAGATACATTTGTCGTGTATTTTGCGTCAAGGAAGAGACACAACTTTTCCATCATCTCTGGTCGTCTGTATTACAGAATCCGTGGGATAGTATGGTCCCTCCGACCTTAGTCTTTCTTCAATTTCTAAACAGATAAAGATAAAGATACACCCATGCATTCCGAACTTGTTGCCACCTCCAGCCACTTTCCCATCTCTTTCTCCTCATGAAATTTCGTAATACCCCTCTTCTGGCCAACGGTATACTTTTTCGCTTTTATTTTTTTCTTTTCTTTGTCTTTTGATTTTTTTGTCGGCCATTTGGGGTTGTTGGTTGTTGGTGGTGATTTTTTATTTGGGGATCTGTTGATGATGCAAATATTTTGACAGTTTGTTTGACAGACATGTGGCATGAGGGAAAGGGAGAGTGAGAGAGAGAGAAGGGGGCTGGAGAAGAGCGAGACGAGCGAGAACGGGCCAATCTGCAACAACATATGGGGCACACAAGAGATCTGATCTTTGGAGACTCATCATGATTCACAAATGTCTCATGGTAGAATAAATGTGAAAGCAGTTCCTCACAAGTTCTGCTTATGATCCTGTTTGGATCGGTTGACCACCTGTTCGTATGAGCAATGGATGGACATGGACCCACAATACGCATACGCCCTGGCGGATGGCAATCCACGATGCAGCTGCAGCGGCACTTATCTGTGCCACACTGCTGCCTGCTGCCTGCTGCCGGACTCCCTTTCTGTTGTCAGTGACCCCATTTACAGTACACTCCGCTGTTGCTTTTGCCTTTGCCTTTGCTTTTGCTTTTCCTTTTCCTTTTGCAGCAAAGTGTGTGATAAGACCATTGGATGGGGCAGTGGCAGTGCATTCGCGGCATGCGATATTACATTTTTATAAAAAAGGAATGGCATTAAATGGAATTAAATGGAATCACAGAACTCTTTATAAGAATTTGGCCCCATTTTACAGGCAACTTCCGATGTGATAAAAATTTAAAAATGAAAACACAAACAAATCGAAGATTGGGAGGCGATGAGGATGCCCCTCGCTGCGTTGTGGATGGCACACCTGGCATACATTTGCTGCACAAAATGTTACCCTAAGCGAGGGGTTGCATTCACAACTTCGATTTCGATTGATTTTTCCAACGATTATTGCAAGCTATTATCGAGTTTCATCAAAACGAAATGGAAATGCGTAGCTCTTGCAGAACTCTCGATGAAAATGCCTCAAAATATGAAGAGATTTGGGGGAATGGAGGAATGCAGATACAGAAATTAATGAGCAAGATTATTTCCTTATTCCATATCATTTTATTTATTGATTGATTGATGCTCCCATGGATCATTCCCTACTGAAAATCCTCATCGATGGAAGAACTTCATTCTCAGGGGATTTCATGGCAGGAAACTTTCAAAGGAAAGACTCTCCAGACAAAGATTTTTCAGTTTTCCAATTGATTTCCGTTTGCCCTATCACTCGGAATGGAGGTGTGGTATTATTGTGGCTTCTGCTTCTCCCGAGAGGCTCCACAATCATCTGAGCCTTGAACTCTACGATTTCCTGGGTACAAAAACATCCACAGCAAAAACAGACCACAGACGACAGACGAAACGATAGACAGAAAGTGGATGACAGACCAACGAATCGAAAAATTGACCATACATATAATATATACTGAAATGATTTCGAATGTTAATTTAAGAAATTATTTCATTTGCAAGACAACCAACGCCAGCAGCGGCACAGCAGGGCCACATCTATGGGTCTATGGGGCGGGCAACATGTCATTAACATGCCCCGTGATAAGGCAGGCCGGCAAGCCGGCAGGCAGCCAATGCCGGTGACGGTGGCCTATCATCGCGCGGGGCTCATTAGAGACGATAGACGTAGAGCTCCTCCGGAGACGTGGAGCCCCTCCCAAGAACTAGGCCCCTCCTTAGACCCACAAGAGATAGAGAGAAATTAGAACAATCAACGTTTTCATAATTGGCAAAAAAAAAACACAATGAGGAATATTTTGGGGACAGTGATAACCCCTCTTGATGACCCCCAATCAGAGAGCCACCAAAGCTAAAGCAAGATTTCCGATTTTGTTTGGTTTTTTTTCTGGCGCCACCAAATCCGGTCTTTTGGCAGTGTCCCCTCAATAATATACCGAAGTCCCAATCCATCCGCCCCCCCCCCCCCCCTCTAAAAAGGCCAAAAGAAATGTTAATTTCCACCGACAATTTTAATGAGTTTTAAATGAGTATCGAAGGGTGGGGAAAACTATTTTCAAATCCACTTTTGAGTGCTGGAAAGATGCATCCCATAAAAGCTGTTTATGCTAATCATTTTTTGTATGTGTGTCATCTGAAAAATAGTTCAAGTTCGCTCGATCCATTCGATTCGTTTTGGGGCACGTCATTCGACATTCAACTTGTGTCATCATCAGCCGAATGGAGACACAGGCACAGTCATGGGCACACTCTCAAAAAAAGGGGGACCTTAACGTTTTAATCGTTTGATAACCAAAAGACATTTTCAGCCGTGAAGATTGTGGTGAGATTTTCATTGAGAAAACAACGAACTCGGAATGGGCGGGGATTTTGGTTTTGAAGACTGGGAATGAGGGGGATTTCAGATTTAACGACTAGGTTAAGAGGCTTATCCTACCAAGAAATTTTTTAAAATTTAAAGCAAAACAATTTTTAGAGCATTCCATACAAAATTTTAAATTAAATTTTTACAAAAAGAAAAATAAAATAAACTCCCGAAAATATTCCAAAGGCAACCAAATTACAGGAAAATATTTCCCAGGTATATCCGTTTTTGGGTGGAAAATTTTTTATTGTTGAACAAAAGTATTCCGCAGAAAAAGGTAGCTCTTAAATATCCCATGGCTGCCTCTAATGATACATACATATAGGTTCTATAATTCTTTTAGTAACTCGAATATTTAGGGGATACAGAATTTCATACAAAATCTTAATAGTTAAACCAATTCTCCCCTATCTAAGGATGTATCTTTTGAATCCAAATCTTTCGATAAACATCGGATATATCTGTTTGTAAAAAGTGAATTTATCTCTATCGAAGGGTAATTTTCTTGCTCGAAATGGATCATTCCATGGATGGTTTTAAGTGTATCCTCTTTAGCACTTTTACTCACCTTGGCATTGGTCAGCGGCATGTGGCAGGCATTCATTACCAGCGCCACCGCTAGGAGACGCAACAGCAACGACATCCGTCCCGTCGCGATCCCGGACACGGACACGGACGCCTGGGATCCGGATGATCCCATCGCTTGTGTGGGGTTTCGTTTATTTTTTGGGTACTTAGTTTTTACTTTGGTTTTTTATTTTTTAATTTTATTTTTTTTTGTTTTTGGCAGCTTTTACGGTTATAGGTACTTTGTGTGTGTATGTGTGTGTGGTTTTAAGGCAGTTTTCGGTTCGATATTCGATATATTTGATTGGGTTAAACGGTAAACGGTAGGAAGACAGTGGTTTACGGTTATGGCACTGCAGAAACAGAGAGAGAAAGAGAAAGAGGGAAAGAGAGAGAGGAAGGAGCGTTTAGAGAGAGGGGGAAAAACGTGTAGGTCAGCAGAAGAGAGAATGGCAGATGGGGCCAGATAATGGGGAAGAGGGGAAATAAGTTCCCGAATCAGCGAAAAAATGTCGTGAAATAGAAGCCCCGAAAAAAGAGCCAAAAGACAGCGACAGATACAGATACAGAGATGGGTGGAGTAAGAGCACGAGCAAGAGCAAGAGGAAGACGAAGTTCCTTAGAAAAAAAGCTCGGATCTCAGATCTCGGGAGCCGGATCGGAGCCCCCAGTGGAGGGTTTCCTGTATTGGTGAGGGTTTTCGTGTAGATTTTTATTTTTTATGTGCCACTTTTTTCATTTTTGTTTTAAATTTCGCGCGCGTTGATTTTTACACCCGATCCGGCGACAAGAGATCCCGAAATCCGGTTACCCAGTTCCACTTTATGTTTTATATCTTTGAACGCGTGTCTTGATAAAAAATTGAAAAAATACAAAAAACTAGGAAGGAAATCTCAAGGAAATCTCAAGAGAACGGACTACAACAAAAAGTTTTACGATTGTTTCTTTTGTGGTTTATCCTTTTTGAGAGGTTTTGGAGGAGCACTTTGGGGAGCGGGCACTTGAAAAAAATATAGAACTTGGTGAATATTCTGTCGATAGTGTGTTGTTGCACCTCCGTGGCAGATAGGGTCCCAGAGTCAGTGTGTGTTTGTGAGAGAGAAGGGGAAGAGAGAGAGAACGCACCGAAAAGTGTGCGACCGCCTCGAACGATGGCGCGCAACCGAATGTGTAAGAACTTTGGGGCCTGTGCCTGCGACACCGCTGCCAACGCCAACGACGCCGCCGTCGCTCTGCTTGTACTTCGCCTCTGCCGCCGAAGACGCCGCCAAGACACGACCGACACGAGACCAGGTCCGAAACCGAAGCATGGAATGGAGCAGCAGCAGCAGCAGCAGCAGCAGCAGCAGCAGCAACAACAGCAGGGCAGGGCAGAGGCCGGCTGGCTGGCTGACTCGCTGACTGGCAGCGAACTTTTGCGTGCTCTTGTTATTGTTTTTGTTCCTGAAAGCCTAGCGGCTGTTAAGTGGGTACGGCGACAGCGACAGCGGCAGCGCAGCCAACGCATGCATTTGCAAGCCTGTTGCGTCGAGTGCAACTCCCTCTCTCCCTCTCCCGTGGGTTAGGCTCTCTCTCTCTCTCTCTCTCTCTGTCTCTCTCTGTGCCTGCGTGGGTGTCAGTGCACGCAAAGTTTATCGCGCTTGCTCTTTATCAAGAGCAGGATGCACATTTCGGCTGGCTTCGTGTGCGGCCCCTCGCCACCACCTCTCCACCCCACACACACTCTGTAGGTCAACTGATAAAAAGAGCAAGCGAGAGAATAGAAGCCGAGACTCCGCGAGAGCCACCGCTGCTGCTCTCTACTCATTTCTCACCTATAGGTGATACCTTATGCGAGAGAGGGTATGCTGATTCGGCGGAAGGAAATGCTACAGAGGTCATACATTATATGGCACTGCATTTTTTGAACTACTCTTTGGTTCGTAAATATCTTTCAGTATTTAGATATGATGGCATCTGCAAGGAGTATCAAAAGCTTCCACACCCAAAGCTATCCCCTCGCCTTGTGTGTGTTTGATTTTGCTTTTGCAGCCGGTTTGGGACGCTCGCTTTGCATTTCACACTGAACAACGGAAAAACCGAGAAAGAACCTCTCTCTCATCAAGAGGAGGAAAGCCAGACAGAGATGGCACTAGTTTGTCCTAATTCTAGACCCACTTGATAGTAGCCTAATGACACTAGACTTTGCCAACTGACTAACTGCAAAAACAGAGGCAGCCCTATGGGAAGTGCTTGCAGTGAGAGCGAGAGAAATACTCGTAGATGCGTCATCTTGGCTTTTCACCTCAGCTGGGAGCAGAGTTGCGGCAGAAACTATCGATCCCATTTTTCAGATCAAATTTTTCTGGCTGGCTCTGTGTGTTGGAAAACATCATATTTTCACAAATGGTGCCTTCTTTATTCGCCTGATAGCCGGGGGACGGCTACGAACACTATTTTTGCGTTTTGTCTCTCCTGCTATCTCTCTGTTCGCAGCAAATTTATCAAAGTCTAATGTCATCTATACTATAAATTTGTAGAACAAAATGTGTGTGAAAGAAGCTATTGCCGCAACGCGTGCACCAAATTGCATGCAGTTTTTTTTAAATGTTAGCCAGAATATGTGGCAAGGTTTTTATAACAATTTTTTTACTTTCCTATAAATGGGTTCCTCAAAAATGAGAAATTTGTCAAAAAAATCTCTGCCGAGACGAAATTTAATTGAATTCATTTAGTAAGCAGCGAAGCGCGCTAGTCTGCTAGTAAGGCTATAAATATCGAACCTTGCTATACCGACAGAAATTAATCGCATAATTTTATTGATACAATTTGATATAATGATATATCATATAATGGACAAAGATGGGTTATACAAACGCACATATGTATGTATATAGAAACGGGAGTCAAAATTCCTTCAAAATATATCAATAGTTATCGATTGTTTCATATTTAATTGCAATCAACAGTTTGATTCGGGTAAAAATTCAGATTTAAAATAATTTGTACATAAGTTATCCCTAAAATTGTCCAAATAAATCGAAAATTATCCATAATTCCGATTATATTTGGAATCAAAAATTAAATCTAGGGATATTCAAATGTTGAACGATTTTTTCTTTTAATTGAAGTATTTAATTTAAATAGTGATTTAATATTTAAAACTCAAATTTTTCAAGTTTTCTAAATTTCAGGAGTCTCTCTAGGTCATCATGGGCATCTCTGAGATCTGTATAAGTATTCTGCGGTGTCCCTAGAAACTGGCGGACGGATAGTGGGCTCCGAGTCTACGACGGTTGTTTATCCCAAAAACAGAAGGAAAATGCAAAAGTGAATGCATCTGAAATGTGTGCAGCTGTTGGAGCTCTTCACATTTTCCGACTTTCTGACCGATCCCAGAATATCTGGTGTGCTTTATCGGTGTTTCTCGGTACGCGTCCACAGCATACGAGTATTTCAAGCACAAAAAAACGACTGAGGAACGGAAGAGGGCGGAATATGGTGGGGCAGGTTGAATGCAAGAAAGATGGGTCATTGGGGCTAGAGGAAAAGTTCTAGAACTAGAGGAATTCGTTCCTGTTCTGGAAATATGTATGCAATTTGTAACGATTTTAATTGCATTTTAGTCGCATGTTCCAACCTCCACTTGCTTTCCAGATTGCAAGTTTCTTTGGATAGTTATTCAGTCAGAAAATGGATATAATCGTTGGAGAAAATCAAAAGATTTTTGAATATCTATTCTTCGGTGTAAGATTTCTATAACATCAGGATGCCAATCAATTGCTACATTTCATAATAAATTTACGCCAAAAAAATTGATTTAGTGAGAATATACCCTTTTTTGGGAGTGTTTTCTTGGGATTGCACAATTCCTCACGGATCTGATAAGTTTTCATCTCAAATAGTTCTGGAAAATGGCCGAAAACTGATCGGAAACTAAGTGGCCGGCCTTTGCCGGTGTGAAATCAGTTGACAACCCCACGGGCGACACCCCACCACACCGCAGAGCACATCCAGACACCCAGAGCATTGCGGACTTCCCATTGGCGCCGGTGACCCGTTGACATCCCAAAAACGACGCATGCGTCGAGCGGGCCAGCCGGACTTGGAGGCGAACACCCAATGTGGGTCTCGTATGGAAACGGCCGTCGACCAATGGACACGTTGCGATTTTTCGTGTCGGAGTCGCCCCTTCACACCCTTCCAGAATCGTGATTCCAGAATCGAGATTCCAGAATAAGTCCAGAACAGTGGCTGGCGCCTTTTGCGAATTGCCACAGCTTCCGTTGTTGATAAACTGTGTGGCTAAAAATAATCGAAGAACCAATTATTTGGCTGCCGAAGTATGCGACCGGCTGCGACTATCTCTATCAGCAATATAGCTCCATGGTGCTATGGTGCTACGGCTCTATACAGCTGTATATGTATGGATGAGTCCATCAGTATCATATTGTGGTCGTATTTGGGACATTAGCCTCAAGAACACACATGCACACACATCCGAAGTAAATATATATATTTTCGGGATGTCAAGAGGTGGCCTCTACCTTATCTCAAGAACTCAAGAAAATTGGAACAAATACTGGAATAAATCGAGTGTCGACTCCCCAATCGGTAAAGGTTATCGGTTATCTATGGGGCCGGGAGCAACGCTGACAACAGATTCCAAGCAGCAGTGCAGCCTTCCAATTGCTGTTAAATGTTAAAGCAGAAATCCACCACAGCCAGGCCAGCCAGCCAGCCAGCCAGCACCCGACACCAAAAGCCATTTGCCAGCACCTGGCCGAAAGCTGTCACAGTTTGAGAGCCACAGCGCAGCACAGCACAGGAAAGCTTTCAGCCAAGTCAACGAAAGCTGAGCGCACAGCTTTTTACGTTGGGTTTTTCGGAGGGGGAATGAATTATGGGGCTGTTGAGGGGGGCATGTGATATGATATTTGATACACAATGTCATTATGCGACAAGCTAAGCCCATGCGTAACCAAAAGTGGAGCCAGAGTGTCCTTATTGCTTATGCAACAAGCTGCAGCCCTGCCTTCTGAGAAGGAAGCTCCGATTGATTCATTGGAAAATGAGATAATTGTCAGTCATGTAATTGTGGCATCGACTCATTCATTCATTCAGAGTTGAAACTAGTGCTCTCCCGTAGTGCGGCAGCGCACATCGGTCCTTTCACAAATTAAGGACTGCACCCAAAACAAAAACAAAGAGAAGAGTAAGTCGCGCCTGAAGATCAAAGATAACGGCAGGATAAAGATACTAGCAAAGTCTATGGTTACTGGTTAGTTCCTCCTGTTGCATGCTATCTGTATTCATCCACTGAATCCGTGTCAAGGCCGCAGGGCAGTCCAGTCCATAAATAGAGTGAGCTTGAGCCACCATGGCGTATGGGTATACATTTGTGTGAGTGGTTTTTGAATAATGCAAAAACACAATTAGTTTCCAATTACGAATAAAGTGGCGAGCGCAGCATATCATGCTGCAGGAAAAGCATTTTTCTTTTACCGTGTGGCAAGCAGAGTGTACCACGTGACTGGAACGAAGGCCGTGGTGGGGGTGGGGGTGGTGCTGGGGCTGCGGCTGGAGGCGGCATGTGGCATGTGGCATGTTGATGTAAATATTAAGCATAAGAAAACCACAGAAACGAAAACGGAAGCCACAGTAAGTGAGCAACAAAAAGTGCGAATATATGGGGCAAGAGAAAGTGCCCCATAGGGTCCTGGTTGTTGGGGTGAGGTGCGGTGGAAGGTGGAATTTGGTAGAGAAATTCTATGGGAAAGGAATGCAAGTTGCATCTACCACGGACATCTGTTCCCTTCGGAGAAGGAGAGTCAAGCTGATGGCATTTAAATTTCGATTTCCCTCTAAATTGTTTATTCTGGCTTTCTGGCTGTCATTTGGAAAGAGAGACTGTGAGATCAACGAAGGATATTGTTTAGGATATTCAATCAATCTGAGAAGGGAATGAAAAGCTTTCAGCCTCAAAGCCAGTCCTATTTTTAGGAGGTCTCATTGTGGTTTCAATGGAACCCCAAATCCGTTCCATGCATGCGATTTTCTGGGTTATCCACAAATTATGTGGAAACAGTGTTCACTTTCATGGCTTTCACAGCATTTCACAGGAGTGACCTTTCGGACAAGATTGCTGAGGCCACGCCCCCCAAGCCAAGGCTCTTTAATTAAATTAATACGTAATGTAATGAAATTTCAAATGCCTCAAAGTACCTGCAAAATGTGAGATATCGATGCGAAGAGTGGAGTGGACTAAAGGCAGACACAAAGCCAAAGCGAGTTTCTGGCTTTAATTAAGCTAAAAGCTAACGAAAAGGTCTTCCCAACAATTAGCAAACATTTTGGCGACGAAGAGTGGAGTCTGTCCTCCTGTCCTTCTGCCAGTCCTTTCCACCCAAATAAACAGGCGACAAAAGACGACAAAAGGCGACAAGAAATAACTTTGGACAACAATTGCACAACAATTTGGGGGCATGTCGAATGGAGGATTGATTGTCAATCGCTGGGTGGAAAGTTTCTGCGTGGCCAGGTGGCCAAAGGTGATTTTGTTGGCTGCTGTTTGGCAACATGCAACTTGTGTTGCAACTTGTTAGCCTGCCACTTGTTTGGCTGCCTCTGCATTTTCCGTGTGCTAGCCCTTCACGTAACCGAATCCTTCCTCAGCCCGGGATGCTCTACTTTCAGTTCCATGATCGACTGTAAAAAAGGGGCCTGAACTTCTCGCAGCGATTTCCCTGCGACCGAGGGGCACGTCCTGCGTCATGCACGGCGCATGACACCAGTTGCGTACATCCTGCAAACGACAGATAGACCTGCCACTAGCTCTCCTTCAACCGCCCCCCTCCCATGCCAATCCCTCGAGTTGAAGGGTACCCTTTACTTGAGTTTGTAAGCTGGTAAATGTTGTAAATTTAAAGAAAAATGTAATGTAAAAATAGATCAGAAGGGCCGGGATATGTAGAATGTCAATATAAAAATAGATTTTGTTCATATTTGTTCGTTTGTTATTTGTGCGCATTGATATGGGCCTTCCAAAATTAGAGAAAACGTAACCTGAATGTCTATTGTGGTTCACATTTGGGATGGTACAGAATAGCAAAATTCAGCATCAAACGGCTGCACCTTAGCCGTTTATCCATCGATTCTTATAAACGATACCTTAAACGACGCTGAATTAATGTACCTATATAAAACCAAAAATGCTGACCAAGAAATAATTTTTTTTCGACTTTTCCTGAGTTTTCAAAGTCAAAATTTCCGAAAAAAATACCAAAAAAAATTATTAAATATTAATTTGAAAGCTTAATAACATCTTGACAGAAAGCTGCATTTACAAGGTTTTGGGGAACGATTTATAGCTGCATTTATCAGCTTTTCATAGCTTTACAGTTTAATACAGCCAGATGTAAGATGCTTAAGTTATGTGAAAAAAACAATACCTCTGAAAAAAATACCAGATTTTAAAAAAATTCTTTAAAAAAAACCATAATTCTTTAAAAAATTTTAAGTCCCGAAATGTATCAGAAAAAGTTATTTTTGGCCACAGCGGAAGTAAAAAGTTCAATTTTGTCGAGTAGTCTGGTCATAAATAGAAGAATTATATAAATACCAATCCAATAATCACGTCAATAACAATGCAATACTCAACATAAACTCAACAAAAGCTGCACCTTATATGGGCGGTAGGGGCGGTCGTTGTCGGATCGGTCTCAAATATATCTCAGGTCTTATATATATCATTACAATCAACTGTATTCAGTTTCAAGTCACTAACTTAATTTTTCGAATTTATGCCAACATTTCGGCTGTCTGGCCCAATGTGCAAGGGTTGCACAACTTTTTGATCGTCTGTGTAAGAAAAATAAATGACTGATGGCCTGCAGATTGCCTTTGACTTTTGGACTGGCATAGATTCGTCGGCCCTAGAGGTATAGTAGAGCATATTTCCCCTCCGCAGTACTTCTGCTGAGCTGAGCTGAGCTCCAACTGCTCCTTATGCCAGGATCAGAGAGCTGCTGGGGCTGACTATATTCTCGAGTACCTGATAGATTCCAATAAGTAAACTCAATTTTTCGCACGAAATTTTAGACTACACTTTCGGACATACAGAGAAGAATAAAACACACACACCCACACACAAAACTGGTTGTGTATTATTACCAATATGAGGAAGAAAATTATTATTCTGGGAAATGGGTGGCATTTGCTGTAATTAGTATAAAGGCAGTCTACTCCTTAAGGACTTCTAACTTTTTATCTTCATCTAAAGTGAATCTTCCAGCACCCTTCCCTTTGATGACTTAGCGCCGCCCCATGGCGCCCTGGCCCCATGGAGCCCATATTGTGCAGTTTCGCCATTTGCTCTTTTATAATCTCCAAGCCCATAATAAACATTCAAAGACAACAGCTGACGGTGGATTATTATTCATCAAAGGCCGAACGGACTGGAGATGATTTCCATGTTTCATTACTGGCAAAACCGAAAATAGATTTCAAGGCGCCGCGGCGCCATTTTTGTTTATGCCGAAGTTGCGATACCCTGTGACGGGAATTTCCAGATACTATCATATTTTGGAATGCTCTCCGTTCACTCTTCCTGCAATTGCAATTTTCTATCGATGAGAGCAGGGAGAAAATATATTTTTGGGATACTCTCTGGCTGGGATCCGCTTATTCCAGCTCGTCTCGGTCCGGTTGCTGTACTTTCTCGCTGAAGTCACAGCAGAACAGCCCCTTTTGTAGGGTATCAGAGACTACCAACGACAATGGCATAAGGAAAACTGTTGCTGCCACCGATTTATGGGTGGTTCTGTTTTCCCTTTTTGTTTTATGCACAAAATACTCGTAATGCTCGCACGGTACTTGGTATTTCTTTTGGGCCGGCTAAACGGAGATTTCCTCTATTTTGCCCCAACATTCTGTTGTGTTTATGTTTATTTGCTGCTCAGGTAATTAAAAGGCAATCAAAAGGCAAATAGATTCTCGAACTTTGGGGCACCTGTGCCCGATGCTCTTTCTCTCTCTCTTTCTCTCTGTCACTGTTCCGCTCTCTCGTACTCTTTCGATTTCTCTCTCGCTTACTCTTGCTCCAACTTTTGCTGTGGTACTTGTCAACCATTTGGGCGCTAAGCGAGAGACGATAAAATAATCTTTGAGGCGTCGCACCCTGGATACCCT
The DNA here is from genome assembly GCA_963969585.1 of Drosophila helvetica. NCBI lineage: Eukaryota > Metazoa > Arthropoda > Insecta > Diptera > Drosophilidae > Drosophila > Drosophila helvetica. Next base: position 44,169,494 of record OZ018401.1, on the reverse strand, counting down.
ATCTATGGCGAACAGCGAAAGCTCACTTTCTCCTGAGACCAGACCGAGAAGCTTTCAAGGACCTAATTTCAAGGGAAGGGGCTGAGAATCTCATGATCTAGGATAATGGATGATGCTTGAACTCATGATGCGACTCCTTTGTGCTCCTGTTTTCATCAAATTTGTCAACTGTCAAATTTGCATCCCAAAAATCTCGATCTCGATGGATATGAGAGCTTTACATATATCTGAACTAAATATCCATGAAAACAGTTGAGGATTTCTCGTCATGTTATACCTTTCGAATTTTTCATCAAAAGCTTTTAGGCTTCATCTAAAAGTGCTCCATTTCGGTTGATGAGAGCACTATTATATACATACATATGTATAAAATGACATGGGTCCATCGATGGATGGGATGTGCAAGCCATTTGGGAACATTCGGTTACCCCCCATGGGAGGAGGGTATGAGAGCGGTAAAAAAATATTCTGCTTACTGTCGGGCTAATAAATGTTTCGCTGTAAATCTAAACAAAACAGAACCAAAGAAGAAGCAGCGGCAGCGGCGGCAGCGGCGGCGGTAGATGAGGACCTAAAGAAACAGAAGCTGAAGCAACAGGGTAATAAAAATGCGATTTTTTTCGAGGTTCATTCGGGCTTTGTTTTAATCCAAACAAATTTAGTTGCCAAACGCGAGGCGGCAGCGGCAGCAGCGGCAGCGGCGGCACGGCACAACTAACAGTCGTTAAAAGTGTATGTGTATGCCGAAAGCAGATGAAAGCGAATTGAGGTGCCCGGCATGCCCGGACATACCCTGTTTTGCAAATGCGTACCCTCTATAAGAAAAGAATACGGAAAGATTTTGCCTTGAAGGAATCCCAAAGAAAACGCTTCCCAACGACCATTGACCATCTTTTCATTTTCCATGATTTTCTCCATGTACATACTATGTATGTAGATATATTTCAGAGAATCATTCACTAATTTTCATCAAAAGGTTCCCATAGTTTTGAGAATTTTCTACAAACCCAAGCAATCACTGCAACCTTAAAGTTGCAGTTGCCCTGCCACTCGAAGAGGTGTTCAGGAGTGGCAGCAGCTGTGGATCAAAGACCTCTCCTCTGCCACTCAATTTAACGGTTCATTTGCACAGGAAGTTTTTCCCTCTATTTCGATAACTTGCTCCCTCTACTTTACCTTCACATTCTTTCCTTTCCCCCCCCATCTCTTTACCTCACCGATTTGGAATGGAGCGGAGAGCGGAAATTGCAGCACCGGAATGCAAATATGAAATGCAGCATAACGCAATCGCCAGGACCAGCAGGATGCCACAACAAAAAAGGGGCACTTAAGAATTAAGAACTGCATCAAAATCAGCGCACGGAATCGAAATAAATCGTAATATGCGCTCACTAAAATGGAAAGTACTTACACAAATGAGAGACTGGGAGAGGGCGGGAGATTGAATTCGAATCCAGAAGGGGGTGAGCCAAGTGGAGCAGGAGTGGCATGGTGGGGCTGTGTGGCAGGTGCTGCAGCGGCCTTTCATGACGATGATGTTGAGGATGACACAGATGGGCGAGAGATTCTGATTATTATAATGCACGCAAGCGTTTCGCTGGAACCAAAATGACAAGCCGAAACAACAAATACCCTAGGGAAACCATGGGCGAAAACTCAATTTCTTATGCATTTCTGAAGGCATGTGCTGAATGCTCTCGAAATTAATGTTGTTTACGTGAAAATGATTTGTATTTTAGTTATAATTTTCGCACTATTTTTAGAAGTGTTTCCCAATGGGAATAATTCTGAAACCATACCATGATATGATATCTTCAATAACAACATAATATGTATACATATGTATATTAAATATGTATACATAGGGGAAGTGTGCCGGCTGCAGGCACGTCCTTGCCATAGGCACCCCCACGACCTGATCTGAGTATGGGGAGTCGTGTTTGTTGACAATTCGAAGTTTTTGTGGCGATAACGAAACAACAATATGCATTTGTGTAGTAGCTATGAGCATAATACAAAAAAGTTGCGATAAAAACAAAAAAGTATTTTTTTATTGTTGTCCAAGTGCGGTATATGGTTGTGAATTTTGTTAAAAAATGTGAGTGTTTCACATTCTGCAGGGTTGTCATTGCACTTTGTGGTCTATCGGCGTTTACTATATAGTATAATATATCATGCGAGCAATTGGAATTTCAGGGAGTGGAAAAAGTGCCTTGAAGATTGGCTTCAGCGGATGCAAAAGTGGACGGTCCGTCATCATGGGAAATATTTCGAAAAGCAATTTCAATGATACTTTGTTGGTCTTAGAGCCTACGTAAGTACCGACATTTGTATATCCTAGAAGGAAATTTACTTTTCTTTTCTGCAGCTAATTTTGCAGATCGGAACCACAAAGAATAACTCTCTAGTTCCTGGGCTAAACAATTTAAGACATATTCAACCTACCCGTCCCTAGGGTTATTCAATGCTTTAGTTGCTTCAGATTTCCCTTTAACCGAAAGGAGGTTGTTGGGCGGTGGGCGGTGGGAAAGCAGGGGGGGAGGGAGGGGGTATGAAATGTCGCCAGCTGCGTTGCATTTTGTTTCATCTCCCCCCTCGTACCCTGGAAGAGCATGAGTATCTGGGGAGAACAGCTGGTCATGTAAGTGAATCTTACAATAGAATGACGGTAATCCATCGCCAAATGTCAAACGCCACCTGGCACCTGCCACCGACTCAATTAGTCCGCACCTTGTCCGAATTTACGGTTAATTTCGTTCAACTTTGCTTTTCCTTGCAACTATCTTATGCGAGAACATTCCAGAGAATTTCCATTGAAAAGGAAGCAGGAAGTCTGTAATTGCCACTAGAACAACGAATTAATGAATTAATGGATGAATGAAGATTAGTCCTCGAGTTGTTGTATAGCTAAATGTTTAAAAAATGTATGCTCTTGTTCCAATCTCTCGTTCCAGTTCAGCAGTTCGATTAAACAGATAAGGTCTTTAGTACAGTAAGCCATCGGTGACATCGGACAGAAAGGCAAATATACTGTGAGTATAGTACTGTGATTTCCTACAGCATAGAAATGTATGTGCACCAAGTACACTGATAGAAAAATGGCATAGTAAAACCGAGCACATTCCAATTTAAATGAAATATGTGGCTCTTAAATACAAACACACTAAAATCAAATAGAATTCAATTTCAATTCAAATATGAATGTCTTATTTAATTGAAATATAAAATATTTTAAAATAAATATGTTTATTATAATTTTACATTTAATATATATATTATAATTTATATTTCTTTATAATAATCGTTACACTGAGGGTGTCAATGAAGGATGCTAATGTGTCTAGATACGTGTTGAAGTATTCCCCATATAATATACTCTCCTATTCCATGCCCATATCTTGTTGCAGTTGCATCTTCCCTTGTGGGATTTTGGTTGCCTTCTCTCGTTACGTTTATTTTTTATTTATTTCTCTCTCTTTATTTATTGTTGCATGTTCCCGCCTTGTGCGGATTTCGATTTTATACACCGAGAAAAATGGGATACTCCCATAGATGAATATTGGAATACCAATTCGTAGGCTGCATTGGACGATTTTTCTCCCCGAAAATGTACCTCACATTCTCCAAGTGCACTTGCTTCTCATTGCAGCATTCCGCCGGGGTGGCCTCTTCTTTTGGGTGGGCATCGCTTGCAGTCGTCTCTCATTTCAATTTCAGTTCCATTCCGCCACTCAGCGACGCCTGATCTCAGTGCTCCCTCGGGTCCCCATCCCCCAGCCGTGTCCCCCCGCCGAAGTCGTCGGGCGTGTAAATAAACCCAACGGGGAAAATAATTAAACAAATCTGTAAATAATATTTGCATCAGTGCCCCAGATAAGCCGGGTATAAGTCGGTGATAGATAGTAGAGGAGAGCCATGGTTCAGGGTCGGGTTCTATGTCAGTCTGGGGTGCTACAGTGGAAGATCTTCTAAGCGGACAACCAACTGCCTCAACCCGGTTCTTGAAAGTCGCTAAGGATAGTCTTTGGTATTGGCTTACCCTGAGTATTGGGGACTATCTCAGAGAGTGCTGGCAAATATTTAAAATACTGTATTCTTTTTAAAAATATATTGAAAACATTTCCATGGTTCTCACTGTGTTCCCCCTGATTTTCCATCTTTCCCGAACTCTTTTCCTCACCTATTCCGACTTTCCCTTCCCGATTTCTGATGTCTGCCAAAACAAAAACCAATATCCATGAGGGGCGCATCTACGGTTGTGCTCTGGCATTTGATTTATGAGCGTGCTGTGCAGAAGCCCCACATATGACCGCATTGCATTCAGAGAGTGGTTCCAGGGCGCCCGACGGCCGCGGCAGTCGTTCCGTCAGTGTCTATACTCGTAATTAAACACTGCAGGCCGATGGTGGCACAGTTTTTTCTTCCAATTTGAATACCCTTCCAACGGGAGTGATTTAAAGCGGGAATATGCGTTGAGTCCTTGGCCTAGCTCTGCAGGGAGCACCATTTCGTTTCGCATACAAATTGATCTAAATTTCACAGGACGTATTCCTTTGCAGTCCTGCAAAATGTATGCCAATTGGAAAATCACAAAATATTCATCTCTCTGAAGATCTGTAGAATCTGCAGGGTTTGAGGAGGAGTTTTGCCCCGGAAAATGTACATTGAAATCGGGCTACTACATCCCATTGCTGTCGACTTCTATATAGGGTATTTGGTGCTTCAGTTTCCCGATTTGCAACCGTTTTTGCTTGTTTTTCCTTTCATTAGGCCAGCGTTGAAATGGAAAAGCAAGTGGAAAATGCCTGAGTAGACGAAGCTTCAGACCACAGTGCTACTCTGTAAACGACTTAAAAAGTAGAGGAGCCCAAAGTGCAGATATGGCGTACGTCATTTCCCGTACTGCTGTCCTGTCAAATGAACGAAAGGGAATAACGAAATGTGAGGGAATGTGGGTGTAACGAACCGAATCGAATCGAATCAAAATGAAATGAATCAAGCGATGAGTACGAATAGGAGACGCCACGCAACGCCATGCCACGCCATGCCATCCCATGGCTGACGCGTGACTAGGCCAATGTTAAGGGCACTGACGTCGGTCCCTGGTGTAACTCTTGTTGATGCTGCAACAGGGCCGTCTCTGTTCTTGCCACATTTCCACACATTGACGTATGTGCCCCAGTGTGCCTTTGACAGGCAGATTGAAGCGGCCAAAAATACTCGCACATAGGAAATAAAGTAAGTGTCTATATATAGAGTATTACAGCCACTGCCTGCGTCTGGCTATGGGTCTTGGTCTGAGAGTTTGGCGATGCAGGCCCGGCGTCAGTCACGTGCTGCGGCAAGCAGCAGATCCGAATCTGCGTTGCAAGTAGTGGGAATATAATTTACCGAACGTGCGCGCGCATTGACAGCAGCGGAACGGACAGCAGAAGACTCCGGAACAGGCACCTCAGTGGATGGACCCGGAAACCGTTGATGGCACTCCACTCAACTGGGAGCATTATCTAGCAACTGAATGTCCAGACAACAGGCAAAGCCTGGGAAATACTAATCCATTCACTAGTTATAACGATAATTCGTATTCTTTAGATCCTTTAAACTGCAATATATGTAGGAGCCTCGGAAAAATAATGGTTTCAACTTATATGCTACCTGCAGAAAGAGAACAAACTGTCTGAAACTTTAGGCAAATATTCCCAAAACTAAGGGACATACTCGTAGACAGCTGCTGGTGCTGATCATGAATAAAAGGATGATACTCAATGGATTGGAAGTGGTTTGGCAGAAAGGCCAAAAAACTGTGCGAGAGTTGAGTAGGGCAAGGCAAGCGCAGGGGCTAACGCTGTTGTCCTAGTTGCTGAATGTTGCCTATATTTAAGGGCCCTTGGAATGGAGTTGATTAACCGTAGATTAGCGTCGAAATGGGAATATCAAATAGGACAAAACTCTTCAAAGAGTATTCATTCAAAGTTATATTTAGACTTCGATTCGGTGGGATCCAGTGATTCGGCTTTCTCATAGATTCGAATCGCTCTCCCGAAACGGACTAAACGAATCCAGTCTCGTAATTTTTACTGTGTGCGCGTCATGTTTCCCCCTAGTTCCAGTTAACTAGTTCGGCTCTGTTCGGTGCCGCACTAGCTACCATTCTCACCTCCCTGGCTCCAGATCGATTAACGACAATGTATTTCAGCGGAGAATTTACCACATGCATTTCCTTGGTCGGACCCCTGGTTCCACTATCGATCCCTCTTCGATTCCCAGTACGCTAGTTGCTCGGGAGCTAGTTCCGAGCTATGTAGTTACCTACGCTAGAAACTAGTTCCAATACGACCAGCTGTAGTTACCAGGCTTCCAGTAACTAGTTCCTAACTGACTACTGGTAGTCAATCTGGATTAAATAAATATAAATATATAAATAAGTCAAATTCCGAATTTTTGCGATACAAATTAGAATTTTCTATTGTTTTCGTTACCCTTTGTTTTCTGGAAATCTTTGTCAATTTCGGAACAGGCTGTACACTTGGAATCATTCTCTGCAAACAATTAGATTAGCTACGCAAATGAATATTGCTCCTCATATTATTAAATATAAGTACCCATGTAATGTATAGTTATAATATAGTCGCAAGTGCTTGTTTCAGCAACTAGATCATGAAAACGCACGGAGAACAGATGTATTTTGTTTGTATTATTTTTTGTCTCTTACATTCCACCAGCGCAAGTACAGTCGAACTTCCCTATAACGAAGTTTTCTATATAACGAATTTATTTTCGGAACACTGCATTTTCATTCAAATTTCAGTACATTTTGATCTCCTTATAACGAATTTTGGTTTTCCTTATACCGAATATTTCTCTATTACGAATTTTTTTCAAACGTTTTCGATTTCGCTATAACGAAATTTGTTTCAATTATTTTCATTATGGTTTCCTACCAAAAAAAAGGTTAAAATGCATACTAAATGTTTTAAAGTAAAATAGACGTAAAAACAATTTTACTTTACGAAGTCCACATAACGAATTGTTTTTTGCCCCATTGCGATTCGTTATAGAGAGGTTCGACTGTACAATAGAATATCACGATTGACTTACTATTTTGGTGCCTAGTGGCGTTGATGGCGTGGCATCGGTAAAAAATGTACCAAGTCCGCACTGTACTGAAACTCCTTTTCTCGGCCCTACGGTCTTTTGTCGACGTTGAAAACGAAACGAAGCTAGCTGCGTATTCCGGAGCTGCTTCCCCCGTAGCTAGTTGCAGAACTAGTACATACACGACGAAGATCTGGTCGGTAAGTGACGCGGAACTAGTTCGAGAGGGGTGGGGTCCATTGACGCCTTTGGTTCTACAGGACTGCGAACGAATCTTGCTGGCATTATTCTGCAGTACTCGGATGCGGTGCGTAATGATCGGACTTAGAGCGCATGAGTATAGCTGTGATCGGGGCATAGCAAGCTTCGGTGTGGGCCACTTGGGAACGACTGACTATTTTGTATAGCTCCCAAACTCTAATATCGATAGATCTGTAGGGATAATTTGGGGTTTTGCCTCAAATTTCCATCTTTTGACGAATAAGCAAGTGTGTGTGTTGGTGTGTGCATGTGCATGTGCATGGGTGTGCGTTTGTAGTGGCGGGAATTTATTTTCCCTTTTATACCTCGGTCGCCTGCCTGCCCCGCCGAACAGCAGTAACAGTAAGCTGTAAGCAAACAGGCAAACAAACGGTACAATTCACAATGCAAGCAGTGTAGGGGAGAGGTCAGGGTGGGGGTAGTGTCCGAAAAAGGCAGAGGGATAGTGCGAGAGAGAGTTGGAGAGCGGCAGAGCGGGAGAGAGCATGCAGCTAAGCTATCGCTTTGGTCGTTAAATGCCTGCAGTTACACCCGCACCCGAGCACGAGCACGAACACGAACGCGAGCACGAACACGAATACGAAACATACCACAGCACGGCCAAAACGGCAGACAGAGACGGAGCTGATTTCGGGCTTGTTCGGGCCGTGCTCGTCGTATGGTGGCCAGGCAGCGTTCGGATGCGGTGCCGCCATCGGGTGCCGTGAGAAAGGATAAGTTGCTCAGATGCTCGCAAGATTCTGTCATAACGGCTTCGGCACTCGTGGCGCACGCTACGAAGGCAGAAGCAGCGCTAAGCAGTGTACAAACAGTGCACAAGCAGTGCAGAGAGACAAAACCGTTATATGTGGCTATTTAAAAACACAAATTTCAGAGTGCAAAAAAACCTGTCAATTGCTAATTATTTTTTGTTGATGTGCTCGCGAGTGTAAATTCCAAACAATTATTAACTAAAATATTGGAAACAAAAACATTAAGTACTTGAACTGTTCAATATAATACAAATCATCAGACAGCAAAAGAAGACCACATCCGAGCGCCAAAAGCCGGACAGCCATCCGCCATCCGCCAGAGGCCATAGTTGGGTGAGTGTTTCATTATCCCAATGGCCCAAAGACTGTTTAATCAGTTTAAATGCCAATTACAGTTCCAGAGATAAAAAACACGCATTTATTTACCAGCGAATTAGCAGAAATGTTTGCCCAAAGTTCCCCGAAAATATGCAAATGTGTTTTCCCATTTATGGTTTTTGCCTTTGGCGAATGCCGGCCGTTCTTTATGTTCGCCCCGCCGATTCTTTTCGTGGTACTAATTACAGGAATTATAAGTGGAGTTTTGGTGTAGTTTCAATTTAAAAACCACAATATTTGTTAAGCCATTTATCCATGCATTCTCTGCAGAAATATGGAAAATTGTTCGCTCGTTCTTTAAGTGTGTGAAAAGTATTGCTTCATTTTTTGTATTGCAAAAACTAGAGTGGTTTTCAATCCTTTGCTGGTAGATTGACCTCCTTGAACATCCTGATTTCTTTGTCAAAGGGCGAACGATTTTCTCCCCCAGAAACTTTCTATGGTTTCGTGTTCAAATCAATTTCGATTTACTTAGATTCCAATTCTGTCAAACTTCCACCTGCAGGTGCAAGTGCCTCAGGACAATTGTCCCTGGAAAGTCGTAACAAATGTTCCGTCGTTTCTGGCGAAATTCATTACTTTGGTAGCTTTTTTTTAGTGCTGAAAGCTTTACCTTTGGTCAGATTGAATGCGTAATTCTCATTAATGGAAACTCCTTAATTTTATACCTAATACCTAATAAAAAGAACGACAGCATATAATCATTAAAATTAACAATAATTAGAGACAATAATTAGGCAATTAAGTAGCTTAATCTTTTTGGTCTTAAACTCTAAAACTGGCATCTAAATATTTATAATCCATGCAGGGAAAATGGGAAATGGTGGTAAGCTAATTGATCATTTTCAAGGTCATTTTGCTTAAGACGGTGGCAGGCACTGTTGCCTCCACCTTTACTTGTGGTTGCACCCAAAAAAGCGATCCCCAAACAGGAAATTTATTGCGCTGTCCATGTCATAGCTTGTTGGGGCATTGTGGCATATCAGAAAATGCAACCGCAGATGCCACTCTCAGTTCTAAATATTTATAAACGCAATGCCCAATGTTTCGGATTAACTGAATTTAGTTGGAACTCAAAATGATGTATGGAAGGGGGGTATTCGACCGCGAATCCAGAAAGGTTCCTGAAAATGGCTTCTGTTGAAGCAAGCTTTGGGATCAGATCTTAAATCTTAGCTGAGCCAAATACCTGAATGCATTCCAGGGTATCCATTCATCCATTTTTCAGTGGCAGTCGCAGCGGCATATCTATATCCTAATCATTTGCGAACCAAATATTTACTCATGCCATTCTCTGTATAGATATCTAGGGTTCCGTCTGTTCCCATTGTGTGATAAATACTCCCACTGCAGCGACGCCACCATGACCGTTCCCGTGCCCATTTCCCCCATTTTCCCCAGTCCCGCAACGCCCCACCTCCTGAAAAAAAGAATTGCATTCATTTTCGTTCACAAAGCTCCTTCTGCTGCCTTCATCTGCATCGTGTGTATGGCAGGATGCGGAATGCCCAAGACCGAGGGCCAGAACCAAGACCAAGCCCAAGAAAGGAAACGACATTTTGTATTTATATTTCGAGTGTGTGTGTCTGTGTGCATATGTGTGTCTGTGTATCTGTGTGTCTGTGCATCTGTGCATCTGTGTGGCAGCATCTGCGTATACTTGTATCTGTCTGTGCTCGTTAGCAGTGTCCAAAGTGCTGTCGTGAAGTGTTTTTGTGCTGCTGTGCACCAGCCCCTGTAGACGGTCCAGACTTTCTAATGAACTGCAGCGGCGGACCTACGGGCTGGGCTGGTGGACTACGGACTTGCCGACTGCCTGGGCACATGTTTCATCACCTGCTCCGGCGCCTCATCCACTCATTATTGGAACAGACCCCGGCATAGACCCCCAAGAGAGCTGTGGTGGTGGTGGGGGTGGTGTTGGTGGTTCTTAAACGTTCTGGGAATCAAATTTTGCTACTTGTGGCACTGTCATACCTGTTCCAGGCATCTCTCTGGGTCCGTTTTTTGGGACCACGTGACCGACACGGAGATGTGAATGGAACCATTTACCACTTGTCGGCGTCGTCTACGGATCTCAGACTGGGGAGGAAGACTGTAGGCGAGGCACAACAAAATGTTTGAACGCGACCCGGGGATGCGGATGCGTTTTGGGCCCCCTGTCGAACACCGGGCGTATACGTAATGTGCAAATATTTCCCATCCCCCGAACATTTTGTTTATCGCCTGCTGGAGCTAGTGTCTAAACAAAGAGCGGGGAGGCATAAACAAAATGCTGCGAGTACGCCCCGCCCCCCTGGATGCGATCGAAGCGAGCAGCGTGATTCGGTGCGGATACAGTGAACACTCGATTTGGTGGAACAGACCTCTGAGTGGTAAGAGAGTGAGACGGTTCCACTATTCTACTATCTGCCAATGAACCAATGAAAAAAGCCAAACATATCAATACATTTTTATGGAAACTCATCAATCATCGATCTTTCCCTAGCATTTGGCTCTCAAGTTTTTAAGGTTTTTCTCAAATTTATTGATCATTTGAGTTTTATATTTTGAAAGATTTATCGATTTTGTTTGGTACTACAATGAAGACAATGTACAGGGGAAAGTTTCCTTGGGCCTATGATTCATTCATATATAAATTTCACTGTTTTCCCACAGTTCCAATACACTCAGAACTGCCCACTGAAATCTGAAATTTGAAATCTGAAATCTGTACTAAACGATATATTCAACATATGTATGTACCTATATATCTATAAATTATGCAGATAAATTATTTATTAGACTTATTTCGGAATGGGTTCTGTGATTTTTAGTACATTTTGATGCTATTAATAAACTGCCATGTGGACGGCCCCCGCCCCTCCCTTACCCAGCGGAAAGGGAGGCGAAATCAGAATGAAAGGAATATTTTTGAAACACTAATTGGCCAAAGCAAGGAATTGGGATAAAGATGAGCCAAAGCCAAAATAGTATTTAAAATGCAACTAGACACAAATCCTGGAAGTTGCAGTTTTCAGATTAGATTAGTTATTTTGTTATTTTGAATATATTTTGAATTTTTAAATTTATTTCATTATTTCCTAGTGCGACAAGAAATAAAATTCGTATAAATGGCATTCACATACGGAAGAGTTGATTAACCTATTTAACCTATTTTCGACATTGAGACATACATACAACTAATTTCCTTACACCTAGAACTTTTTCAAGATCCATATTTTAAGATACAAGTTTAATTTTTCCATAAATTGCGATGTACTACTAATTTTCTTGAAGTATTGTGGCGGTTGATTCCACACCCGAATAGCATGGATGAAGAAGTGCCGCTCAGAGCAGACAAGCTTGTAATTAAAGTTCGGGAGTTTACCCATGTTCCAGATGTCATACAGTAAATGCTATCGTCCAGTCTGGATATGTGCTCCCCCCATCTAGCTATATTATTGTATGCTACATTCAGTTTCTGGTGAGAGACACTATCACAGTTTCCAAAAATGTCTATTCCATAACAAAGTGTGGGTGTCAAGTATGTTTTAGCTATTAAGAGTCTGAGGTCAATGGGCGAAAATTGCTGAGTCAACGAAAGTTGTCCTAGTAAGCCATAAGTCTTTCCTGCAGGTCAACGTTTTGCTAATGGTGATACCAAGATTCCGAGCTTGATCCACGTATTCAATTAGCGTATTATTAAGCTATGGCTTAGGCAGATTTTCGGTACTCAGAAACTTTTCGTATATTATAATACATTTAGACGTTTACTAACATTTGACAATTGAACATTCCATACAGTTGCACACTCATTTATTCCATCTAACGGACAACTAACACTTGGAGATTTGGACATCATCAGCATACATGTGAACACTTCAGTTGGACAGCGAGTCTGGAAGATCATTAACATGCAATGAGAACAGAAGTGGACCAATGGGTACTCCACGTATGGGGTACTCCACGTATGGGGTACTCCACGTATGGGGTACTCCACGTATTGCATTGTATTGCCTTGAAGGAAGGCTTTGTGCGGACTTTGGTTCTTATTCAGAGGTTTTCTTTGCTTAAAGCGCTGCCCGACTTCACTAGGGTTTGCTGAAGAGTGTTGCCATATTTTATGATGACCAAGGATGGAGACAGAATAGTCATTAGGTGTTGGTCTTTGGCTAATGAAATAATTACCATACAATGCGCCCGCTTGCGGGAGACCATGTGTATTCTGTGCCTGGAGACTCGTTCTCTTCACTGGCAGACTGCATTTTCCGAGCGCATTAATGGGGCGCAGCAGGTTGCACTAACCACTCCGTTGCCAGGGACACCGCATGGCCAATTAAAACCTCCCCACAGCCAGCTGTCTCCCCCTCCGCCGCGGCGTTCGAGTTCCACGGAAAGCAAGGAAATGCTTAATTTTGCGATTGCCTCGTAGTATCCCGAGATACCTTTGGAGCGGAAGCCAATTAGCATTTACCCTTTGCTCTATTTTTGTGTCAGCAAACATTCCATCCCTTGATAAAATCTTAAAATAAATACCTTGTACATATGTATATGCACGCCTGCATATGGGTGTGGGAAATGAATATATCAAATTAATGCAAATAAATGCATGTCCTTGTAATTCGATTTAGTTTTTTGTTGCGTCACAAAAGTTCGCTTGCAAATAACACATCTTTTTGTACGCGCCGCCGCGCCTTTGGATTTTTAATCAAAGGGCATTTTTTTAATCGCCCACCAAACGAACAAATAAGTTCACGAATCCGTGGGCAGAGAGTGTCCGGAGCATTTGATACTCAACGATTTTTTCAGGGTGTAATGTGAACTATTTCGTCATACTATTGTCTTTGGTGTGTACTGTACGAAAGAACCGATACAGGGCCTCGGATATTCTACTTCTCTGAGTCTTGACCCGCGGATATCGAGAATATCGAGCATGAGGATGATTCCTGTTTCCATCGATGTTGCTGATGCTCTGACTGCTGGTGATGCCGTTCCGCCTGCATTAACGCACAAATTTGGGACACATGAATGGCAATTTATTGGTCGAAAAACCGCCATAAAATCAGTCAGAAAGGGAATAGGTATGTTGTTGAAACAATAAATCAATTATATATGTAGTTTTTTGTTGGCATTTTTTATGTACATAAAACATGGTGGAGAGTACGTGAAAAAGAGCCAACAGTGTATTTGTAATCAAAAGCATGGCACGGGGGCCCGGGCTCGGTCCCGGCCCGGATCGCTGGGTAGCAACCGTTTGACGTCGGTTTTGTTGAATCGTCTCCCTTCACCCATGGCAGATGTCCATGAAACACCCAACGGTCTTTCGCAGCAAGCAGCCATCTCCTGAGATAAAAGGGGAGCGGAGCTGTCGTGCCCATTCCGAGCCACCGGATGCACATTTCCAGGCGGAAGCCAGCGGCCATGAAATATTCACAAGAACAACCGAAAACTTAATAATGGGGGAGGGTGAGAGGAAATCGATCCGCTAGACTCGGCCGTGCAAGCAGCGAAAGCAGTGCAAGCAGTGCGATGAATAAATCATGACTCGATTCGCGGTCACAAATAAATCAGTTCGATCAACAATCGAATTCCAATGGGGTGTTTGCATTCAAAATGGCTGTGGATAGATTTTAATCGAAATGCAGCTCTGCACTATGGGAAAAAAGTCCGATTCTTAGGCATAAACTCAAAATATAAAGATGGGAGCTTAGTTTAGTTAGTCTAATCTAGGATTTTGAATTCTTTTAATATTTAATATTCCACAGAACACACGTATGTTTGATAATATGTGCCTATAAATAGACATGCGCAACAGACTGGACAATTCAATAGCAACACATAATTATCCAAAAACATGTATTACATTTCAATTAAAAGTTTCCATATCTACTCACTTAATATTTGGGATCGAGCTAACATTCAAACTGCAAGTAGTTCAATGTTTCCCTCCTTTTTTTACCATTCAAATCAACACTCAATCAGCTGACTTTGAAAGCGCGCAAAAGTTTAAGGGTATTCCGTAAAAATGTTCTAAAATGATTTGTATTCTATGTGGTTGTTCAGGGATCAAAATATTACAAAATGTTGGACTTTTTCCCCATAGTGCTCTGTGGAGTTAGTAGCGGGAGCGGAAGAGGGGAGCACTTGCTCAGGCGTGAGGGTTATTCGGGTAACCATCCTTTGGTGATTATAGATTTCCGTTCTTAATCGTTCTGTTGCATGAATGTGAAAAGGAAACGATTTAGTCGCTTCTAGTACTGGTCCTAGTCCACTGGGGTCGTAGGTCGTAGGTCGTATTTCTATAAAAAGCTTAACCCCACCGCGTGTGGGGCCACAGTGCTATCCGCGGGCCATCAATGGATTAAAGTTCATTCAGGAAGAATTACAAATTAAAACGGGACTTTGCACATCAGAATCCTTCCTCCTTCCTCCTTCCTTACCCTCTTGTGTGGCGCCGTCATGTAAAAGGATGTCAAACACTCCTCTGCACGATCTGGCGCTGTGTTTGTGGCATGCAACATGGGGGCGTTGTGTGGGTGTGTGTGTGGTGCATGCAACATACTCATATGACAGACTCTCGTAACATGTTCTATTCGTTGTTGATGTTGCTGCTCTTGTTGTGGCAGAATTGTCAGCTAAATCGGCTTAGTGGCAGCACAAACACACTGTGCCACACACACACGCTGCCGCACGTTGGCCAAAGATGGAGGCGTGGCAGTGCCTTAAATTTATTTGCGCATTGGAGCGCATTTGCAACGAAATCTCAAAGCCGAAGGCGATTGTGCGGCTCAGTCGAAAATGTTGCCCCTCCCACATATGTACATATATGTATGTATATCGGTACGTGTGTGCTCTGTGTGCATTTGTGCATCTGTTTGTGTGTGTGTGTGTGTGTGTGTGTGTGTGTGTGTGGGTGAATGCACTTAAAGTGCCGCTGGAGTGCCTTGCACCCACATACATCAACAGCCAGTCACAAATGTCGCCTAATCACTGTGTGAATCACTGACATCCACTATTCCCATCCCCGCAAGAGCAATGTGCACTGAAAGAAACAAATATCTGCAAGGAAGCAAAGCTATAGCTTGTAGCATACAACGTACGGAAGTTCGGAGCAGATGGAAGTTAAAATGATGGAGGAAGTACGCGCTGGCTTCGGCTTTTGTCTCTGGTCGGCGGGGTGTGGGCATTGGGGAAATTGTACCACCAATTTAGGCTCTCGTGTAGAGTTTCAGTCTGAAGGTTTACAAATTATAAAGTAAATCGCGTACGAGTATGGAAAGGAGAACGGGAAAAGGAATGCAGGAGGCAAACAAAAACAAACGGATCAGCATCCATAAGAAAAAATCAGGAAAATTACCACAAGTCAGGTCTTTGCTGGTTGTGTGAACGCACAGTTACGAACACGCCCACCCTACCATGATCCTCGGGGCCACATATAATCTCGATAAAGGATCCCTCCAACAAAGACTTCGGTAGATCACACTTCTATCAAACGAGGCTGCATGGTTCCTATCAAATATATTTAGCCTTGCTTCATGTCAAAACTAAATTTATTTACGAAATCCATAATAATTCATTTATAGTAATAAACAACCTAACTTTTACTAAACCTAGTATTAAGTATAGACATGAATAACTAATTGCCTTATATATTATGATTATTAGTATAGAATATAGATGGATAATATAGAGATGTAATAGTTAATGTATAATATGCGGAGGTAATTCATTTGATCCTATAAGGAACGGTAATATTGTAACTATAAGGGAAATGGATAGGCTAGGTGCCAAAACTAGGGTAACAGTTCGTAACAATTCAATTTCAGAGGTCAATGCAAAACCACATAAAAAGAAAAAAAAACGGGCTTCAAGTCAAGGTCAATGTGAATATATAGGTCCATATGGACTCGTAGTGAGTTAAAGGCAAGACAAGGCAAGGTACCTCAAACTCATTGTCTCAGATGGCTACCATTGGGTAATCTCGTCACTTACTTTACTTTTCGTTGTTTTGACTCCCACGCAGAAAGATCTTTCCTTGTGTAGATGGCTGGATGATGAGATAATCAGATGAGTAGTTGATAACATGAGACGATGAAGGTAGGGTAAACCAAAATCATAACTGTAAAGTTAATACCATATTAATATAATATTATCATTTCAATACGATTTAGACCATGGACAGGAATTCCCTTTTTTTTTCTATCTCGTTCTAACGAGGTTAGTTGGCATTTACATGTTCAAAATTTCAGCCGCCAATCTGATGAAACAAAAAGGTTTTTCGTATCGGGTCTATAATCGTCGAATAAACAAATTAAACTAAGACAGCAGCTCAATCGATGGTTCGCTGCTGCGTTGCGAGTGAATTCTCGACGGCGGTAGACGGCGCCAGATTACATTTTCCACGAAGCAGGTACTGTAACCAGCTGATGAGGCAATGGGGTCAATGACCGTGGTACACCGACTGTGAAGAGGTTATGTGCCGCTGTAACTTTCTGGCGGTGACGAGGCCGGTAGGTCAGCACGTGGATACGGGATACTAATATTACATAAGTCGGTATCTCCAAGTCAGATTACAGATGAAGGAACTCCGTCCTCGAGATCGCTGGGCTCGCCCCGGAATATAGAACGATGGCGTTCCAATATATTCGCAATTGGGGGGTACGTGTACGCTACCGGAGAGTCCGGCTTATGGAATGGTCCACTATACCAATGCGGTATCCTCTGGGCGGGCTATACACGCAACTGTACGGCTTTTACTACGTTCGAACTAGTGGTGCTAATCCCCAGAGGGAATGGCACCACTGCAATCGAGATAACTTTTGAACTTTCGGACTTCTTTCTCCCAGTGGATGATCAGACCGAATGCCTGGCCACGCAGGTGCTGCCGTGGGCGTGCAGGTTAGGTACACCTTCGCGGTATACCGACAACTACTGTGAAAATGCACTTTATTTCAGACTATCGACAGACAATATTTCAGGCATCGTCTGTTCTCAAATCATACTCACGGGTTTGTTTTTCGTTTAATGATAGGGGTTGAAAATGATTTTCACTGCGCGTGGTGTCTGGCTGTACCTAAAGTTGAGGGCCAGCTAACAGACGGAGCACCAGCGTATTGCACTACTGTACACTTTGACGGCCACGAGGAGAAAAGAATGACCCTCGGATTTGCAAACTACAGAAGCCCACGTTTTTTTTTAATCTCTTCATTGCCTTTTTCTTCGGATGAAAGCAATTGCAATGAATATAAGGGCAATGCGGAATCAAAACAAGGGGAAGGGCGTTGCCACTTTTGGTAACAAAACAGATGTTTCGTCAAAAGCTCTATGAAAGCTTTTACGATCGTAACCCAGTATTTGTGCTTAACGACTTAATAGCGAACACCCGTTGAATTTAAAAAAAAATAAAATGCGGAAGGGCACGACAGTCGTCGAATATTACAAGCTTCCCGTTCCACACAGATCGTTTCCCCATGATATAAGGGGCAATAGAACCTTCGT
Organism: Drosophila helvetica; assembly: GCA_963969585.1. Lineage (NCBI taxonomy): Eukaryota > Metazoa > Arthropoda > Insecta > Diptera > Drosophilidae > Drosophila > Drosophila helvetica. The sequence continues at coordinate 44,151,528 of OZ018401.1, read as the reverse complement.
TGCTATGGACATAGATGAGACTGAATAGATCTTCCTTTAAGAGATTCCCTTCTCTGCTATTGATTGTCATTCGTGTCAGAGCAGAACAAATATACATATGTATATATATATATATATACATGAAACTGTCTGTCGCGTTCCAATTTATCATTTCCCACCTACGGCCCCTAGTGTTGGGAGTTCTTTGGAATTTTGTTCAAAGTTAAACGTTTTTCTTGTACATTTTTCTGTCAGTGGATTTGTCGGGAAATCGTGATGAAGTCTCTGTCGCATTGCTCGTTATGTTTTGCACTTTCTCTTCGAAGATTTTATTATTGATTTTCATTGCACTGGCACACAGAGAGACCCAGATTCCACCCACTCGACCGCTCGCCCACTTGTACGCCCCATCCACAGGACATGTTACATATGATTATGGCATACTTTGGCTTACTTTTATTTTGGGGCAGGCACACACACAGCTGCAGAGCTGCAGCCGCCGCCGAGGGCTACAAAAAAGTAGACGCAGGAAAAATGCCGACGAAGAACAGGCGGAGAACGACATCCTTTTCTGACTTTTGATTCCTGGCTTTTGTGTGCGTCTCCAGGCATGGCCGCACCGAGAAACTGTTTTTACAGCGGCACAAAGTTCTGGTCTATTTCCTTAGCCCAGATTTAGGGGTTCCTTTGACACATTTAAACATTTCTGATTCCAATACAAAATGTAATACTTAAGCATAACAGTTGACACGAACATTAAGGGAATAAATGTGTTGGATATTGGATGAAAGTTTATCGTAGATGAAGTTTTATTTCCTAGCTATTCCTTTTTATACCCGGCACTCGATGAGTAAAGGGGTATATTAGATTTGTTGAAAAAGTGTAAGGAAGGAAGGAAGGAAGCGTTTCCGACCCTATAAAGTATATATATTCTTGAACAGCATCAATAGCCGAGTCGATATAGCTATGTCTGTCTGTCCGTCCGTCTGTCCGTCTTCATGAGCGCCTATATCTCAGAGACTATAAGAGCTACAGCAACCATATTTTGCATCCAGACTTCTGTGATATCACACTGTTACAGGTATATTTTAAAATTTCGCTCCGCCCCCTTACGCCCACACAAAGAACGAAAATCTGTGGCATGCTCAATTTTGAAGGTAGGAGAAAATTATAACGCAGAATCATAGAAAATGTCCATATCTATCAGAGTGTGGAATCTGAATCAGATGGGATTACCATTATAGCCGCAATGAAGAAAACCGTTTCGAAATGCATCGTTCCCTCTCGCTCTCTCTCACACACCGGGGTGGGTGCTATGCCCGTTTGCATTTTTTGACGCCTAGATCTCAGAGACCATAAGAGCTAGGTCCACCAAACTTTTTATCCAAGCTCCTGTGATATCAAACCGAGACGAGTTTGTTTCCAAATTTGGCCACGCGCCCTTTCGCCCCCACAATGAACGAACTTCTGTGGAATACACAATTTTAAGCATACAAGAAATCCAAAAACGCAGAATTTTAGAAAATGTTCATATCCATCAGAGTGTTGAATCTCGATCAGGTCGGATCATTATTATAGCCAGAAGGAACAAATGAAATTTCAGTGGCCTTACAAGCGCAGACTCATTCCCTCTCTCTCTCTCACACACATCTCCACGAGTCGTAGCTAAGACGTACATTTGTATATGTATAAATGTAGACTAAAAATATGTAAAAAACAAATGTAAACAAAAATGGAAAGGGTTCAACTTTATTTTTGTCTTTAAATTTCCTTTTTTTGGCAATTTTTTGCGAACATATAATAAATGACCTATATCGTAGGTCGAGTACCGGGTATAAAGTAGAGCCGCGGCCCTGGCGGCGGCTCACAACGTTCCCTCTCGTTGTTATATGTAGTTTATGGTAAAGTTAAAGGACATTTTTTTATTTCTTTATACTCTGCTATATGTACATAAATCTTAAAAAATGTAAATGCCGTCAGAGTCGACAATCGCAAAGTTCCATGGAATGAAGCACACACAGCCCGCTGAAGAATAACATATAGTATGTACAATGTACATACTGTATGTATGCACACTGAATGCCCTTGACTTTGACCTCATTATTTATTATACTTTCCGTCCTCATTAGCGGAGTTTAACTTTGGGAAATGAATCTAGCAGGACCGATCACTCCCCCAATAAGTAGTTGCCACATTGCAGTGCTCCATTGAGCCATTGGTTGTTATTGCATTCTCCATTCGAGCGGCATGCCAATTATCTAGCTTAGACCCTCTAATTGAATCGACGCCACACTAAGTGGGGGAGGGGGGTGGCAAGTGGCAAGTGGAAGTGCCACACTTCCTGCCTGCCATTGTGATACATGCAGCTGTCCTTGAGGTCGCATATGCCGCCCTCTTATGGCACATGGCATAATTGGCGAATCGCAACTGCTGGGAGCTCAAAGCTGCCAACGAAAATGGCAAATGTCGAATGGGATGAATATCGGCAACAGCATTTCCCTGGAATGTTTGATTAGAAGTCAATTAAGAATACATTGCCGTGCCACCAATTTCTTTAACATGTTGCAACACCATCTGGTTTCCAGCAGAAGCTCCCACAGCCGCATAGCTCTTGGCTTTCAACCGGCAGCCGCTAATTTCACTTAACCTGCAGCAGAAATTTGCATACGACATACACGACAGGTGTGCCACACGATGCAAAACTCTCACCACACACACACACACACACACATGCGCGCACACACACAGGAGCCCTCTAGGCCACTCATACCCAATTCCCATTTGGGGGCAAGCGTCAACTCTCCAACATAATTTAGCCAGCATCTTTGAGGGCCTCAAAGCTTGCGGGAAAATGTTTAAGTTCTGAGTAATATTCATATGCATTCACTGTATTTTTAGCTCGAGGGCGTTTTCAAATTTCCATATTCCAGTCTGTCCGGCATCAATGTACGTACTTCTGTCCGTACTGATGTCAACTGTTTTCTGAAAAATGGGTTTCACGGGAATGTCAGTCTTAAATATATCTTTATAAGTTTTAGGAATGATAAATGATGAAAGTGCGAGTATTATTCTGCCACTGAGATTGTAGGCATTTCAATGTTCAATGACTCCATCATCAGTTTCAAATGAATTTAAATTCCTTCCATTGCTCCGTGTGACCTTGTGCAACCAGCGCTCCTCATCTGTAATGTAGCTACAAATTGAATCCGTTTTATTGCATTCCCCCTAGATTGCCATTTATCTTCGAGAATTCGTTATTTCGCAGTCTCCAGTCCCACTTCAGGCCACTCTGATTCAGCTCAATGGGTAATCGAAATCTTTGAGGTGGACTCGTCCTCCTGGATGTAGGATGCGGCTGCGGACTTGAATAACGGCCTGAATGCTGATGGCACCCCATTCAAAAAAGTTGCAAAAAGTGAACAAGTTCCAAACTGGGCGAGTACTTTCCGAAGAGGTACCGCCTCTTCTTGGTAAAGTTTTTAATTATTATTTGTATTTTGCTAAAAACGGAAATGTGGACACAGAGCCATAGGCCGGCCGGCCGGCCCTCCACCGAACAACCATCAGCGAACGGTTCGAACTTCGAACTGCAACTGGAACCTGGTTCTTGTCCTCGTTGCTGTTTCAGCTAAAGGGCTGACTGCCCAACGCATTTCCCACTGCAATCTCCATCTATTATTGTTGGATTGGTGATAGAGTCTGGGTGGAGGAAAATTTACATAGACTTTTCATGGACATTCAGTAGATCTCTTTACGTACATATTGTCTAGCAGTCTATCAGTCTATCATTCCATCAGATATCATTCAAATCCGAGCAAAAGCAAGATTTTTTTTTTTTTTTTGGGTTTTTTCCTTAATTAGCGGCCATCCCACAATCGGAATCTTTGTGTACATACATGAAGGCACTTGCTGTTGTTCTGTTCCCTCTTTCTCGTTTGCCGACGGGCAAGCGGCATCCACACCACGATGTTGCGCCTAGGCTTGCCATCAAAATTCACGGCTGACCTTGCCACTTGCTCTATAAAAAAGACGAACTAGAAAAACCTACACCAACAGACACAGACGCAGACACATCTGCATACATATACATGGCCCCTCCTCCACCTACCGAGAGGCACAGCTGACCGCATTTCGAGTTATGCAATGGCAGAGGGGCGGAGGGACTTGTGGGCATGTCGGCATGTAGGCGTGTAGGCGTGGCCAGTAGGCCATTCTTAAATCAGTGCCCACGATGCGCCTTTTGGCATTTAATTAACTCTTTCGCTCTTTGCTGAGCAAACCCAGCTTTTCCATTTTCAGCTTTTCTCTTCTATTATATTCCATCCTATTCTCTCCTCCCATTTCTTTCATTATCTAAATATTTGAGAAGTTAATTTCTTTTAAATATTTGAGAACTACATCTCTCTCTTTGTAGGGCAAAAGTTGGGAAAATGCTGAAGTATTTTAAGGGTTTTTAGAGACGGATTAAGAATCAATTGTTCTGAAAACTAATCTGAAATAGTTTCAAAATTTACTGTGTTTTTTTCTTAAATTTATAGATATTTGTTAAAGATAAATAGATAGATGCGCATCACTATTCGCCATTTTTTAATCGGGATTTTGACATTTTTGTATGAATAATAACGAAAATGTGCGTGTGAGCATGCTGCAATTGCGTGTCGATAGGAACGAAATCAACAAAGACAATTGAAACGGAGACAGGCGCGCCGGCATGTAATTTACATTCACAGAGAAAATGCCAAAACGCAGAAAAGTACATCGAGCATTTACATCCGCTTCGTTTCTTCGCCTCGCATTCGAGTACGGGCCAAATAATGAATATTCATCCGACAGTGCTGATTGTTGCGATGGACAGAGAAGATCCACATTGTCATGCGCTCAAATTCGAATGGTCAAATGGTTTCTGCTGTGCGTCGGAAAAAGAGCAATTAACTAAAATGTACAGTCTCCCAGAACCATTGAAGGGCTGGCTCATCGGCACTGATCCAGGTTCAAACCTGTCCCTGAAATGCATTCGCACACTTAATTCCAAATGCTTCCAAATGACATCGCATGGAGCGGAAAATGGTTTGCCGGGTCAGCTATTGATATTTGAATATTACTAGCAATCTCTCGCTGATATTTTTGAAAGAGGATGCATAATAGTATATTGTATCTGTGTATGGCGGCAAAGTTAAAGGCGCACCATTTTCAATGTGGTGTCCCCTACGACATAAAAACAGCCATCTCGCAAATCTATGCCAGCCATTTTTAATTTGAATTAATGGACACACACAAACACACTCGGGCACGCCCACAGGTGTTCAAATCGGACCATAGGTGGCATAAATAGAAAATGCACGACGAAAAGTACCGTCGGCAAGTCAGTCTGCTAAGCTGGTCAATTTTAACACGCAAGTTTCTACGGGATTCTGGGGGGTGCAGAGCAAAGCTAGTGGGCGTACAAAAATATTTGGTTAGGAAAAAAAATAGTTAAAAAAACAACAAAGAAAACGATAAGCCAGTCCACGGCTGGAACAAGAGGACTCCCACAGACCACACTTCGGTTGGATTCTGGCTGGCGTAATGCTGCTTTTATGCAGCTAGAAAAATACCTGTTTTCCCTACTTCTGGTGGGTGGATCGACAATCGGTTCGTTAGTTGACATCCTTGCCCCAACGGGAACAAATAAGCAAAGAAATCAAGTCGGTGAAGCCAACGGGATAAGCTATGTGATGTAAGCACGAGACAGTAATTTGGCTGTATGCCTGGATGAGTAGATCAGAACGTAAAGTTTCGAATTTGCAATATACAAATTAAAAAAAAAATATATAAAAATAATAACTCAAAATGATATGTACTAAATCAACATACAAAAATTCCTTGGAAAATTTTAATATTAAGTAGCTTTTTTTGTTGAGAACAAAGGCCACAGATAAACTAAAGTCTTAAAATATGACGATACCATAAAAAAAACGATGGGGAACGTTGTGAACCGCGTCTACGGCCGCGGATCTACTTTATACCCGGTACTCAGTCAGTATATATGTATGTGAGCTTGTTGTAATTTATTACATGTTCGCAAAAGGGACAAATTTAATTTTAGCCAAATAAGAAAAAAAAAAAAATTAAGTCGAACCTTTTCGGAGATTTTTATCTCTGAGATGTTTCCATTTTTCCATTTTTGTTTACAAACGTTTTTTACATCTGAAATTTCATTTGCTCCTTTTGGCTATTGTAATTATCCGATCTGATCCAGATACAACACTCTGATAGATATGGTCATTGTCTATGATTTTTCGTTTTCAATTTTCTCGTATCTTTAAAATTGTGCATGCCACAGATTTTCGACTTTTGAGTGGGCGGAAGGGGGCGGGCGGAAATTTTTAAACACATTTGTAGCAGTGTGATAGGACAGAAGTCTGGATACAAAATTTGGTTGCTCTAGCCTTAACAGTCTCTGAGCTATAGGCGCTAATGATGACGGACAGACGGACGGACAGACAGACATAGCTATATCGACTCGGCTATTGATGCTGATCAAGAATATATATACTTTATGGGTCGGAAACGCTTCCTTCTGGGTGTTACATACAACCGTTATCACCAAAAATCTATTATACCCCTATACTCTGCGAGTACCGGGTATAAAAAATGGAAAAATGGAAGAAACATAAATTAATAATTTACATTATTATTCATTGAGCTCTTAAATAAATATATACCTTTAAAATTAAAATAATACCTTTGTATAAACAAAACTAAACAATCATGAGAAAGGTCAGACAATTGTTTTTGCCGCATTATTCGGTTAGGACATCGGTTAGTTAAGTCACAATATCGCGGTTTTTGAACTTTTTATACGATTTTGGGGATATTTTGGGGCAATTTCTAAGAATGAGGATAGGTCAACTCACTGAGGTCGCTGTGTTTCTCTTGATTTTAGCATCCACAAAGCGACTGCATGCGCTCTCTCGTTTCTTGTTCATTCATCTAATTAGTCAACTGCTTTCGCTCCCATAACTCAACTGCCTGATATCTCACGGTTCCTCAAACTGCTTGCAAAATTTCGCCACCACTGCTTGCTCTCTCTGCCATTCATCTTCGTGTGAACTGCTTTTCGCAATCGTATCAAGATCAAGGTCTCTCACACACACACACACTGAACTCATTTATGACTGAAACAAGTGATGCAAGCAGTGTATGCTCTGCTTTATATTCAAATCTTTCTCTCTATCTGTCTGTTTGTCTGTATGTATGTCTATCCATCTGTCTTTGTCTTTCGTGTGCGCTGCCAAGTAGAACACACTTTAAGGACATGCAAGCATACACAAACATGGTCACACACATCGTGAGTTTGAGGCTGTTCATCCTCTCCTGCACAAAACAGCCCTGCCACCAGCTGCCTCTACCCCCTCTCTCTGCCATAATGATTAGCATAAATGGCAGGCCAAGCGTCTGCAAAAAGTTGGCAGCACAAGCCACGAATAAAGGCAGCTGCAACAGGCACAGTGGTGCCGAGACATCACGTTTTGTGCACTCCAAAAGCTGACTTTTTGGACTTGAATAAATATATGTTATATAGTGCTATAGTGCCTATAACCATAATTAAAATTTAGGATAGGTTAGTGCAACAATAAAATCCGCTGTCACATTTTAGTAGTCAATGAATCTTCAGAAACACTAACTTCATACGATATCAGTCCAGGGTGCGTTCCGATACGCCCATTACAGTGGTCTCTGGGCATAGAACTTTAGTGTGTCCGCCATGCCAGTCGCCTCCCCACTGCAGTGGCCACTGCCACGGGCCTCTAGCCCTAGCCTGGCCTGCCCTATATCCGTCCTTATTGGGGGTTTTGTGTGTGTTTGTGTGGACTTTGCAGCCGGAGCAATGCAACAGTTTTGGGCCAGGTCTGCGGGAACAAAGCGAGGCCAGAATACTCGTAACAACAACCCATCATAATACCCATAATATATAATAAGGAAAAAAGCCCACCATCCCTTCAACCTTCATCCCCTCATCACTCTCCACTGTGTGTGTGTGTCCTCCATCCCCATCCTCTTCTCTGTGTGTGTCTTCTGTGTGGGGCATGGAACAATATAGGCGTGCGGCTTGGCCTCTTAGCGTTGTCTGATTTTTCGGGTCCTTTGTCTTGTCTTCGAGGAAACTGCAAAGCTCAGCAAAAACAGTGGCAACAGCCTCCCTCCCGCCTCTCCTTCTCCGTCGCATCCTTCATTTGGTTGCCACTTGTGGCAATGCCACGCCCAGGCGAGCGGAAAGCGGCAAGCAAGTCAGGCAGAGGCCCTCTCGATTTTTCGGTGATTAGCAAACAGAAATTCAACTATAAGTTGGTGAAAATTATAATATTTAAAGCCAAAGGCGAGTGTGGATCGAGTGGATCAAAAGGCAACAAGGCTAATCCAAAGTATGCTTTTTAGTAGGAAGCGTTTCAGAGGGGCTAAGTGCCGAAAGCCTTCTAGAATTCCCCATCAGGGTGCTCTTGTCTCTTGAGTGCTCCCAAGGAGTTATCCGGCATTCACTCCAAGAAACCATCCAAAAATTTGCCGAAAAGTGCAATTGAACCCAATTGACCAATCTATTTAAATGTTGCCCAAAACGGACCATGAAATAAAGACGCAATAAATAATGAGTGCTGTAATCGATATCGAAAGAGCGAGAGTCGAGGAGTCGCGGAGTCGCCCCAATGGCAAATGATGCAATTATTTGATTAATTTTTTATTTGTACGCTTGATTCCAGTTTAATTTATTTGGTTTTTATTGCATTACATTCTGCGGAATTAGGGCCCGCATCTCTGTCTGTGTGCGGTCTCCGCTGCGTATGCGTAATGAGATTTACGACCCAAATTAATCATACGCCATGTGGTATCTTGGCTGCGGGTTGCACTTGCATGTAGCAGTGGCAGCGGCAATGCCAGTGGCAGCCACTGCATTTCCAACCGATTCAATTACAATTCTGTTGAAACTAATCGAAGCGAGAATTATCAGAACGGAAGCAGTCCAATCCTTCGACTAATTAAGAATCGACCTTCGATATGCTTCTATCTAACCATCTGCAGGCAATCAAAAACAGAAACCGGAGCTGCCCTTAGACTAAGTAAACATCTGCAACCGCAGCCACACCTGCATCCACTCCACTCGAGGAACTTTCAAGAAGAATCAATGCCACATGGTGGGGATTGTTGCACCTAATTCATGGGAATGCACTAGCTCTCGAATGCCCTTTGTATGTTCGGTGTACAACTTAAGCACTCACTTCAATCGCAGCATTCACGTCTCTGCTAAAAGAATATCTGAGAATATATTTTCAGTATAATTCCATTCAGCATCGGTCAGTCCATGGTTCCTTCCACATCTATTCTAAAGTGTGCTTCTAATGTGTATTTTTTTAGGACATGCGTTCTAGGACTCCATCCCCTCGCACTCTGTTCTAGGAGAGAAAGTTCAGTCCAGTTTTATTTTCGAGCTGCTGCTGTAATCTGCAATTAATTGCCACTTGTTATACAAGTGCACAGAAATGATAATTGAATGTGAAGAGCGAGAAACTTGTAGCCGGGAGTCCTCCCGACTGCGCTTAGCTGCCATCTAGTTGCCGCGTGTGGAGTCCTCTTACGAGCATTCATGGCTTGTGGTTTGGCTGTGTGTTGTGCTGTCTGTTTCCTCTGCGGTTTTCTCCCACGCGAAATGCCAAAAAGTTGCGATAATCCCATGTGGGAAACACAATAAAGGATGGGGAGGAGCATATGCTCCCAAAAAAAGGAGTGGGAAGAAGGCCAGTTAAACTGTGCCACATCTGTGTGCTGCATCTCAGATAAGCTGCTCAAAGGACAACATGCAACAGGAAAGGAGAGAAAGCAGAAGAGAGTGCGAAAAGCCAGATGTGGCATACGAATGGAAGAAGGAGTGGATCAAAGTTTTAGATACTCCTCCGAATGCGTCTTGTCGTTTCAATGAGATAAAGTTTATTCTACAGAAGAGCAAGGGCATGAATTAAGTATGCAAAGCAGTGGCGAATGACACGACCTTGACACTTTAACTAAGGCGATTGCCAAGCAACGCCCAATCGGCCTCCACTCAATTAGGGCAGTCCCCGGGCCATCAAGAGGCCACCGGGGCACTCCATTCAATTGGGTTAATCCCCTGGCAGCGGTCTGGGTCGGCGGGTCAAACCCGCGAATGTCCGTCAACAGCAGGATATTCGCGGCCTTCTGCGTGCGCCCTGGTCCTTCTTTGATATGTAATCCGGATTTCATTACAATATCACATCGGGCCATCCCTCTGTGAGGGCGGGGGAAAGTGCTGATGCTGTGTGGTTGGGTGCCATTCGTTGTGCATTCTGACAGCAGCTGTCAGAGGGTTAAGTCGGAAAAAAAAGGTTAAGGAATATGCAACTGTTGGGTCAACTTTGACCTCTCTCTGCTCTCTGGCTGTTGGTCTGTTAGGCTTTTTTGCTGTCTGCCCGTGGTCTCCTTGTGTCTGCCATTCGGTCCGCCTGCCCTTAGTTAGTCCTGAGCTGATCGCCACAACTAAGAATACATACCATCGCTTTTGCAACCAATACACACGCGAGCACTTTCGCTTTCGTTTGGCAACAAAGTGTGCATATGTATATGTAACCATCGAACCTATTTACCTTTTTATTTGCACCTCCAACAGTAGCCATCGTAGAACGGCTTCCGATGATAAATCACTTCGATGCAATGGCAATTTGTGTTTTTTTTCAAGATGCTGTCGGTGGACAGTGGGTCAAACGGCCTATCTTGCTTGCAAAAACCTATTTTTCGAAAACGGAAAAACGTTATTTTATTTTAAACCATTCGACTAAGAATAGATCATGATCTTTGCGGATATTTTCCTCATAATTTTAGCATCGATATTTACGGAGTTGTACGCTCTCAAAGTAGACATATGTTTTCGCTAAAGCATAACAAAATGTTTTTCATCCGCTGCAAAAAAGTGTGTAATTTCCACAAATAAACCGAAATTGTTCAAATAAATTGCTTTATTTAAAGTTAAAGGTACGTACTGTAGAATATAAATATTAGTTTGCGTGGTCATTAAATTTGTTTACCCGAAAAAGCACTGAAAATCATAACCTTAAATATTTTGAAGGCTTACAGTTTTTAGAATTCTTTCGTAGAGTTTATCTAAGAATGTCTAGACTTTTCTAGGCTAAAACTAGTATCAGTTGGTAATTTGGTTCGTTTTGATGACTTACTTAATAAACGTAAGAAGAAACCCGAAGACAATATCTCTTTTACTTTCGACGCTATTAGTTTATATAAGCTAGATAGACCGACCGTATGACCCCCTGTGCGGTGGAAAGCTGAAAGTGCCAGTCGTCGACAGTTGTTGTTTTTTGCTCAAATGCCATTTGCATTGGTTGCAGCCGAGCATTGCTCTCACCCAGTGTGTATTTGTCACCCTTTCGACAGCATTTTCTTCACGGTAGACAGCCACTCCTAGCTCCTGCTATGTGAGCCACTGACAGGTGAGAGGAAAAGCGTGTCGGAAATGAGTGAGAGTGGAAGAAGGAAATCTCAGAGAGCAGAGAGCAGTCTGATACTAGAGGCTATACATCATTGTATGCATTTCTCAAATATTTACATATGTGCTAAATTCCAAAAAAATGCATGAATAAGACTCAGGGGGAGAATGGTAATATGGACAAGCCATGAACAGGTGCCCAACACCCACCCAAAACAGTGCCATCCTTAAGCTTTGATGAAAGGAAAAACCGGTATGTAAGTACATACATTATGATTGTTCTTAAAAAACATTAAACAAGGCAGAACAATTACATGCTGAAGGCCCTTTTGGCACCACCAGCGAGTGTTTATTGTGGATTCCGTCTGGTACATCACACTTCCGTAGGGAGGTACTACAATTGGGTGGGTTGTTCCTGTGCATATGTATGTATATCTGCACTCTACAACGCCTGTATTAAAGTAGAAGCGCCACATCGATCCAAAAACTGCTTACACGCTACACCTGTGGCACCTAAAGATGGGAAATGGGCTGAGTCGAATTTCACAACTCATGGATAGACATATATAAAGCTACATTAATATTACATATGAAGTACAAAAGTATGGGTGTTCTATTGTATAGTATGGAGAGGCAATTTGATTTCTGGACTGCAGTTATCTATTTATTAAGATTTATAATTATTGAGATTTGATAAGATATAGTGAGGATTCAGTTTACAAGGCTTCATTCTCGAATATTTCGGAGCTGGAACTTGAACCGGAGCTGGAATCAGAGCTGCTGCTGCTCGAGCCAGAACTACTCCCGGATCCGGAATTCGATTGGCTGCGGCTGCGACGGATAACGTCATTTGGCAAGGGATTTTGAGGAGCCAGACCCTCCTGCTGCCGCTGCTGCTGCTGCTGCTCAAATAGTTGCTGCCGCTGGAACTGCTGAGGATGCTCCTGCTGTGGCTCACGGGTAGCGTCATTCGGCAAGAGATGTTGAGGAGCCAGACCCTCCAGACCGACTGACTTCCGCAACTGCTGCTGATGGTGCTGAAGATTCTGCTGTTGCTGTTGCTGTTGCTGCCGCTGTGACTGCTGCTCTTTCTGCAGCTGTTGCTCCTCTTGCAACTTCACCCGTTGCAACTGCTCCGTACGCTGCAACAGCTTCTGCCGCTGCAACTTCTGTTTCTGCTTCAGCTGCTGCTCCTTCTGCAACTGCTGCTCCTGCTGCAACTGCTGCTGGCTCTGCCACTGCTGTTGCTGTTGCTGCCACTTCTGCTGACGATCTTGCTCCTGCTGACGCTCCTGCATCTGCTGGCGCGCCTGCTGCTGCTGAATAGTTTCCCCTCGTCTTTTTTCGAATGCGCCGACTATGGACAGCTCCTGCTGTTGATGCTGCTGCTGGTCCCGCTGCATTTTGCCCTTGTGCCCCTGTAACTGCTTCTGCTGCTGCTGCTGCTGCTTCAGCTTCTGGCTAATAGTTGCAGCTTGTTTTTGAGGTCCGCTTTCGTAGCCAGAACCACTGCTGCTCGAACTTTCGCTGCTCCTGGAACTAGAGCTTGAGCTAGTGGAGCTCGAGCTACTAGAGCTCGAACTACTAGAGCTAAGAATACGGTCCGCGACATTTGGCAAGCTTTTCGGAAGAGCCGGACGATGCTGCTCCCGCTGCAGCTGCAGCTGCTGCTGCTTCCCAACTTTTAGCAACTGCAAAAGGCACTTTTGCTGCGGCTGCTGCTGCTTTCTTCCCCCGGGCTTTGTTAGCCCGAGTATTTCAACTAATGTCTCGCGCCGATGCTGCTCGAACTGCTGCTGCTTCTGCTGCAGCTCCTCGTACCGCTGCTCCAGCTGCTTCCGATGCATGGCCATATTGCTTTTCTTACGCATGGCGGGGCGCGTGGGCTGCCGGCTTTGTGTGATTCTTCCACGGCCCTTCGTGGCATTCGACAAAGGATTCTGTGGGGCTATAAGGAGGTCCTGCATCCGCTGCTGCTTTAGCTGCTGCTGCTGCCTCTGCCGCTCCATAATCTCCGCATGTGTTTTACGTAAATTCTCGGCTATGGACTCACGGCGTTGCTTCTGCGTGTCCTGCTGCTGTCCTCGAGTCGTTTCTGTGATGCCCATCCCAGTGACCATAGTCTCACTGCGAGTGGGCACTTCAGCTGTCTTACAGCTGTGCTTGCGTGTCGGCGAGCGTGTCGGCGATTCCTCACTGCTGTCGGAGAGTCTTTCCGCCTGTGCCACCAGCTCGGTCATCTGAGCCCCGGACACACGGCTCTTCTTTTCGAGCTTACGAGACGAATCGCATGTCGAATCTGTACTGCTATCGCTAAGCACTGCCACTGCCGCTGAATTGGGCTCCTGTTTCGTTGGATGCTTTCGCTTTTGCGGACCTTTTCCGATGGTCTGCTTTTTCGGGAGGCTGTTCCGAGGGGCCTGCTTTTTGGGTGAACAGTTGGCCTGCGTCTGACGGACAATGCTCGCTGGGGCCTGCGTCTTCGGAAGATGGTTCCCAGTGGCCTGCACCCTGGGCGGAGCCTTGCCTGTGGCTTCTTTCTGCTTTTGGGACGAACCGGCTGCCTTCTTCTTGGCTTTCTCTTGGACATCTGGATTTCGATCTGCATAGTTGAGGGCCGTCTTCCCTCCCAAGATGGTCAGCTTTTTGGGATCGAGCTGCACAAGATTGTCGCATTTGAGGGCTTGGGACTGGATAACGCTCAGACCCTTCAGCGCCATAGAAGCACGTTGGATCTCTCCAAATTGTTTCACCTCAATAATCTCCGCATCCTTGGAGGACTGGCATTTAGTCTCCTCTTTCTTCCACTTGCGTTTTCCGTAGGTCTGCATTTTGTACGGGGTGGACAGGCCAGTGTCGATGGCCTGCATCCTGAGCGGAGCATTGGAGATCTGAATCTTCAACTGATCGCTCCCTGTGGCTTCGAGCTGCTTTTTGGATGAACCCTCTTCTTTCTTGTTGGCCTTCTCTTTGACCTTTGGATTTGGATCTGCATGGATGAGGGCCGTCTTCTCCTTCAAGACGTCCTGTGTTTTGCAGGTGAGCTTTATAATGTCACCGCATTTAAGGGCTTGGGACTTCTGGGCGCTCAGACCCTCCTGCGCCATATGAGTCTTTGGGATCTCTATAAATTGTTTCACCCCAATCATCTCCTTGAACGTATCCCCGAAGGAGTGGCATTCAGTCTCCTCTTTCGTCCACTCGCGTTTGCCGTAGGTCAGCATTTTGTACGGGGTGGTGCCGACGGCTTCATTTATGAACAGGCCAGTGTCGATGATTTGCATCCTGGGCCGAGCATTGGAGCTATGCATCTTCGAAGGATCACACCCTGTGGCTCCGAGCTGCTTTTTGGATGAACCCTCTTCTTTCTTGTTGGCCTTCTCTTTGACCTTTGGATTTAGATCTGCATGGATGTGGGCCGTCTTCTCCTTCAAGACGTCCTGTGTTTTGCAGGTGAGCTCTATAATGTCACCGCATTTAAGGGCTTGGGACTCCTTGGCGCTCAGACCCTCCTGCGCCATTAGAGTCTTTGGGATCTCTATAAATTTTTCCATCTCAACAATATTCTTGAACGCATCCCCAAAGGATTGCCATTCAGTCTCCTCTTTCGTCATCTTGCGTTTGCCGTAGGTCTGCATTTTGTACGGGGTGGTGCCGACGGCTTTATTTTTGGACAGGCCGGTGTCGACGGCCTGCATCCTAGCTGGAGCATTGGAGCTCTGGATCTTGTACGGATCGCTCCCTGTGGCTTGCTGCTCCTTTTCAGACGAACCGTCCTCTTTCTTTGTAGCCTTCTCTTTGACCTCTGGACTTAGAAATGCATAGATGAGGGCCGTCTTCGTGTTTTCCTTCATAAAGTCACCGCACTTGAGGGCTTGGGACTCGATGGCGCTCAGACCCTCCAGCGCCATAGGAGTCTGTTGGCCCTCTCCAAATCTGTTCGCCTCAATCATCTCCTTGAACGCTTGCTCGATGTGCTGGCACTGAGTATCCTTCTTCGTCACTGTTCTCTCTAGCGGCTGGCTCCGGTCTTGGTCCGGGACTTGATTCATGCGTGGACTACTGCGGAGTTGGGCCTTTGACTGCGATATCCAGGACTCCAGCCTATTTAATTCAGTGGTGACCACAAATTGCGACAGGGCTGAGCTGGTGATGGATTGACGGGCAGTGCCCCATCTGCTGAACCCCATTTGTGGTTTCTTTTTCGATGGCACTTCTGGGCCAGTGGGCATGATCTTCACTTTGCCCTTGAAAAACTTTTCCATCAACTCGCCGCGATGGTACACCAGATCCCCCGGCCGATTAAACTTGTAACAATTTTCGATTATAAGCCGGAAGTCCGCCAGTGCTTCATCGACAGAGCAGTAATAATTATTGTGGACGCGGCTTCTGATAGTATTTAGGTCCATTGGATTTTCAATGTACATGTAGTACATGGGGGCCTTCGAATCTACTGTGTCCACCGGATGCAAGAAGTCCACGGAATAGCGACGTTTGAATACCGGGTCCAGAATGTATTTTTTGAAAAAATGTATTTTATTAGTGTATTGGCCAAGGCGCCCGGGCGGCGGATACACCGCCGGCTGGACACGATTCGAAATCTTCGAGCTTCCCACATACCGCTGGGGCGCGGCCTACGGGCGGAGGGGTCTGCATTAGAAGAAAGAAAAATGTATGTCGATGAATGAGTTTGGACTTGCCATTATTGAAATTCGTTTCGTATTTGCTTGAGAACTGTTTTGCTCTTGATCTGTAATCTGTAATCTGTAATTGTCAGCAAACAATTTACTTGCAAGGCAAAGCCTACTTGGGGAGCTCTGAAAAAAAAACAAAAAACAAATAAGTACGATGGGACGAATTGGTTTCGATTGTGTGCAGAGAGGTACAAATTCCATTCACTGTTTTCAACCTTAAACTACTCAGCTTCAACAGAAAATACACTGCCGATCAATAGAATTGACTCAGGGCCGATATCTCGACTTCGGGTTAACACGAATCGATAACAAAAATTTGTTCTCTCAAGGGGTCACATCAGGGTTAACTTCCAACCGGCGGTCGGCTGACCGATTGAAAATTTGACAGCTGAAAATATTGACAGCTAATTCCCTGAATTTTCGGAGCTGTAAATAAGTCTTAAATTTCCGCCGAGACCCCATTTTAACACGGAGGCGAAGGGTCGAACATACACGTCATTCCTTAATGGCCGAAAGGTCAAATGTTGCAGAGCCTTGGGGGTACTGTTGCAATGCCACATCTGATCTTCGTTTCCCCTTAACCCTTCACGGAGTTGGATAACTAACTGAACACCTACTTGCCACCCCGCCACACACTCCAGCCCTCTACCCTTTTGCTGAGTGCGTAAGGACATAAGGGATAAGGGCATAAGGGTGGGGGATTATGCAATGAATATTCGTACCTTCGACACAGGTTCCTGACAGGTGAAAGGGCCCAAAGAGAGAGACTGTAGGCAGTGGATGGGGATGGGGATGGGGATGTGAAATGGGGGAGTGTGGGGTGTCTCAGCCAGGAATAACAAGATAATTATGCTTAATTGTAAACCAAACAATAAACGCACTTGGAGCGGCATTCATTTCATTATTCTCAATTCATTCGAAACGCGAATCAAATCACTGAACCAAATAAATGACCAACTAGAGATACAAATACGTCAGATACAACATTGGAAATACGGAGCAGGAGCCGGGTGGAAGAGAACCTGTAGAGGAACAGGAAACCCGGGGAGGCCGAGGCAACAGCCAAGGGAAGCGACCACAACAATCAGGCAGCAAACCGGCCAAAACGAGAGTTACCAAAATTATTCTGGCAATCTGCCCGAAAGTACAGGACAACACACGCACAGCCACACAGGCACACAGCCACAGAAACAGCCATAGCCACAGCCACAGCCACAGCCACAGCCAGTGGCCTAGGCAGGAGGGTTCTGGGCGGCCCAAGAAGTGAAGCATTTTTGGATACCCACGACTATCAATCGAAAACCTTTTCTTTTGTTCAGTTTTAAACATCACATAACTCCAAGAAATAATTCCAGAAGGGCACCTACTCGTATTTAGCTGCTGCCATAAGGACAATGGATATGCAAGGACAAAAAAAGGGGGGATGCGGGGTGCTATCTATATATACTAGTCCCCCGAAGCAAGCCTTTCATTTGCATCCAATTATATTTGTGAAAATAAGGAAAACTTTTGGTTGAGAACACGCATACACACACACACACAGCCAGACCCCCTCCTGCAATACGCCACTGCCTGCAGCGTGGCGCAGATCCTGTTGCCCCGTCCATCGCGTTGCCAAGGTCCTAACGAGTAAGGAATCTCCTTCGTGAGATGGCAGCCAATTTCCAGGAGGGTGGCAAAGTGGGACAATGTGGAACAATGATGTGGCAGCCACCTGACTGAGTGGCAGCGGCAGCACCTTGGGGCAGAGCACCCAGAATATGGCGACTTGAAACGGAAAGCGGAATGCACCACCATGCACCACCACACCTGACGCTGACCCACCCTCAGCGCCTTTCTGCAGATGTGCTTTCTATCTAACACTATCGGTCGTCCTTAATTGACGACTTGCAGATCGAATCGGGAATAAGTGCGCGGATAATTAAGGAGAGAGACCCATCCAAGCAACACACTGCTCACAGGAGGAGCTGCAGCCTCTCTTGCCTCTCTTCGTGCCGCCATTTGTGGCACTTACATGTATATTTTATTAATTGGATGGGACCCTGACCCTGTACCTTTCTATGTGGCAAGCTTCAATATTAAAATTACTATGAAGAGGCCACAGGAGTAGTGGCCCCATTGCGGAGGGAGGGAGAGCTAATATGGTGGCAAGGGCAAAAACTTACATTTAGCTGCAAATGCGGAAATTCCGGATGAACAAGGCCTCTGCATAGTCGTATAGTCGGTATTGGATAAGGCCTGAAGTTCGGTTAACGCACAAATTATATCAAACTTTTTCTCGTATTTAAAGATATTGGAAAAAATATTTAATTTTCAGAATATTTTTTGTAGCAAATGGGAAGAGAATTACTTGTTTTCACGCTTGTAGACAACTATGAATAGATTTTCCCAGTCCGTTTGCTTCCCACTTTGACACACAATGAAAGGGTGTATATTCAGTGCTGGATAGGATCGAAAAGCAGATAGTTTTTAGTGTGGGTAAATGTCGTCATCGTCATCGCCATCTAGTAACAGATTGCAAAGGTGTCCCTCATTCTTTCTTCTGGCACTTTCTTCTTGAAAATGTGGAAGATTGAAGATACTTGGAGATCATTCAGAGATAAGAGAGAAGGAGCAGAAAGATATGCAGTGGAAAGCGCTTAGACCAAGTGGAAAATCAGTTGCTTTTCTGCGACTCGAGCCAAAAGAAGCAATGATCCATTGAGGCATAATACATATTTATATAATTCGACAGTCGCTTTCCGTGTGGGACAAATCCAGCGACAGGAGGTGGCAGAGGAGCTTGCGTTGAGTAAATCTCATTGACAATGGGGGGTGGAAGGACTGTCAGTGCCATTGCCACACGGATGATGCCACTGCTACACTGCCAATGGCACTTCTACGAGTACTGACAGTAAATACTCCTAGGCCCCTGCACGTCCTCTGCACATACTGTGCGTGTGTGTGTGTGTGTGTGTGTGTGTGTGTGGGAGTGCGATAACTCCTATGGTCTGTCCATGTATCGACATTGATTGGTTCGATTGGGGCAATCCGGCGAATTGCGCAACAGCAGCGTAATCAGTAATGCAACAGTTCCACCAGCCAGCCAGGAGGCAGAGGCTGAACCAGGCAGACAGCAGGACACTCTCAGTGTAGAAATGATATATTGAGAGGGGAGATGGAAGAATACAACGATAAAAGGATACAAAACACCGCAGTTTGAGTAGCTGTCAAAATCTGTTGGGCCTGTCAGAATGGGAATGGATTTGAATGGGTGAATGGACCAACAGTGCATTCAGCGAGGCGTGTGACGAGAGACCTCCATTGAAAATCTTACAATAATCGTACTTGGCGAATACTTAAGTACATTCATCCATACCCATCATCAGTGCAGCTTAGAGCTATTCATTTATTCAATTATAAGACATTCACGAGACCCCCAAGCAAAACAAAGCCCCAGAGCGAACCCAGCCGCACAGAAATGCTCGGTGCATCCTCGGCTGCTCCTGCCCACCGGCAGAGTGCAGACTGCAGACAGTGGCAATGCCAATGGCAATGGCAATGGCAAATTCAATGCCACAGCCACAGCCACAAATTGTATAAGCAGCTGCAGCTCCAGTGGCTGCTTGCTTCTGGCTGCTTGCTGCAGTCAAGCGGCAAATGTCCTGCGGCTACAAAAGGAAAATTCCACCCACATCCACCCAAAAGAACATGTTTGGCTCTGTCTTGGGCATTTTTCGGGGAGCAACAAAAAGGGAGATATAACCAGGGCAGATTGATTTAACCCTGTCCCCTCTTCCGTTCTTGCTAAAACATGGCAAAACTTTCGATTGGCATATCCTTTTGTTCAGCGACTAATTGGCGGCAATACAGTGCGTTATGAAGCTATAAGGCCCTGTACAATGAGGCTTTAACTTATGCTGAAGTGTGCCACAAGGGAGTAGCTCCTATACTGCTCCTGTTGATTATTCGATATGTTTTTAATATTATTGAGATCCTATAGGTCCTGATGCTAATGTTCTCGGCCGCACATGTGGCTGCTGCTCTGCCAGTCAGCTGTTTGCCATGTGCTGTCGGCCAAAAAGCTGCAGTAAAAGGGGGCCACGGCACCAGCATTGTCAAATAGCGCGAAAAAACTTTTCAAATTCCGCCGCAGCAGCCGCAGCCTACTCTGGTCTCCCCCTCCACCCTCCAGACACCGAACACCAAGCCCCATTCCATTCCCCACCCTCTTGTCAAGGGGCATTGGCCCCCGCGGTCTATGCATTTCGCCCTTTATGAATAGAGCTCTTGAGATTATTTTTCCTTGATTTTTTCTCATTTTTTTTGCGCACTATAATTATGCCAAAGAAGTGTACAGCGCGCCACGCCCCAACGCCTTTGTCAAATGCTGATGGGATTTTTATGGGAGAGTCGCCAAAAGAAGGGCTGTACACTCCAAAAAAAGGAGATGCCTATGACATTCCAAAGGATTTCTCAGCCACGTGCGACTCGAGTCTGTCCTGCAATGACTCTAGCCCAGCAGAATGTTTGAAAGGGTAAATAAACTTCCGCTTTAGTTTCGTTTCGCTTTTTTCACATCTTTTTCACTGCAGGTTTCTGCGGTTTCTGCCTTAAATTATCCAAGTATTTAATAGAGCTTTGCCTTGGCAGCCCTTCAGCGGCCTTTCCTTACCATCCACCCACTCAAGCCGCGGCACCGGAGGCTGCCCAGTGGCCCAGATCAGGACCGACTCGTCTGGGGACGGTGGAACGTGCAACAAGGGACTGTGGTCTTAGGACACGGCCACAGACAGGGGGCCCACAGTCTGAGCTTGATTCGACTTTTGAGACTTTTAAGACTTTTGCGACTCGGGGCGTGGCTTTGGCGCTTATTAATCTTAATTAATCTCTCTTCCGCATCCGGTGCTGTCGATGGATTCGATGTCCATAGTGTACCGGTGGAGTGCCGATTTTAATGCAGCCTTATGCAACATCTTCTGCTCTTCCTTGGAAACAGGAGAAGGTGCACGCAGGCGGGGACTGTACGCGTACGAGGGCGAGGACGAGTACCTCATGTGTGCGCTTCAAAATTGAAATTCTTATGAAATTATATCAAATGCACTCAAAGGCATTTCGGGAGAGCTCAGCAAAAGGCCACAGGGTGCCCCGCCCGCCCCACGCACATCGCAGGCAAACTTGATGGGACCCTGCAATGTGGCACGAAGCTGAGGGATACCATGTTGCATGTAAAGGGGGCAGGGCATGCGACTCTTCAGGCAAAAGAATACGTTTCGCGTGCAAATGCGAAAATTACTGATAAACCCAATTGGGGATTCCCAGAATATGTAATACATGGAAATGAATTACATATGTTGTCCCGCCTCTTAAGCTGAAGCGAATTTTCACACTTGATGTTTTTCTCACCTTGTCTTTTGGACGAGATTTGACGAGAAAAGTGCACTACAGATCTGGCAATCAACTATAGTTGAAATCAACTGCTCGCCTGTTTGCTCGGAAACTGTTATAACCGTTTTCTGGAAAACTTAGTAAAAACTTACTAACACAATCCAAGCTCTCACTCTCAAGCCGCAGTCAAGACACCGAATATCGAATCAAGGGGTCATCTTCCTTGCAGACATTTTCTCTCTGATGGTCTGATGGGATCTTTTTGTTTTTCCAGCTGTAACTCAAAAAATAGAGTTTAAAACGATAAGATGACGCCCTAAAAGGCTAATCGAATGGAGTTTTGTTTCAGAAATACTTATGGCAATGATTGGAAGATTGGTTTGCAAGGAACCCTATACGATGTACAAATTCCAAATTCAGTAGTGCTGAATATTTGCTGTCAATGAATGCTAGTCAAGGGTGCCACAGGGTTTTATTATACGACTTCCCAAAAATACCGAATATTAAAGTAACGCAAATTTTGGGCTTTTTTTTGTTTTTGTCCGTTTACTTCCTTAGTTTGAAATAAACTCCTAATATATCTACGAAAAGGTGAAAAGTAAAGCTTGGTCTTACCATACCATAATTTTAATTTTGTTTCTCGTTAGTTTAATATATTTTATTCGCGTTAGAAGTTGAAAAAAAAAAACCAAAATATTAATGTTATCCACTGTACCTGCATTTGTCAGCTCTCAAACTTGAGTTCTTAAGAAATTATTTATTTTTCAACTTTGACCGAATGAAATGACACTGTTTTGCATTGGGCAGCTACGAATAAATGCCATCCCCTCCCCAAATTGAAAATAAATATCGGGAGCAGTGTTTCAAAGTGTTGCCAAGCACAAGTTAGCGGCCTACATTTATACCCGATACTCAGTTAGCTTCAAAATTTCCTCTATATATGTATCTAGATTTCCTTTATTCTCACCACAAAAACAGCCGTTCTATCCTGCTCCCCTGCGCCAGGGCATGAGGAAGAGTGTGTGAGAGAAAGACAGGGTATGAGCAAGCGCGTGACGGGGGTTACGTAGCCACTGCCAATTCAAATACCAAATTTGGTTACTCTCTCACTTATAGTCTCTGAGATCTAGGCGCTCATCAAGACGGACGGACGGACGGACGGACAGGCATGGCTATATCGAGTCGGCTAATGATGATGATCAAGAAAAAGACTGACTTCTTTCTGGATGTTTGGTCAGAAAACTAATATACCCCTACGCTCGTGGAGTATCGGGCATTATTGTGGCGATGTTTCTCGTATTTCAAGATACATATTAAAAAATATAAATAGTAGTGCATTCCGACTTCTTGAGGTTACTGTGTGCAGAGCTTTAGTGCGGCGAGGCGAAGAAATTGTTTCATTGCAGAACAGCATTCACAACTCAATAAAAGCCAGGCCGATGGCCTGGTGATGATGAGCTTCGCCTGACCATTCGCCAATCACGATCCCGACAAGCTCCTCCCGATGCGATGCGATGCGATGGGATGTCTGTGTCTGTGTCTGTGCCTGTGTCTATGTCTGTGTGCGTGCAGGAGGATGTTTGCGCTCGCTATAAATAGTCGACGTGGAGGAAACAAAAACAGGAACAGAATGCAAGGCATTTGCCATCGATGCGAGATGATATTTATTAGTAGGCAATCATCACAGACTGGCGATGAATAGGCGATGGCAATGCCCGGGCGTGGGCGCGGACGTGCACTTAAACAAAGGCCAGGGAGGATGTCTTTTCCTGGTACCTTCTGCTGTCCTTCTGGCTCCTCCAATGTTCGATAAGCTTTCAATTAAATCTCTATTGTGGGGGTCGTGCACCTCCGAATGAGAAGGGGGATATAACTGCAATTTCGGTGGATTTACTCGTAATTCCTTCTCAAAATATCGGCTAAAATTCCATAAAATTTCACATGAAATCTCTCATTTATGGATATCGTTAAATACTCACTTTGGCCTTTAATCTAACTCACCTCCGTCATTCCGTTTCCTTCACAGCGGCTAGCATGCTGTCTGGAGCGATATGACAGATCAGCCAAGTACCGACGACACTGGCGGCGGTGTCGCCACCCACTTCTTCGCCCGTTTGATGCGCCTCACCGGCGTGTCATTATCATCCGCTGCCGCTGCTGCATCCAACTCCTTGCCGGAGCCCACCTCATCTTCGCTAATGACAACCGAATCGCCCACCACAGCCGCAGCGGAGCTGGCACCTTCCTATCTCATCGACCGGGTCACACAGGTGGCCCGCATTGCCCTGGAGGTCACCACAACAGCCTCGGAGGTGCTGGCAGAGGCCCTGCCAGAGGTGGACACCAGCTTCGCCAATGGCACTATGCACGGGAATCTAACGTTGGCCGCTGCGGCAGCCACCAACTATGAGAACTGTTCGGCGATTTTTGCCAACTACACGCAACCAGAAACAGGTGAGTGCTGTCTCCAGGTACAGATATCTGGGGAAACATGTTCGGAAGGGAGAATTTGAGTTTAGTCAAGGTAGCGGCAGACCTTTAATCTCTTGAACTATGCCTTAGATGGGCTATCCACCTCTAAGGTGCATACTAGGAATACTAGGAAAACGAAGGCTAAAGGGTTGAGGGCAACCGATAGGGAAAGCTGCAATTATTTCAACCCATCGATAGGCGCTGGGGTTGGTAGAAGAATGTTATCCAATCGGATAACGATATCGATTACTACAGACATTGGCAGCTATCGAGAGGCGTTCCAATTTTGAGAAATCGGAGGCAAGGCGATAGACGCCAGGTACCGGATAAAACAGCAAATGGAATTGAATGGGTTACTATATGGCTACGAAAAACCCTTTGAACACTTTAAGTATCCTGTCATTGGAATCAGGAAATCGGAAAGTAAACATCAACTTCCATTTCGGCGAAATGTGGCGCCGCTTAGTCACAGTAGTTCGGGATATCTTTAAGAGGAAGACGCCGCGCAAAGATATCCCCGAACCCATGGGCGAGATTACCATACCGATCCGCGTCAATCTAATGCCCATCGATCGGTGGGGCCAGCCCTATTCGCTGATCGCGCAGCAGTCGGCAGTCGAAAATATGACACGCGGCATGCGCGATCTGCCAAATACATGGATTATGATCAAACATATGAAGAAAGCCAACGAGGTTCGTCGTGCCTGCAAGCGATCGACATCGACATCGATACCACCACCGAATCAGCAACAAGTCGCATGGGGCGAAATCGATATGTTCGCACCCAAAGAGCGCTACGCCATTCCGTTTAGATCCCCATACATAGACCAGGGCATCTGCAACCCGCGCTCACAAGTCCCACTGTCGGTGAATGAGTTCGAAGTGAGCCACGTGGACTACAAGCTAAAGGCCGACAAGCTGAAGGAGCTTCTGGACATTTTAATGCTGTATGAGGAGGAGTTTTTGACGGATTAAATGGGCTGATGAATCACCGAGACCACTCTTGTTCTTGTTCTTTTTGGGGGATCTGCTGTGCTGTACTGTGCTGTGCTGTGCTGTGCTACGTTCTATTTCACATTCTATGCTATCATTTTAGGCATCTACTGCAACTTCACTTGGGACACTCTGACCTGTTGGCCCCCAACTCCCGCCGGAGTCATGGCACGCATGCATTGCCCGGCGGGCTTTCATGGTGTCGATCCGCGAAGTAAGTACATATTCGTATTTCTGGCTACCAGAGCTATAGAATATAAAGCATATGTGTATATAGAGCAGAGCATCCTTCAAGTGAAGCGAGAAATGTATTTAAACATTTTACATAAGTGTATAATCATTAGTAAATAGGTAAACAAAATATTGAACCATTCGATTGACTTCCAGGATGAATGAGGGAACTATGACTGCAAATGAGAGGGAATTAGATATTGTTGAAGGCAGCTCCTCCTCCTTTCCTGTCTGCGGTTCCGCATTAAATATTTACTGAGAAGTGACCCATAAATATAAACAGACGTACATATGTATATTTCCGATTCAAATTAAACATTTTGGCCTGATTTATACGGATCACTAGTCAGAAGTCGGGCAAACAATTACTTGATTTCGTATTCATTGCATGCCTCACGGCGTCACGCGTCCGTTCAACCATTTAGCAACCAACCCACCCCACCCCCATCCAGGACATAGGTTAGCACTGCAGCCGAGGTCACAGCGAAATTGGCACAAAGAGGACTGTACTGGACTGGACTGGCTGGCCTGGCTGGCCTGACTGGTCAGGTGGACGGAGTCCAAGGAGAGCATCCTACCAATCGATTAGATAATTATGGTGTAACCCACAAATTAAGTTCCCTCGGTGGAAATGCGTTCCAGTAGTATTGTCCTGGCCTCGTTTTGCATGCAACCCCATCGGTTCAGACCCCGAATTCTCGATTCGATTGACATCATTGCACTTGTCAGCGGAGGGACCACCGATTGATTAAAAAGCGAAATGCCAAGGACTCGTATTGTTGTGGGCCCTGGATAGAACTTCTGAGCGATCTAATTTAATTCACTTTAACCCTGCAAGGGTTTCGTTAATATTACCCCTCAAAGGTTATCTTTGCCGTCCAGAAGAACAAAAGCTTACAACTTGTATAATTTTAGAATACACAGAACTTTTCAGAGTTTTCTTAATATATATTACAAATTTAATTAAATATTAGCTCCAAAACTGTTGCTTCCTTCAGAGAGCTCCTAACTTAATTAATTTGTTTGTAAATTTTCGAATTTTAAAACTAATTTACTCGGATACTCGAATACTCGGATAGCCATAAATGTTAAATAATCTTAGAACATCCTGTGCAAGCCTCAATTTTGTGCTCTCCTTTCATTTGTAAAATTAACATCCTCTTCATTTGAAATCATTTTTTGGTAAAATTTCTTCGTCGTATGCTTAATAGTTTTTTGTCTATAAATTTTATTTCATTGGAACAATGTTTCACAGTCAATAAGATTTTTGATCTCAAATTGAACAAAAGAGTGTTGAAATATATAACAATCGGAACGAACCTAGAAACTGCACAAAGTGTTAGCTTCGTCGCATCGACGAAGTGATTTTTTTCGTAACCTTAGTATCGAAGGGCTTCTCGTCTCATGTACGCCTCATGTACCGGTGCCATAGCGTCTAAGGCCTGCCTGCATACCATTCAAATATTCCTTGTATGTACATTTCCTATATTCCTGGTTTCATTTGATGATCAAAAACAGAGTTTGCCATCCGTAAATGCGAGCTGGATGGCCGCTGGGGCACCCGACCAGATACCACAAATATGACAGCGGAGGCGATTGCCGCTGGCTGGACCGACTATGGGCCCTGCTACAGGCCTGAGGTGATTCGCCTGATGCAGCAGATGGGCAGCAAGGATATCGATGTAAGGGATAGCAATCAGCCACACACTCTCTCTCAATCACGGCTCTCTAATCTCTCTCTTTTCGTAATGTCCCTAGCTCTATATTGAAATTGCCAGACATACGCGAACGTTGGAGATCGTGGGCCTGTGCTTGTCGCTGATTGCCCTGCTCATCTCTCTGGTAATCTTCTGTAGCTTTCGATCGCTGCGCAACAACCGTACGAGGATCCACAAGAACCTATTCGTGGCCATGGTCCTCCAGGTGCTCATCCGACTCACGATCTATCTGGACCAATTCCAGCGCGGCAGCAAATCCAGTGGCAGTTCCCCGAACTCTAGTAGTAGTCTCTCGGCCATCGAGAATACGGTGAGTGGGACAGATCCATCGACAAGCCCCACTCAATTCGTAAACATTTCGCCTTCTTCCAGCCATATCTGTGCGAGGCCTCCTACGTCCTGCTGGAGTACGCCCGAACGGCCATGTTCATGTGGATGTTCATCGAGGGACTGTATCTGCACAATATGGTAACGGTGGCCGTGTTCCAGGGCCAGTTTCCGCTAAAGTTCTTCTCGCGTCTGGGCTGGTGTGTGCCCATCCTGATGACCACCGTCTGGGCGCGGTGCACCGTCATGTACATGGACACCTCGATGGGTGAATGCCTCTGGAACTACAATCTGACGCCGTACTACTGGATACTCGAGGGGCCCCGACTAGCAGTCATTTTGGTGAGTCTCTTGACCTGCCCCTTCGCCTGGGGACTGGGCACCTTCACTGACTGCTCAATGCCTCCCTCATTCGCAGCTGAACTTCTGTTTTCTGGTGAACATCATCCGTGTGCTGGTGATGAAGCTGCGCCAATCGCAGGCCAGCGACATCGAGCAGACCCGCAAGGCCGTGAGGGCCGCCATCGTCCTGCTGCCCCTTCTGGGCATCACCAACCTCCTGCACCAGTGGCCCGTACTCAAGTCGGCCACCAATTTTGCAGTGTGGTCGTATGGCACTCATTTTCTTACCTCGTTTCAAGGCTTCTTCATTGCTCTCATCTACTGTTTCCTTAATGGCGAGGTGAGTCCTGTCTCTCTATCGATTTGATCGAATAAAATTACAGCCCTCTGTTCGCTTAATTATCGATCTCTTCGCTTATTTCCTTCGATAGGTGCGCGCCTGCTTGCTCAAGAGTCTATCGAATCAGCTATCGCTGCGCGGACATCCCGAATGGGCGCCGAAGCGGCCCTCAATATACTCGGGGGCCTACAACACCGCCCCTGATACTGACGCTGTCGGCCAACAGCCGGGGACCGAGAACCCGGCGGCCACAGGTGGTACACGGTAAGCTATCCATGCGATTACACACTTGGCCACATTTCACAATAATGAATCCTTCCAAAGAACGTCGCCGGTCAACAGGCGGCAGAGCACTAGAGCCAGTATCGTCATGATCCACGAACCCAACCACCGACAGCGTCTTGTGGAGCGGAACCACAATAACAACAACCAGGAGATTCCTCGCCGCCAGAGGGGAGAGCGCACTGATGATGAAGACCGGATCGGAATTGCAGCTGGAGCCGGAGTCGAGGCTGAAGTCGTTGTGGTGCAAGGCTCTGGCGGTGGTGCGGTAGGCAGGAAGCGCGAGACACGCATACGCGCTGGAACCAAGTGGATGATGGCCGGCCTCTGCTTCAGGGGTCAAAAGGTACTTAGAGTACCGTCAACGTCATCCGTACCACCCGAGTCAGTTGTATTTGAGTTGTCAGAGCAGTAGGCCACTAAACTAAACGTAGACCGTTGCCGTAGCCCTAGCCCTAGCCCTAGCCCTAGCCATATAGCCAATTAGTCACTTAGACACTCATAGAGCCACTCTCACTCACTCTTCCAAAAGTAGCAGCATCCCAACCATTTCTAAACCGTTTACTCCGATTCCCATCTCCCATTTTCCAGCTCCCAAAAAACAAACCCAAAAGTCCTAATCATCTCAAATTCTGGACTTTTGGTAGCATTTTATAACAAATTAGAGAATAGTGTACAATGTACATGCAGATGGAAATTTATACAAATTATTGGACATTCATAGAATAGAGCCACGGTTGCCACAGTTGTCCCACGAAAATACCTAAGAAGCAGATCCGTAGAGGAAAGACTTGTATTGAAACATAGTTTGTTGCCACGTGCTATGCAGCAGTGCCCCTCGGTCGGCGTTTCTGCCCGGGATCCGCGTCTCATAAGCTTCGCGTCCGTGTCGCTACGGCCAGTAATGGGTCAGTCCTTGGATGCTTAAATTACAAAATAGAGGTTAGTCTCAACAAATAGTTCCTAATGGTTCCCCCACATGAACTGTTCAAAGATATGTTCCATATTCCATCTGAATATTGAATGGGTAGATTAATGTGGCAACCGGGGACAGAACTTTCCTTCACCAGCATTGAAACCTATCGCATATAGTAATGTATACTTGTACTTTATCTTCAAATGTCTGATGAAATTGAATCTCTATTAGATCTACACTCTGTTTTTTGGGCACTGTCACACACGCACACACACAGACGGTTAACGCTTGGTGAATTCTACAGCAAAACTTGAGCGGCATGTTTCTATAATATCTAATATCTAATATATACAATATTTTAAAAGAACTTATTGCATTCGAGTACTACTACAAACACAACTGTACCGTGACCATGCAGTGTGACCAAAGGTCAAGCTGAAAAACACACACAATGTTTTAGTCAGATCCAAATGTTGAAAGAAAATTCCCAATTTCCCATCGCTTTAAGAGGTTTTATTTTTAGATTAAACTTAAATATATATTTTTTATATTTAGTTGCCTTTATGTTGATGTACATCTGATGTACGCGTTATAATTAATTAGCGAAAAATCAGTTTGATATTCTGAAAATATTTATTTGTATAATTTTATTGAGCATTAAATTGATTTGCTTTCGACTTTTATTGTACTAGTATTTTGATTTGGTTTTATATACGTATATCTTGTTTTTAGTTTTATCTTCAGTTCCTTCACATTTGTTGGCTTTTGATGTACGAAGAAGTGAATCGATGAAACTTGTGTTGGAAAATAGTGTTGGAAGTGGAAGTTTGGTCAAGGATCTGGTTACACTGCCTGTCACGAGTATGCTTTGTCTATCGTTTACGATCGATCACGCTCACTTTTTTGACTTTATTTTGCTGCGCTTTGCAATGACAAAATATTCACTATAGGATTAATATGCCAGAAGCTTCGACTAAACATATCTTTCTCTCTTTTTCCATCTGCTCGTGTGTCCTTTTCCGATTTCAGGACAAACGTGTGAGGCCCCCCAAGGCTCCCCATGTAGCGCAGCAAATATTTATGACTTCGCAGCTGCCCACATCGACGATGACCCTTGCAATAGCCACTGCAAACGCCGCTCCAACCGTCGAAGAAACAGCCACAGAGACAGCTCCAAGCGCAGTCGCATCAGCCGCAGACCATACCCCACCCGCATCCCCAGTGGCAGCTCAAATACACACCGCACCCGGAACACCAGAAGCAGCAAAGCTGTCAATAATATCGGAGTCAAGGACAAAGAGAACTCCGAGGCATCTTCATGCAAACACAGCCTAAAGTAGCCATATGTATGTATCTCTCGAGCGGACCAAGTGACCGTTTCGTTTCGGCAAAACGCAGCTGTCCCGTTAGCCCGGCTTAGCGTTGAAGCGAGCAACTGTACCTGTAACTGTTATTCGTGTGCAAAAGACATAGGCACACACAGCTTAGGGCTAAAGCGAGCAACTGTACTTTTTAATGGTTTTCCGTATGCAAAATGCATAGGCGTAGAAACTCACTCACACACACACACACACACACACACACAAACAGGCACACAGAACTGTACCAGCTTAGCGTTTGAGCGAGCAACTGTACAACAAATGGTTTTGGAGAGAGAACTGTTCATGGACGCGGGCAATAGTTCTTATCATTATCCAAAAGCTGACTAAACCTTTTTGTATGCAAATCAACAAAATCTCTCGAACAGAGTGACCGTTTCGTTTTGGCACTCTGCTGTTTCGAGAGCAACTGTACTGCGAAGTGCTGAAGTGCTGAAGCAACTGTACTAAAACTCTTTTTGTATGCAAAGGCATAGGAAACACATATGTGTACATCAAAGGAATATCGTACGATACATGTACATGTATACCTATACCCTTACAATATACATATATATACTAAATGTGTCTACAGATACATATACATATTTTTGTATATTTACCCCATACATACATAAGCCGAAATCGATGGATCACAATGTTTTTTTTTTATCGTGAATACAAATATTTTGAATAACCAACATACAGATATGAAGAAGTGTGTTTAAAATTTAAACTTTAAATTGATGTAATATTGATGTCAGGCACACACATACATACGTATATCGATATACATACATATTGATGTGAATATTATTTTTTTTTTTTGAAAATCTACATATATACAGAATCTATATATATATATATACATATATAGTATATAAAAGAGAAAGCATATTTACACTGCGCTACATACAAAAAGAAAATGCAAGCCCAATAAACCTGAGAAGCATTCAGTGCCATTAAACGGTGGATAGAGAGAGAGAGAGAGAGAGAGAGAGTGAGAGAGAGAGGCTTGGAGAGGCAGGAGATCGATCGTATATTGAATTTAAATGCAACATGCAACATGAAAGTACAAAGCACGTGGAATGAATTGTGGCACAAGGCGGAGGTGGAAGAGGACTTTGGAACACTATTCAACACTTTACAACACTGCAAACGCTTAGAACACTCATCAGACGGATCAGTGGATATCAGTGCGCGTGAATGCTGAATATTCAATTAACTATAAGCTTTT
Organism: Drosophila helvetica; assembly: GCA_963969585.1. Lineage (NCBI taxonomy): Eukaryota > Metazoa > Arthropoda > Insecta > Diptera > Drosophilidae > Drosophila > Drosophila helvetica. The sequence goes on along the minus strand of OZ018401.1, from coordinate 44,119,787 downwards.
TTTTTGCATTTTAATGAAATATGTGTGAAATGTGCAGATTTTTCTTTTAATTTTCGTTTCGCTTTTGGCTATGCAAATTCTAATTTCTCAACAACAAAAATAATAATTAAATATATACAATGAATTCAAGCCGAATTTAAACTACAAAAAACCAGATCACCCAGTGGTCAATGGTATACTATTACGTGTATAAGTCTAAATGGAATATAAAACTATGATTAAAACATGATTTTGAATGTATACATACTACTCCTAAACAACCCAAAGAATCAATTGAGTTTTCGTTCGCTCTGTGGCATTTGTGGATTTGGTTTCAGGTTCGCGAAATCTAAATCTAAATCGAAATCGAAATCTAAATCTCTGATCTGTCTGATCTCTGAATGCTGTGCGAAGGCTGTGGTCGCAAACTGATCCCCAAACCCAGTGACACAATAACTGTGCGCGGCACGTGCCGGCCGTGAATCCGCAAATGGCATTCGACAACTGGCAATTTGAGAGCCATAACCAGCTTAATCACACATTTTTATGGACCGCCGTACTATACTATTATAATAAAAAGCACGAATATTATTTGATTATGCATTTAAGATGTGAGACACCGAAGAAGGAGACGCCCTTGCAAGCGATTTGATAATTAAAGTCCTAAGAGATTTAATACTTAAATTCCCAAGTGATGGTATGCCTAAGTTCATAGAAGAATTGATACCTGGGTTCCTAAGATATTGGATACATCCGTTTGTAGGAAATTTCAGACATAAGTTTCTAAAATACGGAATGCTTACATTTCGATACTTAAGTTTTAACTATATTCAGCATTCCCTACATCCATAGAACTTTGATACTTAATACTTCTATCAAATACATATGTAGGTATATCATACAAATTCTATAATATTTGCAGTCACCCTTTTCCCTCTAATCAGGCCATTCTTTAACGACCATCTGCCACATCAGAAAACTAAATAAAACGGAGCTATCACACAGTATGAAAACCTCTTAAGTACTTAATGAAAATTGTGGAACATTTCGTATTGAAAGGGTAATTTAACTACACATACCGACAGACACTTCTATTGATAGTTACATAAAATGACGAAAGCCCTTGGGTTAGGGTACACACAGAAAAAAACATAGAAACCAATTGACAATTGAGGCATTGATACACAAGCGACATTATGGCATTGCATCACTTATGTAAAAACAGATATACAATATACATATACGAGTATATTTCCAACAAGAACGATAAACGGGAGACATTTATGTGGATATCCCAATGAACAGTATGAAACAGGAACAAGAATTATAGGGGGGTGGTGGGGTGAGGTAGCAGAGTGTGATGGGGTGTGTGTGAATCTAGATTCTAGAACAACAAATCCTCATCGCCGTCTTCGTCGAGTATGTTCTGGACCTCCGCGGTGGCGGCGAGATCGCCCAGTCGACGCAGCTCCTCACGCCGCTTGTCGGCTGACTTGCGTGCCTCTCGCTTCTTGTCCTGGATCTTCTTCAGGCGATAGAATTCCTCACGCTCCAGCTCATCCAGTTCGCTGATGATGTACTCAATGGTGCGATTAATGCGCGGTATGATCACTGCAGCAGAAAGTATAAGATAATTTCGGGATGTTGCTACCAATGGTGCAACGCGACTCACCATGTTCGATGGCATTGACTCGACGGTTGGTCACTTTGATGACGTCGTCCAGGGTCACAAACGAGGTCTGTAGCGAGGCCAGCTCGACCAGGAGGCGCACAGCGCTCTGATAGTTCTTCTTGAGCTTCGCCAGCTGCTGGCCGCCACGGGCCAGGCCGGCCAGCTCGTAGGTGTCGACTCCATCGGTGTAGGGCTCGAACACGGGCAGCGTGACACCCGCCACATTGTCCTTCTTGGTGCGTATCTTGATCTGGGCCTTGGTCACGTTCTGAAGCACAATTTGGTTGATGTCGCCAGTTGTGAATTTGGCCTCCGCCAAAGAAAATGCGGCCTCCTTCATCAGTTGGCCCATCAGGGTCTTGGTCTGGAAGCAGCGTACATTGGATATTGGGTATTTGATCGTATTGGGTATGGAAACCACATATGTATGTACCTCAATGATTTTGCCCAGAATGAGCCGGAAGCGCATCTGCAGGGCATCGGCTTTCTTCTTGAGAAGTCCATGTCCCTTGGTGGCGCCAGCCAGACGCGATTTCATCAGCGTTTGGGCCCTGTGGGTGGATGAGAATCATCATATGCGAGGACACCTGATAGGTGCTTGGCTACTCACCCGCGGGAGGGGAACACGGGCAAGCGATCTTTGGATGCCATGCTTTTTTTCGGCTTTAAAGTCGTACAGAGAATCAAAACACAAAATACAAAACACAAAAAAGTCACACGCACAACGCCAACTATAAACTATAAATATTCACACCAAAAAAAATATATGCGACAATACGAAAATAAACGGACGGGACAGCCACAACGGAACGAGTGCACGTCTAGAGAATGGCCCGACGAATGAGCGACGCCACACCGAGGCGACCCCGCTCGGTCCGGACGGGGGCGACGCGAGGCGTCAGCTGTTCCGCAACAGCTGTCCGCGATGAAAGAGAGAGCGCGCTTTCATAGATGAGGTCTCTTCACAGATATGTAGATGGATAGATCCTATATATTATTTGGAATGGAATATCTTCAGAAAGATCGCTCCAAGAAGAGATATCGATATGAAGGAATGTATTACACACATTGAGATGAGGATCTCATTCGCAATGTATCAAACAGAATGGAATCCTTTCATACTTTATATGAAATTTACCAGTGGAATCGTGGATCCCCATCAATCGATAGCTTGTTAGAGCTGTCAACTTGATGGATTTGCGCCGTAACGTTTTTCGAACGCACGGCGTGAAGTGATGCCAGTTCCGTGCAGCAGCAGCTACCGTTAATCGGGAAGATTGATTTAGATTGAATCTGATTGCCAGCAGTAACGCACAACGATATTTTTGGGTACGTGGCAGCGTACAAACGCCCATTTCGGGGCATGGGCACACACGCACAACACAAAAGAAATGCCAGCCGCAGAGACAGCGACAGAGACAGTCACAGACGACAACCGACGGAATTGACTTTGAAATACCTTTGTGCGTTTGACCCAACAATAGCCATGGCTCTGGCTCTGCACTATGGTCCCAACGACCTGTTTTGTTGGCCAAAATTAATAACTCGCGAACGAAACAAGATTTTTTTATTCCGTTTTTTGTATTGGATAGATATAATCAATACGAAGTGGATTTACAAAAAAAAAAATGGGTGTGGCACCGCCTTTTTTAAATTAAGGCAAAAAAAATTAAATATTTTTTTTCCGCTATGGCCCAAACCGACTTTTTCTGATAGATTTTGAAATTTAAATTTTTTTGATGAATTATGGTTTTTTTTTCAAAGTGTAGTTTTTTTTATAGAATTTTTTAAAGTCTGGCATTATTTTGCATGTTTTTTCAGTGGTAGTGCTTCTTTTTTTCACATTACCCAAGCATCTCATGTCTGGTTGTATTAAAATGCGCAATTCTGAAAAGCTGATAAGTGCAGCTATCAATCGGACCCAAAAACTTTGCAGTTGCTGCTTACCGTCTGGAAGCTATTAAGTTTTCAAATTCAAATGATTGAATTTGAGGTTATGATCTTTTAAGTCAAATTTCAAGAATTGTGGCAAAATGTGGCATTTTTTACTATATACATTTTAAAAAGGATCTATTAATCTACGACACACAATAGGTTTCAAGGTGGGACTAGGTGGGACTCACTTTGTAAGCCTATTTTAAAATTAGTTTTTAGAACAACTTGGTTAATTTTTAACCACTAACTTTAACGTACAATTACGAAAACATCACAACTACTAGATACAGTTCACATTACAAAACACGTAGTTCAAACCTGTCTGATTAAAATTCATTACAAAAATTTGATCAGTTAGTGGGTTTTTTTCAATTTATCAATGATTTTAAATTGCTATTAAATATGCACTTTTTCCCTGCACGAGATTATCGATAACAAAATCTGTGTTGCACAACAGATTTCGCGAATGTGGCGCCATCTATCGAAATTTCTGGTACGCAACTTTGATGGTAACTCTTTTTCCAATGCAGAGTGACCAAAATAACGTTATTTCATTAACTTTGAAAAAATGGGTTTTGGCCAACAAAACCGGTCGTTGGGACCATAGTGCTCTGGTTCAGATTCTGGTTTGGGTACGGCTTCGGTTTTTGGCATGGGATCTACATACACACATATGTACATATGTATGTACAGCAGCGTCACGCAATTTGAATATGCGCCTTTTGCCGTCATGTGCTTCCATTATATTTGGGATGGGAGGGCTCTGTCGTGACTCTATATGTGCCAATGAACACGTGCCCGTCCGCCCCATTTGGCCACAGTTCAGTGACGGGAAGATATTAATTAACGTATTGAATATGCACATACATATGTTTGTAGACACATATACATATGTACATATGTATGCAATCGTCCATGGAGAGCGGCTTGGAGACTCTATAGAATGGATTTGAGATGCGAATATCTCTGTTAATGGAGCTACAAACCTACATATGTATGTATGTATAAATATGTATGCATATATGTAGATGAGTATGATTATTTCCTTGCATCCATTCTACATTCTACGCTCACACACACTGCGTGATCGAATGGCCCCACTCCTCTGTAACGGTACCTCTCGCAGTTTGAGGGCGACTTCATTCGCATGGTTTTTATTTCAGGAGGCGAAATGCGACGCACCTGTGCTCTCCTGGAATCTAGCTTTCGCACTGACCTTTTTTTTAAGATCAATACTTAAGATACATCAAATATATCACTTTATCACTTGTTGCACATATTTCGAAAAATGTCTGGCCGCGATCTGAAGATTTTGTTTGCATTTGTTGCAAAAAAAGGCGCTCAATCCTTTCTGCGCTTTTGATTATCTCCTTCTACGCTCTCATGTACATACATACCTTCCTCATAAAGAAGAGCGAACGTTTGGGAGCGACTTCGTTTACTATTTCCTTTTTAAGCTTTTTTTTCCAATTCAAAAAGCAAAGACCGAACATTTTAAGGGGTCTGCAGCGCACGGCTACTAGGTTTTATAGGCTTATAGGTCTTATGATCAGCTCTCGCAAAGTCAATGGATTTAATCACTACCCAGATATGGTTGGGGAATCATTTGAAGCCTCATCCACTTCATCAAATGCTGACAAACGCTCTTGCTTTATCCTTGGGGAGGCCTGCCTATCTTTGAGTGTGTACTAAAAATCCTGTTTCCTTACATACATACATATGTATGAATGTATGTGTGCCTGTGCGTGTATGCATATATCTATTAACACAATTTGTTAGACATCCCTCCTGTGCCCCCGTTTGATTGTGGCACGTCCTGGCCGTTGTCGCTGTCGTTGTCGTTGCCGTTGACAGAATTATGGCAAAGTCAAGCTCCTTATGTGTGCGTGCAAATACTGTAGAGAACTGTGTATCGAGAAAGTATGCTACCATTTTACAACATCAGGGGCTGTATATTCGATATTTAATCAGTATTTATCATCCTTTAGAGCTCTTGAAGACAGGCTATTTTGTGAATTTTTTTACTTACATACGAGTATTGAATAAAATCTTTTTCTTTTTTTTTATTTGTTTCTTTTAAATACAAATTCAATATTATATTTATAATTAAAATGATTAAATTAAAATTTGTAAAATTAAAATATCCATTAAGAACTAAAAACTGTTATGCCACAATCTGCAAGGAGTGAAGTCAGGACTCTTCCTGCGAGTCACAAAATCGTTGTGTCTAGGACTAGGACTATCAATATTAAATTAATTCAGGAAATACATTCTCTTTGCGACTGTTGTGAGACTTTTCGGACAATCTGTAAGAACATATTTACATTGTATGTGGGTGACGGCACACACAGCCTCTCTCCTGATCCACTCCACTCCCTCTCCTTCCCGCTCAGAAAGTCACGCACAAAGGAGGGAGAAGAATCAACAGTTAGTTGCTGCGCTCAACAGCAACCTCAAATTCGCGAGGGAGTAAGAGCGCCTGAGCGAGTGCGAGTAAGTGTGAGTGAGGTGGAGGAGAGCAGCTCTCGATTTTACTGTTCGTTCCGGCAATTGTATTGGCATTTGGCCATAAGTCACGGCCAGCAATCGCTCTCTCTCGCACACAATCAAACACAAGGGCAGTTGCGTGTGTGCGTAATCATGGAAGTGCCTTCAAGGGGTAGCCAGAATAACCTATGCACTGCTGTATCCCTCTGACCCTGAGACAACACGCCTCTGACTCTGCCTCTGCCCCAGTTCTGTCGACATTTTTTATCCATACTTCGGGTGTCAGAGGAGAGGGATACCCGAGCACGCACCACAGCGCCGGGATGCTGCTGCTGTGGCTCCAAGCTCCAGGCTCCAGTCGTCGCAGTTCTCATTTGACAGCGCCCGCAAGTAGGTTACACATTTTTTCCCCAGCTCGAAAGCAAGTGAAAGTAACTGAAAGTAAGTGTAAATTGTTAAATAATTGTTTAAGTAATGTGCGCTCCTTGGGTAAAAATTGGTTTAATTGAAAAAGACAAGTGGAGAGAGCAGAGAGCCGATAGCCGAGAGGAAGGAAGAGAAGGAAGATTTAAGCTGTCAAAGTCAAAGGTGTGTCAACAGGGCATCAAAACGGTAAGGGGCTCTCTCTCACACTTTCAGTGCCGTGCTTGCTGCCTGCTCTGCTGCCTGCAAGGTGTCTTCATATGGGGTGGAGCGTTGCCAGAAATGTCTCATACGACGGCTGCCTAATTGTGTGACATCTCACCTCATTTCAATACATATTTTTGTACCTTGCCTGTCAGCGAGTGCACTTTTTGTATGTGTGTCAGAGAGAGGGAGAGAGAGAGAGATGTGACGAGAGCAACAGCTAATTGCGTTATACGCAAAGTTAGAAGGGTCCTTTGTGTGGTTATAACAGACACTTTGCATATGTATGTGTGTATAACAGAATTTCCTTTAAATTAAGGCAGTTTTCCATCCCCCAGGCACCCAGGCACCCACCCACCCACTTGCAGTAGCAGTGACATTATGGAGTACAAACTGATTGGACCAGAGCAGTACGAACAGGTGATCGACCACCTGAGGAGAAACTTCTTTGCGGATGAGCCACTGAACAAGGCCGCCGGACTGTGCCAGAAGGGATTCGGGAACAGCGAGCTAGAGCACCACAGCCTGGAGACGCTGCACGATCAGCTCAGCCTGATGGCCGTGGATCGCAGCGAAGGACCTGGACAGGAGGACTGCAAGATTGCTGGCGTCATACTAAACGGCATCCTGCGCCCGGGTGACACAGCGCAGGCCCTGCAGAAGCTCGAGGCGAGTAGCGACCTGAACTTCAAGAAGATCTTCGAGCTGCTCTACAGCCACAACCTGAAGGTGGATCTCTTCGGGCGCTTCAAAGTCGACCGCATCTTTGATGTGCGCATCCTCTCGGTGGACGCGAGCTACCGCGGCCAGGGCATTGCCAAGGAGCTGGTTAGGCATGCCGAGTCGCTGGCCCGCAAGCGCGGCTTCCGTCTGCTCAAGGCAGATGCCACGGGCATCTTCTCGCAGAAGATCCTCCGCTCCCACGGGTTCGAACTATTTGCCGAACAGCTGTACGCCAAGTACACGGACGCAGGCGGTCAGGTCGTCCTGCCCGTAGAGGCGCCGCACATTAAACTCCAGCTGCTGACCAAAAAATTGGGCCACGACGATGGGGACGTGGATCCACAGTAAGGCAGCAGCTCGCATTCAACAATAATCTTTTGTATTTTCTACAGAGACACTCAACATACATAGTATTTATACATACACACAGGTATTGATAATCGTATTGGAATGTGGACAGGACCAAGGTATACTAAACAAGGTAGGGTAAATTGCTCTCTGGCGCTCTTTGCTTCCTTCATAAATTTTAGTCTGCCAGCAGCAGGTGTGAGCGACGCATCTCCGACGACGATTTGTTCGTGTTTTTCTTCTTTCTTTTGACATATGAAGTAGTGAGAGAGCAAGTTCGGCTACCTTTTTAAGTATACCTTGGACAGGACAGCAGCTTGTTCGGCGTCCTGTTTGCCTAATTGCGTTTGTAATTGTTGTTGTTTTTTTTTTTTGTGGGGACCAACTGCGCCAGTAGCCGCGCGCGTATCAATGATATAACTAAACTCAAATAAAGTCCACTGTTGTGCCAGAGAAATGCTTTGCTTCGCTTCGACAACGTAGCAGCCAAGCCTAGCCATATCCAATCCAATCGAATCCTTCTTCGTTCAGTAATGTCCTATCCTATCCAATAATATCACAAGCGCAGATCCATTCTCCATTCAAGCACGGCAACTGCTGGGAAGGTACTACGATAACGATGAGCAGCATCGGAGCCTCGATCCGAGTCTCTTTATTCCTTGCTGGCCATCTGGTCGAATATTAAGATGATGTCCTCGTCAGTGCCATAGGCACGACGGGCCGTGTCCATAGACTCCGTCGGACAGCGGCATATATCTAAAGAATGTAGAGCTGATTAGCTTTAGCTATTAATTGATGGATGGACAGGTAGACAGATACTTACGGCCATCGTGCACCTCCGGGTTGTGGTAGAATACCTTTTCGGTGGCCATGTCGTAGCCGCAGAGCACCACATAGTGTCCGGCATACCTTTTGTTGGTGGCCGCGGGCAAGCGTGTATTTTGGGCAATACAAGGAATATGGAAACATCTTAGCGGACATGAGCTGGGGAGCATGAGCAAACGGAGGGGGCTCGGCCACACTTACCCGAACTTCTCCAGGACATTCCGCTTGCATATCTCGCAGGTGAGCACCGAGGCGTTGGTCAGCAGGATGACCGGACCGTGGCGCGCCAGGTGCCTGAGAATCACCTCCATGTCGACGGTGCGCTGCTCCACGCGCAACCCATGGGCCTTGGCATCCTTGAACTTGCGCGTCACGCGCTTTTCGTCCTTGTCAATTATTTTCGAGTAGTATGTGTGCTGACTGTAGTTTGGATCGATGCCCAAGGTCTGGGTGTAGTACTCGTGACGCACTTGGTAGCGCAGCAGCAGGTAGCACAAATCAATGGTCCATGTGCTCGACCCGAAGCCCTCCTCCTTGCAGATGGCCTCGAAATTGGTCAGCATCTCGTTCCGCTGTTGGGTCGAAAGTATCATTATGATGCAGGACAGGCCGCAGTCCCAGTTGTACCGCTGCTGGTAGTGCGTCAGATTGTAGTGCTTGCTCTGCGGTAGGCCGTTCATCGTTCAGGACTGCTACAATGGCGATGTTCTGGAATGTTTAAGACCCGAATCGAGTATTTGGCCACCGAAATACACCGAAAGGCAATAGCATATTGATATTTTGATGTGATATCGATATTGGCGCGAAAATTTCCTAACGCGTAAATGCAACGATAGCTATTGAATGGGACCCTTTAACAATATATAATATATATCGCCCATCGCTAAGTGAAAGTGTGACCGTACTGTGGAAAATATACACTACTCAATGCTGCAGTAAAAATATAAAAATATTCTGCAAAATGATTTGTCGCCTGTGCCTGAACACGCTGGACGAGCAGAATGCCGTCCTACTGTTCGGCGGCACCGTCCCCCCCGACGCCCCGCCGGACAACGACAGTGAAGCGGCAGCAGGATCGGGAGAAGGAGCGCCAGCAGCAGTCAACAGCAAACCAGTGCCGGAAAGCTATTTGGTCCAATTGATCTCGATCCACTTGTACCTCTGCGTAAGTAATACCCCATCCCCACATTGTATACACAATCCAACAGTACGTAATTTGGCCATTTGCAGCTCTCACGCGATGATGCCATCTCCACCTGCATCTGCACCGACTGCTGCGGTCAGCTGGAGAGCTTCCACAATTTCTGGAAGCTGGTGGAGCTAAAGCAGACGACGCTGTGCAGCCAGTTTCTGGAGATTGACTGCGATGTGAACTGGTCAGAGGAGGGCGATGTTGTTGATGTCGATGAGGCGTCCCCTTGCCAGCTCCTAAAGGAGGAGCCAGAGTACGCCGAACCGAAGACTGTCGCAGCAGCGGCGACGGCGTCGGCGGCCAACAAGTTTCCGTGCATGTTCTGCGAAAAATCCTTCAAGATGCGCCGCTATCTGGAGGAGCATGTGGCCACCCATACAGGCGACCGGCCCATTGCCTGTCCCTACTGCGAAATGGCCTTCCGCTGCCGCTCTAACATGTACACCCATGTAAAGAGCAAGCACACCACCCAGTGGCTGAAGGCGCGCGAAGAGCGCGACGCGGCCAAGTCCCAGAATCAGGTACAGACCCAGCCGGAGGTATCCAGTGAACTAGCAGCGGTGATCAAAGAGGAGACGCCGCCGCCAGCGCCTACAGTTTCGCTTCCTTCTCCGCCGCCGCTGCCGCCGCCGCCACTTCCACTGTCCGCCATCAAAAGTGATTCCATCGAAGCCATCAACTTGACGATGGCCAAAACGTCTCCATCCACGATCCGCACACGCGCGACTCGCTCCAGCCGCCGCAAGATCCAGTCCCCCAAGAAGGTCCAAAACACCGAATGCAGTGCCAGCGATGGCGATGGCGATGGGGATGGGGATGGCGATGTCAAGGACAACAACAGCAGCAGCAGTCCCGTGCACCACGAGCATCACCACAACAAGCGCCTCAAGGAGAACGAACTGATGCTGGCCAACTACAATGCCGTGGCCGCCGCTGTGGTGGCGGCGGCCTCGTTCAGCGACAGGACAGCCACCGGGCCGGCGGACAGCCTGCAGCAGCGTCTGTGTGCGAGCCTACTCCTCCAGCAGCAGCAGGATCTCTTTACGGCCATGACGGCAGCGGCGGCGAGTACGAGTGCCGCCACCACCACAACGACAGGAGCAGGAGGAGGGCTTTCGCACCCATACAGGTGAGGCGCAGAGAAATCCCAGAATAAATTGTTTCAGGCCACAATCTCGAATCTCTCTTCAGCTCTGTGGCTGGAATGCTGGACAAGCGGCGGCACAGAATGGACGATAGCGCTCCTCTGTCTGCCACTGGCACGCCCATCATTTGTCCCAGCTGCGGGGAGCTGCCTGGCCAGAACCACCGCTGCCTGACAAAGCCCAAATATGCCTGCGAAGTGTGCGGCAAGTGCTTCAAGATGAAGCGCTACCTGGAGGTAAGTGCTCCCGTGTGTCCCCCGAATCCGTAAGCCGCATCCTCAAGCTTCTCCCTCTCTCTCTCTCTCTCTCTCTGTTGCGACAGGAACACTTTGCCACGCACACGGGCGTCAAGCTGCACACCTGCTCCTTCTGCCCCACAGAGTTTCGCTCCAAATCGAATATGTACCACCACACGAAGCGCAAGCACAAAGTCGAATGGGAGCGCTCGCGAGCCACGCGAACCGCTGCCGCTGCCAAAACGGTGCAGACAGGTGCTGCCGGTGGTGTCGGGGGTGTCCAGGAGGCAGCAACCGCAACATCCGTTGCCGCTTATGTGGACGCAGGGCACCCATAGTTTTTACATTTGTATTATTCCTGTAATATTCTATGTTTTTTATCGCATGTTAGCCCATAATGTATTTTATGTACTTATTTCTCTGTTCCGAGTCTGTCCTTCGTCCTCAAAGGAGGTTCCTTTTGTGTATACTCTTCCCTCTGAATTCTCGTTTACTAACGTTTGCCTTGGCGACTGCCAGACTGTATCTGCATCTGCACCTGCATCTGGGGTTATCCTTCAAAAGTAAAACCTTTATTTCCATAAAATGTTCACTCGTTTTTTTCCTGTCCCCCCGAAGTGGCAGGTACATGCAATCTCTGGGCTTTCATATGGTTTTATAGATCATCTAATTTAAGGAATATAAGGAACATGTGCCCATTGGTTGATTTGCAGACTTGCCATCGAAAATTGATTGCATAAGGCGTCATTTACGTCGTATTTTATAGAAATAGGCAGAAGGAATTCTACTTGGCATCTCCCTTTTTACATAGTTCTAGAGACCGAGGTGCTCCGCCGCATGAGGCGTGACACCAAGAAAGCAGGGGCAAAGCAATTGAGAGATCTATCGCGCACTTAAACGAAAGAAGAAAAAGGTCGTTGACATTCATCAAAATGAGCAGGTCAGCCTTGGAGCGAGTCGTTATCTGAAGCTGGATCTCGGGCATTATTTCCGCGGCAAAGGAGGCCAGGAGACAGGGCGAGGTCTGAATGTGCACCGAAAAGATGCAGAGAAGCGACAGGATGATGGCAGTCGAAGTGCGAGTCGGGCAGTAAAGCCTCCAGCTTCTCCATTGGCCATCTGGCAAAACAGGCACAAATCTAGGGCTACACCCACCAGGCTGCCCCGAGGCTCTGGGGGAAGCATCGCATATTGAGTGTCCCCGTGGAATACAATGGATAGGAGGCCAGATAAGTCTCCTACGAACACGAATGCTCGGCAATGTGCATAAACCAGGCGCCCAGGAACTTGTGCTCCATTCTAAGCATTGGGTAGCTTATCCGCTGCTTGGCCTTGGGCGTGTAGTTCTCGAGCATCATGTTGCCCGCCAGTTGGAGCAGCAACAGTAAAGGACGAGTCCACCCTGGCGTCACTTGCTGCTAGAGAAAGGCTTTGGTAAATAATACCTGCAAGGCTTTTTGCCAGAGATAGACAAATAATTCATTGGAGAGCCCTGCTGGTATCTCTCTGTGCCTTTTACAGGTCAACTGTGTTGCTCTTTTAAGCCTTACTAAGGCCAGTTTTCATAGGAACAACAATCAGTGAGATCAACGAGTCAAATGAGACGCCTGTTGATGCTCATCAAGAACATACATTTGTAGGGGCTTAGTGACCGCAAATGATTCCTTCTGCCAGTGGTGCTTGGATGATTCCTAGCATTAAAAACGATGCCTTCCATTCCTTCCTTTCTTCATCGTATTTCTTCTTAGACTTTATTCTTCATTTATACATTTGTGTGTGGGTTTGGGGTTGTGGGTGTTCTTTTAGGGGTTGGGGACTTGGGGACGTGGGCTTGTTCTACTACAATGACACAAAAAAATTACAATGATTCGCCGTGGAACTTTCATTAGTTTTGTGTGAAATTAAACTGTTGAATGCACTTTAAACTTAATTCTAAGATGAGTGATGATAGATGGATGGATGGATGGATGGGGAAAAGTCTGCTAGCTGCTCTCACTGAGATTTTCTGGGCAGGGAAGGGGGCATCTCTGGGGTCCTTGGCAACTGTCCGTCTACATGGGTTTCGTCCTACGCCTGACGTTTGGCGCGTGCCTGGGCCTGCAGCAGGTCCTTCGAGGGCACTGAGAAGACAAACGCGAGGCAGCCAAAGCGCAACAACGTGCCGTGGGCGAGCACAGCGGCACCCTCCCAGGCCCCCGGCACCATGGGGACTGGCTCTCCCGTCGCCTGGCAGCGGCAGGCAGGCTTCACAATGCCCACCAGTCTGCAAAAAAAAAAAGAAAGAAAAGAAAGAAAACACAGAAAAAAAGAATTAAAATATGGCCATGGGTATCCTCTCGAAAATAACTCACCTCTCCTCGCCCGACCTCTTTGGCTCGTACTGGCGCTCGATGTGGCGCCGCTTGTCCAGGATCTCGTCTACGCGACGCTTCAGATCGGCATCGTCTGGGCGCATGCGCTTGGCGGTCTTTGTGCGCCCATTCTCAGATAGATCGCACGTGTACAGCTGGCCATTGACCTCCGTTCCGTACTCGGAGTAATTGATCAGCTCGAAGGACTTGGAGAACTCGTCGTAGAAGATGATGGCGTGCTGGGGCGAGATGCGGCTGCAGTAGCCAATGGCGGAGAGATCAACGGTCTCGGTGTGGCACAGCGATGTCGAGGGCGTGAAATGGCCACCATAGCCCACATAGAGGGTGCGGTAACGCATGAAGATCGACTGCTCCAGCCCAAGGTTGCTGAACCAGCGGCTGTCCTCGAGCATATCGCCCAGGGGCGTGAGCACACCACGGGCACGCACCTTGCAGTGGAGCAGTTTCAGTTCGAGGCGAGAGGCCAGCTCGTAGGCCTTCTCCGCATCGGTGCGCACGCGCGGCTCATAGCTCTCGGCGGCGGCATCGGCGGCAGCAATGGCCGCGGCGGTGGCCAGGGCTGGATGGAGAGCCATCATGGGATCCTCGTCGGCGGCATTGCCGTTCTTCTGGGCCAGAATCGATGACGTTTCGCTGGTGAACAGCAGCGAGAAGCGATTCATGTCTTCCGGGGCCAGGTCGCCCTGCAGAGCGGCACAAGGGACCGCCGGCTGCTGCTGAACCATCAGTTGACGCAAGCGACGGGCGGCCGTGCGATTCCTGTACTGTGTGACGATCTCCGGATGCTCGTGGACGAGCTGCTGAAGGCGCTGGTGGGCCAGCTTTTTGATAATGTCCACGTCCAGGTGTCGCAAATCCGCATCGATGATCGCCGTCTTGCTGTCCACCTCCTCCTCCTCGTCGAAGCTCGTGTCTAGCAATGGATTCTCCGCCTCCTCCTCGATTTTGATGGCCGTTGCCGAAGGCTCCACTTTTGACTCTCCTGCTCCCTGCTCCACGGGAGCCGTGCCATTCTCCAGCTTTTCTGCTGCGTCTCCCGCTGCCGCACCCGCACCAGCACCCGCATCTGGCTCTGGCTCTGCCTCTGGACTATTGTCGCTATCGCTGTCGATGCCCAGATCCTCCAAATCCTGGCCGTTGCCGCCGTACTCCCGCTGTATCTCACGGAATTTGGCATGGGCCGAGCGCAGGGCCTCCAAATCCTTGAGCAGTGACTCTGTCACCGTCTCCCTGGATATCTCCTCGACGGAATTGGGGAGATTCTTGCGGCGCTTCACCCCATCGTAGCGCAGCGTCTGGCGCATCGAGGGGAGCAGGGGCGGCGGATGCTCGTAGTGGTGCCGGACACTGGCCGGGATATCGATGTGGGCGCGTGTACGGACCGTGGTTTTGGTGCGGAACGGGGGATGGCGCGTGTGGACGCGGCGGAAGAACTCCATCTTGACGCTCTCGTGGTCGACCGGCTGGTGGAAGCGATTCCACAGACGCACACGCTCCGTGGCCGATATGCTGGTGGTCATGTGGGCGTCCTGGAGAGAGAGAGCAGGCTTTGTTGCAGGATTGGTGGAGCTGGAGGAGGTGGTTGTGGTGGTAGGAGTGGCAGAAGGAGGAGCACTTACGATGAAGTTCTCGGCATGATTCGGGCACATCCAGAGTCCCGCCGGCAGCGCCGTCATCGGCGGATCCAGGCAGTCCTGATGGTAGAACAGCGGACAGTAGTCGCAGGACAGGAGCGGCGCCCGCTTGCACGACTTGCTGCAGTAGAAGCATGTCTTGGCCGGCAACGGCACCAGTCCCTGGCCATCCAGCTCGAACGGCTTCGAGTTGCGACGCTGATTCCCCGAGACGCGGCTCCGCCCGTTGCCCGCATGCGGCTGCGTCTGCTGGACGGGCTGCACCTTGCCGTTGCCGGGGAACTGTGTATGCAGCTCCAATTCGGGGGGCAGCGAGAACTGCTGCGGATTGAGCATACTGGCCGCGCGTATGATGTCGTCCAGCGGAGTGGGACGTTTGTTTGGGTCGAGGGCCCGCTGTATGGCGAGGGGCATCTTGGCCAGCAGCTTCTCGGTGCTGTTCCGCTCGCTGTTGCTCCGCTTGCGCAGATTGCGGATTTTCTGCGGTATCGATTCCAGGTCCCCCGACGAGGGTGTGTGACCGCGCGAGCCGCCACTACCGCCCGAGGGCACGCGCTCCACGGAATTGGCTTTGGAGCGGGGCTGGATCACCTTCACCATGCGGCAGCTGTGGCACAGCCACTGGCCGCTGGGTATGTCCTCCTCGCTGAGCGGCGGATCACTGCATGTGAAAAGGGAAGGGAGCGAACACTAGAACACTGGGCACTGGGCACTGGGCGGTGCTATCTACGGAGGGGGGGAGAGGGGAGGGGATTCAATAGCATCTCTACTTACTGGCACTGCAGGTGGAAGCTGGATGGGCAGCGGTCGCAGCATAACAGATTGCCTCCCTCCTCGCAGGCATCGCAATAGTCGTGATTGTGGCCACGGCCCGGACGCCTGTAGTATGGATGCTTGGTGTTTGTGCTGCCCTTCACGGCCTTCTCGTCCTCGTTGGGCGGCGGCTCAATAAGCACTTTGATTTGCTAAACAAAACATCCAGAATAGGAGAGAGTTTTAGTTGAAATCTGTGTATATCCCAATTGGGCGGGCAGACGGGGCGTCCGCCAGCGTGTACGCGGAGGCTGTTGCCTCGTCGGACACAGGAGTGCAGGGAATCCGTGCAGTGGGCAACCGCGATCACCTACCTCCATGATGCTTGTCGAGGCGCTGGCGTCTTGGTCCACCTTCGACATGTTTCTCACTTTTTTATTTCACTTTAGCAATTATCTGTACACAATTTTGTTGTCACTAATTTTTGAGAAGAGTTGAAACTCATACCGACAACACGACGCATGCAGCCCTGAGCATCCATTGGTATGGATATCGAGCGTAATCGATAAATGTGGCAGTGAGAAGCGTCCCATCTCTATTTATGCGCAAATCTAAATCGTCATTTATTTAGTTTTTATTTGTAACAGCTTACAAAGCAAAATGTTTTCGGTATTTGGTAAGCGCAAGCCTGCCGTCACACCCACAGAGGATGCCATACAAGGTCCTGCGGATGCCCCCCGCCCCAGTGGTGGCGAGGACTTTGTGTTCATTGAGCGAAAGCCCAGCGCAAATCCGGGCGGGATATATCCGCCAGTGGCACCATTCACGGCGCCAGTGTGCGCCCCCCCAAGCTACAACTACCTGGACGACATACCCTTCCAGCTGTCGCCGAAACTAACCACCAAGAACGCCAGCCTCAGTGCCGAGCAGCAGATGGACGCCGCACTGGCCCTATTAACGCGCCAGGTGTCCGTCGATCGTCTGGCCGAGGAGTACACCTTCGCCCTTGAGCGGTCCGTGCAGAAGGATAGCAACTAGAGGCCAGATTATATACATATACAGATATATTTTAACTACAAATAGCTTTATCATAGTTTTAATGCCATTCTGAAATAAAGGCTTGAATGTGGTAGGCCGAGAGATTTGTGAGGGCATCCCGTCTCTCGATCATTCAATATTCAACGTTCGACTTAACAACAACTGAAAATTGTCAGTGAGCACCAAAGTATTTCGGGATAAATCTTTTCGCATTCGCTCAAAAAAAGAAAAAGCAAATTTTTTGTTTCCGTTTTGTAAAATTTCTGTGATTATATTTTTATACTAGTTTCGAATCATTATGGCCAGCTCGAACGTGTCCGACTGGGATGAGCCGTTGCCCTCATCATCGCTCGAGGAGGTCGAAGAAGAGGATCCGGATTACTGCAGTCCGAGCAATCGGCAGCGCAGGCAGGAGGAGAGCGTGGACAAGCTGCGGTCGTATGTCCGCCGCATGGCCTACCAGCCATCCATGCCGCCAAAGGCACGGCCCACCGATGTGACCAGATCCCAGCCCCAGAAGCGAACCCTTTTAGATTGCTATGTGCAGTTCAAGGATTATTACGACCCGAAGCTGCGGGCCAAGCGGATCAAAAAGATGTTGGGCAAATACAATGCCATAACCACAGAGTAAGTGCGCACAAAAGCCACTAGAGGAGCCGCATCATCTAAAGAGCGATCTTTGTTCTCCTCCTTTCGGTGCAGACAGCTGGGGGACGTCCTGAAGAGCAACGAAATGAAGGAGCGACGCAAGGAGGACTTCTTGAAGCGCAAGCAGGAGCTGTACTACAACATGCTGACCAAACTGGAGCGCCAGTGCCGTACACAGTACCTGAACGTGCTAATCAAGAAGTTTGCCAAGTTCATAGCCCATTTGGCCACCACCATGCGCATACCGCCGCAGCTGGTCGATCCGTACGCCCGCATGCAGCGCGGCATCTTCTGCAACATTCTGCTGGCCATTGGTGTGCAACCGACCTCACAGTCGGCCATCTACTACACCAGCCACGACGCCATCGAGTATGATGTGTGCCACCGCCTGGCCCACGCTCTCCTCAGTCTTGTGATCAAGGCCCTGGACTCGGCAGCCACCCGTGATCCCAACGAGCTGGCCAAGTCCGTCGACATGGACCTGGAGATGGACAATCACATCAAGCGTCGCCTCATGTGCGCCGCCGAGAAGAAGATCGCCTACGAGCGCCGTCGCATCAAGCATCAGCCGACATTCAAGAGGTGCGCTTTCGTCAAGTGCAGTGGCAAATGCGATTAAGGGCGTTTAAGGATGCGCTCCATGCACGGGTTTTCTATTGTCCAATGAATCGGGGAATACATGTGAGAATCTCTTAAGTATTAAGGTTGAGGCACAGCCAGTGTTCTGGCACGTCAAAGCTGTCGGTGGGATTTGGGGTGTACATATCGCAGTAGGGCACATGCCAGGAACCACCCTCCGCCTTGTGGACGGAGAGGCGATGCCGAATGGGCTCTTTGACAATGATCTTGCCCGTCTGTGTTTGGGTGACCAGCGAGAACTGGTGCTCCTGCTGCCAGCGGCGGAAGATGGGCTTCAGTTCGGCTCCCAGCAGGAAGGCATGGGTGCGCATCAGGTCCCTTGAGAAGAAGTCTGTCTCCTGGCCGCTCCTTAACGTTGCGTACAGCAGAAAGGGATCGTCGTGCGACCTGCAAAAGGGGCGGGGGAAACCAATTATTCAGTGATCGGATCGGATCGGATGGGACTGCCTTACAGATTGTTGGTGAGAAAGAGGCTGGCATTGTTCTGGACATAGTGCATGGCCGATTTTGACCATTTGCGCATGTGTTCGCGGCCCAGGACTAATACACGCTTGTTTCGCTCCTTAAAGTGCCGCACCACCGTCGCCAGGAGCTTCGCCAGCTGCTGGGGCGCCTTCTTAGCGCCGGTGGAGTAGGCCACATTGAGGCCATCGATCACACAGTCGTAGGGGGCGGTCTTCTCCACATACTGCTTGAAGCGCACCACCTCCTCGGGTGTGGACTTCTGGAACACGTCCCCCCCTATCAGAACCTTCTCCAGGAAGCACTCGCTCAGCTGCCGGAACTCCTCGTCGCTGATGGCCACCGGTTGCAGGTTCTGCCGGCACTCCTGGCACTTGCCCAACGGCCCGAGACGGCTGACGGTAACCCGCAGCTGTTGTGGCAGCTGCTGGCCTAGCTGGAGCAGCCGTTGGGCCACCTTTTGACTGACGAGGATGTTGTGGCGCTCGAGGAACTGCAGCAGACGCTCCAGTTGGACTGTCAGGCTCGCGGCGGCTGCTGGCTCCTGGGCGAGACGGTTGAGCAGGGCGAGGTACACTTCGCATTTGGGTTGCTTGCGAGCCAGGACCATTTCCTCAAGCAAGCGCCAGGCCTCCTCCGCCTGGTCGCTTTGGCCGAACGCCTTTTCGGCCAGGGCACTGTAGGCGGACACGCTGGGCGTACTGGTCACCTTCATCATCTCCAGCAGTGGGAGGGCTCGCTGCCAGTGCTCTGTGGTGGCCACCAGCCCGTGGATCAATTGCTCGCAGCTGGTGGCGTCTAGGGTCTCGTGGGCGGCCTGCAATGAGTCGCAGATCTGGAGAATCTCCCGCTGCTCAGCCTCACTCAGCGGCCGCGTGTGGTAGGCCGCGTTGTAGACGCGCAGCAGGCGGCCCAGGGTGGCCGCATTGGGCCCGGCTCCCATGCTCCTCAGGTAATCCACGTAGTTCTTGGCCAACGACAGCTGCTGGGGACCGCTGCACACGCCCAGAATGACGGCATCCACGTTGTGGTCGTTGATGTGCTTGTATCCCTCGATCAGCGAGTGCCGCACGCTCTGCCACTCGTCGCCGCTTAGCTCCTGCCGGCGATCGAAGTAGGTGCTCTTCAGCTGCTCCAGCTGGTCGGAGGGCACGCTGCCCAGCAACTGGGGTCGCTTGTGCTGACTGGCCATCAGGCGGTGGTGGCCACCAAGCCATCGCAGCTGCCGCACCAAACGTATATTGTACATAATTAACTATTTATAATGAATACTTTATTTAATATCATTTATTTGTTGCGTTTTTAAATATTTTGTAAGTAGACTAATTCCAACAGTCTGGCAGCCCCATGGATATTGCACATCTTCGAAATGCAACATATATGGTGCAGATTCTTTTGAATTAGTCTTCTAGGGTTCCTACATTTTTCCTCTCATTGTTGCAATTTGTTTAAACACTTTTAATTTTTCAGCAAACCTTAACAATTTTCTACTGTTTGTACCGGGGCCTTGCGGCCTTGCCAGACCACCATCAATAGTAGATAGTCTTTGAAAGTCTGGCAGCACTTTCCCGCCATCGATAATAGATTTTCGATATCATATCTGATAATTGACAACAGCTGATTAGCCCGGCATTTTTTGTGCGAATTGTGAAATATTTTTGAAAACAATGTCCGAGACTGCAGCGGAAAATACCGCAGATGTGGATGCAAATGCTAGCAAAGAGCTGTCCCAGGAGACGAATATAAGCAAACTACTGGAGACAGCCGCGGCCGTGCAGGAGGATGACGAGCTTGCCAACATTGTGACCGCCGAGGAGTATTTGATGAGCAAAGATATCGTCCTGTTGGAGTACGAGAAGCAAATGTTTCTCGATCTGGTCCATGCAGACGGTCTGCTGGTGTGTGCCAAGTAAGTGTCCATCAGTTGGGGTTGCCCACACTCAAGTAAAACCTTGAACTATGCTCTTGAAACAAGGGGCCTGAGCTATGAGCGCGCTTTGATCCAAATTTTAAAGGCGTACAGTGATGCTGGAAACCTTATTCTGGTCATCAACGGCTCCGACTGGGAAGAGCAGTACTATAAATCGAAAATGGAGGCCAAGTACGTGCACGAGGTGGCCAATACGGCAACGGAAAGGTGAAAAAAACGAGTCCTTTCATATTTCCCTCTCACTCAGATCCGTGTTTGTTCCCGCAGGGAGCGTGTTTATCTAGAGGGAGGCCTTCAGTTCATTAGCACCCGCATCCTGGTGGTTGATCTGCTCAAGCAGCGCATCCCCATCGAGCTGATCACCGGAATAGTGGTTCTGCGAGCCCACACCATCATCGAGAGCTGCCAGGAGGCGTTCGCCCTGCGCCTCTACCGCCAGCGCAACAAAACGGGCTTCGTGAAGGCCTTTTCCAACAGCCCGGAGGCCTTCACCATCGGCTACTCGCACATCGAGCGCACCATGCGCAACCTGTTCGTCAAGCAGCTTTACATATGGCCCCGCTTCCATGCCACAGTACGCGGCGCCCTCAAGCCGTGGCAGGCGCAGACCATCGAGCTGCATGTCCCACTCAGCCAGCATATGACCTCCATCCAGACGCACATCTTGGACATAATGAACTTTTTGGTGCGCGAGATCAAGCGGATCAACCGCAACGTAGACATGGAGGCCGTCACCGTTGAGAATTGTGTCACCAAGAAATTCCACAAGATCCTGCAGGCGCAGCTAGACTGCATCTGGCATCAGCTCAACTCGCAGACGAAGCTGATTGTCGCCGACCTCAAGATCCTCCGTAGTCTGATGATGTGAGTACCTCTGGGCATGTCCTGGCGAGATGTGGTTTTTATTTTCGATCACACTTCCAGATCCACCATGTATCACGATGCTGTGAGTGCCTATGCCCTGATGAAGCGCTACCGCAGCACGGAGTATGCTCTGAGCAACTCGGGATGGACCCTCCTCGATGCCGCCGAGCAGATCTTCAAGCTCTCCAAGCAGCGCGTCTACAATGGCCAGCAGGGTGAGTCGCCCAGTCATTGAATGGCATCCCCAAAATGACTTTCAATTCAACAGAATTCGAGCCTGAGCCCTGCCCCAAGTGGCAGGCACTGACCGAGCTGCTCACGCAAGACATATCCCACCAAAACCATCGTCTGGAGCAACCCAAGGTGCTGATACTCTGCCAGGATGCGCGCACCTGCTACCAGCTGAAGCAGTATCTCACCCAGGGCGGGCCACGCTTCCTGCTGCAACAGGCCTTGCACCACGAAGTGCCCGTGGGCAATCTGAGCGACAACTATGCCCGTGAGAGTCAGTCAATTCCGGCTGGAGCAGCAGCAGCAGCAACTACCTCTAAAGCAGACAAAACTAATTCAGGAGCCGCTGCTGTGGAGGCCTCCCAGCCTGGCGCTGCTGGTATCGATGAGCTCGCGCAGCTGCTGAGCGAAACGGAAGCGGAGGCGCAGCATTTTGAGGAGAGCTACATGTTGACGATGACCCAGCCACAGCCACAGTCCCTGTTGCAGGAGAAGCAGCCAAAGGCGGATCCGAATGCCTCCATTTTCGAAACGATACCCGAACTCGAACAATTCGATGTGACGGCTGCCCTCGAGGCAGCGGCCCACCGCAAGCAGCCTTATGTTTGTCTGCAGACCTTCAAGACAGAGCGCGAGGGTTCCATGGCCCTGGAGCATATGCTGGAAAAGCTCCAGCCGCACCATGTGGTTATGTACAACACCAATGTGACGGCCATACGACAGTTGGAAGTGTTCGAGGCGCGTCGCTGCCTGCCGCCCGCCGAACGGATGAAGGTCTACTTTCTGATCCATGCACGGACCGTCGAAGAGCAGTCGTATCTTACGAGTCTAAGGCGAGAGAAGGCCGCCTTTGAGCTGATCATCGACACCAAAAGCGTGAGTAAAACCCTAAAAGAGAAAAGCCACAGATCCCTAAAGCCCAAACCCAGAAATGTAAACCCTTTTGCTTGGTCAAATAGAAATATAATTTTTTGTATGAACGTGTTTATGTCAGAGATGATAGGAATTAATTCACGTAATCAGAAATTTACTAATTAATTCTGTATATGGGTATTTCCATGATGTCGAAAGGGACAATCGTACACATTGAAAGTTGTAACGAGCGGGAACGTATATATCCAATACTCTGTGCTGTTATCTAGAAAAAGAGAGAATATTTATCCGCGTGGAAGGCGTTGCGTCACCACCGCTGTAGTTTAATTTGTTCCTTCTGGCTATAACAATGATCCGATCTAAGCCAATCAGGTAGATATGTAAGGATGTGGATGCCGCAGATTTTCGTCCGGAAGATTTTCGTTTCGGCAGAAGAAGGCGTGGAGCAAATTTTGAAGAAAAAAAACTTGATTCACTGTGGTATCACAGAAATCTGGATGCAAAAGATATGGCTGTTGTTTTAAAATAGGGAATCTATTAAATTTTACTAATCTAAGCAAATTTTACATTTATTTATAACACATTTTGAAATATTTCAATTCAAAGTCGAACAAGTGCAAAAATGTTGTTTTAAAAATTTATAATGCACGATTTGTTTTGATTTATGTTCTTAATGAAAGACATTATGAATAGATACTTGCTCTTTTAAATCTCGGTTTATGCTCAAAGAATATAAGAAAAAGGTAAAAGAATCGATGAGATAGCCAATCACGCTGAATTTCTTATCTGCTTAACCATATATTTCATATATTAAAAAACTTTAAATTCAAAACTATAAATTAAATGTTGTGCATTGATGTCTCCCTCCTAAAAGAGTTATGATTTTACGCAAATATGATTTTTAGTTTTTTTTAAATTGAATTAAAACCTCTATCGTACGGGACAAGCGCGTCTTGGGTTAATACAAGTTAAACAATATACTGTTAGCCGATATTGAGCAAATCTTCTGGGATTTTACTAGATAGTTGAATATGTAGAAGATGCTTTGTGCGAGAACTTTTATCATGTATTATCTCTCTTATAGGAGATAATAATAAAAGAAAACATGACGATGAATAGCATTTTAATAGAATTTCAAATCAGAGGTAATGCAATTATGTGTCAATTGGTTAAATTAACTAAGTTTTAATCAAATTAGAAAATAATATCGGGAAAAAAGTATACGGAAATGTGTTTATATGTACTATTTTTTTTTAATTGTTTGGTCTCGGTGGATCTTTCCATGGATGTGTCCATATACTTTACTCCTTCTGCTACCTTTTCGAATAGATTGACTTTTTGTGAGCTATAGGAACCCACATTGTGGACAACAGGCTCCTATAGTTTCCATATACATATTTTGTAGCAATTCTTTATATATTTTACTCCTTCTACAACCCATCTGAATGTATTGACATTTATAGAGCTATTGGAACTAGATATAGCTATTGTGGGCTACAGACTTCATTAGTTTCCATAGTTACCGTCTACAGCTTGGTCGTCGCAACTAGACCTTGACCCAGTGGGTGGCGCACCCCTTTAGCATGCTCAGAATAAAAAAAAATTGTTCATTAAATCTATGCTGCTATATATATTGACTCTCTAATATGTGCGCTGAAGGAAAGATTTGCAGAGCAACAAAATCCAGCATTTTATTTATCTGCTCTTTATCCCAGTGATATTGAATTTAAATTTAATCCAGGCAAAAGCCAACATTTCTGCAGCCTGTGATTTTTACAATTTGCACGGCATTTATCATGAAATAGATGTGTGGTACTGACTATGCCGAAAAAAAACATTTACCGACCTGATTTGCACATAAAAAGAGTGCGAATTCTACCCAAAAATTAAAATAGCCTTAGAAAATCTGCTAGCTCTGCTATGTACAACTACAACAGTAGAACGGTCATTCAGTACATTAAGAAGAGTTAAGACGTGGCTAAGAGCAACGATGACTGAATCAAGCCTGAATGGTAATTCATTTATTCTAAATTATTAACAGCTAAAACATTAAAGTTTTTTTCATAGGATTGTGTATGTTGAGTGCACACAGACGTTTAGTAAAGGAGAATAATGCGGTATTCCAAGAAGATGTCTTGGAGGAGTGCGAACAAAATCCTAGAAGATTTCTATTTTCATAAAATCATACATATGTATATAAATAAATAATAAATAGTTAAAATAACTAATAGCTAATAATAATTACCTTCCACCACACATATCGACCATTAAATTTAACGGGGTAAAAATTCCGGCACCACCTTTCGCGAAATCCTGGGTACGCCCTTGCTACCTTTGTTTCACATATATAAAGAATCTCAAATCTGGTTGTATTGTACTCTGCAGTTCTGAAAAGCTGATAGATGCAGCTATAAATCGGAGCCAAGCCCTTTGTAGCTTCAGCTTACCGTCTGCAAAATATGAACCTTTCAAATTCAAAATTGATTATTTTAAGTCCCGGTATTCGAAGAGTATAGGGGTATATTAAATTAGTGGTAATGGTGGATGCGTGTAACTCCCAGAAAGAAGCGTTTCCAACCCCACAAAGTATATATATTCTTGATCACCATCAATAGCCGAGTCCATATAGCCATGTCTGTCTGTCCGGCTTCATGAACGCCTAGATTTCAGAGAGTAGAGGAGCTGGAGCAACCATACTTTCTATCCAAGCTCCTGTGATATCACTCCAATATAAGTGTATTTCAAAATTTTGCCACACGTATCTGGTCCGTCCGTCTTGTCGTCGTATATATATTACTTCTTCTGCTGTCACTTCGAATGGATTCACTGTTTGGCGAGCTATAGGAACTAGATATAGATAGCATAGAATCCTTTCATATATGCTGTACTCCCTCTGTAACTCTTACTCCTTCAGTCTGTATTATGGTCTACATTTGTGAGCTTGCACTAAACTGTTTTAATTCCTTTACAGAAAATGGTTGTACCAGAGTATCAGGATGGCAAGACGGACGAGGCCTTTGTGCTGTACAAGAGCTACGATGACGAGCCGGCGGGGGACAATGCCCAGAGCCGGCAAGCGGGCGGTCAGAAACAGCCGCAGGGGCAGAAGGAGACACCCAAGGTGATTGTGGACATGCGAGAGTTCCGATCGGACCTGCCCTGCCTCATCCACAAGCGGGGGCTGGAGGTACTGCCCCTGACCATCTCCATCGGGGACTATATACTGACGCCGGAGGTGTGCGTGGAGCGCAAGTCGATCTCAGATCTGATTGGGTCCCTCAACTCGGGGCGACTGTACAACCAGTGCGTCCAGATGCAGCGTCACTATGCCAAGCCCATACTGCTCATCGAATTCGACCAGAACAAGCCCTTCCACCTGCAGGGCAAGTTCATGTTATCGCAGCAGACGACGGCTACCAATGCGGACATTATGCAGAAACTGCAGCTGCTCACACTGCACTTCCCCCGGCTGCGCCTCATCTGGTCGCCGAGTCCGTACGCCACGGCCCAGCTGTTTGAAGAGCTGAAGCTGGGCAAGCCGGAGCCGGACCCCATCCAGGCCGTGGCCGTGGGCAGCGAGGAGCCCGTGGCTGGCGAGCAGCTGCAATATAACAGCGGCATACACGACTTCCTGCTCCGCTTGCCCGGCGTCCACACGCGCAATGTGTACGGCCTGCTACGGAAGGGCGGCAGCCTGCGCCAACTACTGCTGCGCACCCAGACGGAGCTGTCCGAGATGCTGCAGTCGCAGGAGAGCGGCAAGCTGCTCTACGACATTCTGCATGTGGCCCATCTGCCCGAGAAGGACGAGGTGGCCGGATCCACGGCCCTTCTGGCTGCTGGCAAACAGTTTGGCGCGGGCTCACACAATCGGTTCAGGAAGGCCGCCGTCGAGGCCCGTCGGGGTCGGCGCTGAACAGGAAACATGAGTAGGGACAGACAGACA
Organism: Drosophila helvetica; assembly: GCA_963969585.1. Lineage (NCBI taxonomy): Eukaryota > Metazoa > Arthropoda > Insecta > Diptera > Drosophilidae > Drosophila > Drosophila helvetica. The sequence continues at coordinate 44,093,228 of OZ018401.1, read as the reverse complement.
GGAGGAGGAGTGCGGCCAGGCGAACAGTGCAGAGCAAACAGAGGGTGCAAAATTATGGAAATTTTTAAACGTTGCAATTAAATCGGCAGCAACCGCAGTGGGAGAAGCAAGAGCAGGAGCAGGTAGATGTCTGGCCAACGCAGACAACGTTGAAAATCGGGGACAGTGATGACCACTGGGGATGCCACCGGCCACCGACTGCTGCAGCGAGTTGCAGATGCCCATCAGAGATGGCCCGTCGCATAAAAATCAATTTTCAATACATTTTTAATTGCCTTCGCCTGACGAAAGAGAGAGAGAGAGAGAGCAACTCCCGCCGGTCCCCGAAAACTCCACCGAAAAAGGTGAGGAGGAGGAAAAGCAGCAGCCGGACGGACGGACCCTGTGATATAAATAGCAGTTATGGACCTCTGTTGCCAGTCAGTCTCCAGTATGAAATGGCGCACTGGAGAATATGAAATAAATGTATAAATAAGGCTACAAAACCAGATTGAGGGTATGTTTTAAAAGTGTACATTTTCAAGAGGGACTTATACTGCTTCTATCAAGAGATTTCAGAAAAGCAGAAAGCAAAAATATGATATATCGACTATCAGTACTCTATCTTCGAATGTATTCTGCATATTCATAACTATTTAAAAAGCCATCAAGCCTCCAGAGCTTCTGGGCTTTTCTTTTAAGAACATATTTCTGCGTAAAAGCAGACAAAATTAGAGGAAACGTAAAGGACCAATCGTTTGGGAATCCATCCCAATGACGTGGTGATTTTGAGGGTATATCTATACTTTGGAAGTATTCATGTGGAGCCACATTAACTAAAGTCCGTTTAAGTGTGCCATGTGCCATTAAAAGATTCATATATATACACATATAACGAAAAGAGTTAAGGAAAATAATTCTCCTAGGCATAACGCATAACCACATAGTGAATCTCGCAGAACGTAGTGGGCCTCAGTATGTTCTTTGAGCCTACAGCTAAGGATTACTAATTCATTTATTTAAAGTTAAATTCTAACACGAAAGCACGACGAGTCAGTTGGATTAGATCGTTTTAAGACGGTGTCGGATTGAAGATCTAGATCCCAAGACGATGCACAATACCAAATTAGTGCTAGATGCAGACTAAATTCAAGGGCAGGCGGGCATAATTGCACGTGCCCTAATGCAAGCGAGAGCACTACAGATCGGGAGAGCGAATGTAAAAGAAAGTCGCTAGAGAAAGGCTACGTAGGCTGCTGCCCTTCGTGAGAATATGCATGTATTTATGTACATATATGAACATGGATTAGACTGTGGTACAGTGGGCAGTGCAAACAACAGACAATAATAGGGATTTACTTTACTTCTGCATTTCTGACTATGATCCATGTACGTATTACTGGGCTAAACTTATTTTATTATTTATTTATATTTTTCTTCTTTTTTTTTGTATTTATAAGTCTTATTGCACTATGTATATATTTCAATAGGATTTTGTAGGGTTCGGACCAGGATTATGTGGAAGATCCCAATATAGTTATGCTTTTAATTAAATTAAGCACTTTGCTGGGTCTCATATCCCAAATACTGTTGCTCCCACCAAATGTTGAGATATCCTTCTATAGAGTGCAGGGCATTCTCTTTCCCATTCAATTTACCGATCATTTCAGATCGAAGTCCGATCTTACATAATCATCAGAGGCTGTCGCCATGTCTTCAGACCCACATTTCGCACAGTAAGATACCCTCTCCGGAGTCCAATTGGTTCAAGTTCTAGTTGCAACGAAAAATCTGTAGACGGTTTGCGTACCGTATGTAACCCAGATTAACATTAACACAGTTCATTAATTTGAATCAGTATTCATGTACAGCATTTTTACCTGTTTAAAGTGGTATTGTGAAGCTTTTAAAAGAAAACTTTAGACATACATATGTGAGGTGAGTTGTAAATTCAAGCTAATTTGTATTCTTAAAGTCCGAGCCTTATACATAGTATATGATTTTACTGTGGGGTATTTTTTATATTTTATCCTTATTGCTAGACCCACGGAAAGGACAGATCGTTACTGCGGGTGACAATTTGAGTACATGCAAATTAAATATTTCCTTGGTGAATGGTTTAAAAAAATATAAATTTTTTTATTTGTTATTCACTATGTTACAGTTCACTCTTAATGTCTAAACTCACTGCTCTATTATTACTCAACTGTTCTTATTCGATTTCAAAAACGGACTGGCGACCAAGGGTCGGCTCCTAATAAACAAACCTCGGATTAAGAGAAGCAAGATCTGCTTAAGAGATTGGCTCAAGAGAGTCGGAGAATAGGATGATGAGAATTTGGTCTCAATTGTGAAATTTGAATAAACCAAACAAATATCGGGCGGCCAACGGCGCAATTGGAACTTAATGGAAAGTGTGAAGTGATATGACGTCTTACTGGAGTGGGAAAGTTCATTAGGAATTGGGGACCTAATGGAACCTAATGGAAGAACTGTGTAAGAAGTTCCCAACTAGTAGTTGTTTTTAAATCGGGTAAGAAGGCTTGGGTAGTGGGCAGGTTAACTCCCCCCATTCTAAATTGGATCGTCCCGATTCATCGGAAGTGATGGGTAAATTGAATTAAGATGATTGGTCAATTGGACTCTAATTTCATCTTCAACGGAATTTTCATTTTCGGACATATTATTTTCGAGGTTTATTTCAAAACTAATTTTCCGTGGTTTGCATTTTAGATATTTTCTAAATTTTATCAAAATCCTGATAATTAAATATATAATAGTACATGTTATCAATATTAACGTAATCGGAATTTGAGTTTGTTTAATTTGAATAAATGGATTTAATATGTTGATATTATCAAATGCAAGTTCCGAATCATTCGACATAAAATATTCGGATATTAAAAAATTGTTGTATTGTTTAGCAGTGAGGTAATTTAGAATTTTATTACCAATATTATAATAGGATACATTATTAATTATAGTAGTATCATTAAAGGTTATTAAAAATGACCCATCTAAATGAGTGTCATTTACAATATTGTGTCCATTAATAAAAATGGCACCTTCTTGGATTATATCAATATTTGTATTATTCTCTCTGACTTTATTACATATAGATTTTTCTCCATTTAACAATCTTGTGAAACAAGTACTGTCAGGGTTTAAGGTGCAATAATTATTATAAAGTTCTGATTTAAAGTTTGACATTACATAAATCTTATTATTACATTTAGCAACCTGATTATCAATTACTAATTTTCCATCCTTATGTGAAATGGATCTGGAATTGTATACTTCACAATGGTTAGTTATTATTGGGTATTTTATGTATATGAAAATTAAATCCTGATTTATTGCAATTTTAAATTCAGCAATATCCAACAGGTTTGGACGGGTTTGTGTTCATGTTTATAAATTTCTTTGATATCTTCTTCGTTTAAAACTTTTGTATTGAATACATCAATTTTAGCTAATGTAATTGTATCCATCAAATTCATAAGATCGTAAGTGAGCAAACGAAGACGGTGTTTTCGTAGTGGCAATTCTTGATTTCTGAAGGCTGTTTTAAAATTTTCAGATAGAGTTTGTATTTCTTTGAATAATTTAGAATGTATGACAAATTGATTATTATTATTCTGGATTAAATCATCAATTTTATTCTGCACTGTTATGATATCATCATGATCAGGGGTCCCTGCTATCCATTTCCAAACTGTGCCTATTTCGTTAATACCTCGTTTAATTCTATTGGGTATTATTTGTGAGATAAGAGTTCTGATAATATTTAAATCGTATGTCATTTCCCAAAGTAAATTCTGGTTATTATTCTGAATGTTTGCTGTTTCCAAATTGATTATTTCTTTATAATAACTTAAATTAGTTATATGGAATAAGTCGGCATATGATTCATAAGTAAGGACATCTTTTGTATCCTTGTAAATAAAAAATTCGTGATTTGAATAATCCATTATTTCTGATTTGGTTGATGTTACCATCAATAATACGAATATTGTTAAATTCATTTTCTGTAAATTGAGACAATTTAAAATTTGACGTTATCTTTATGAATCAAACGGTTTCTATTATTTATAATAATTTTATTAGGTAAGTTTTTTTTAACTACATGTCTTTTATATCTGGCTTTTAGTTTATTTCTCTCTCCATGTTTTTTTTTCATAAATGACCTCACCTACGTGATAGTCCTTTTCCTTCCTATCTTTATTATGAACCTGTAACATTTTTTCTTGCGCTAATTTTAATATTTTGGGAATATTTTCATGCTTGATTTTGTTATACAGAATGTCAAACGGTCTTTGATTAGTAGTTGAATGGATTGTCAAGTTATACTTTTGAGCTGCTCTAATTATAATTTCTGAATAATCAAACAAATTAAGTTGATCTTTTATGCAACGAGCAATTTCTGTAAGTGTAGAATGTGCCCTTTCTATTTGTCCATTCGACGTACTATGTCGAGGATCTGCATAATATAAATTAATCCCACATCTTTGTGCAAAAGATTTAAACTGGGAGGAAGTAAAACTTGGTTCATTATCTATCATCAGAGTTTTAGCTAATGGAAAGTGTTGCAGAATTTCTGCAATCATATTTTCGATGTTGAGCTTGTTCGGAATTTCTTTTACAACTAAATATTTTGAATAAGAATCTATACAAGTTATAAATATTAAATTCTGTGCATAATATATATCCATATGTAAATTTTCTCCTTCCTTATTTGGGATAGGTGCCTGTTTGATAGGTATTTGTACTGGTTGTCTATTATATTTATTTTGGTTGCAAATTGTACAGTTCTTAACATATTCCTTGAGTTTTTTGTATAAATTCGGCCAATAATATAATCGGTTTATTATACCCGGTACTCGAAGAGTAAAGGGGTATATTAGATTTGTGCAAAAAATTAATGTGTGTAACACCCAGAAGGAAGCGTTTCCGACCCCATAAAGTATATATATTCTTGATCAGCATCAATATCCGAGTCGATATAGCTATGTCTGTCTGTCCGTCCGTCTGTCCGTCCGTCCGTCTGTCCGTCTTCATTAGCGCCTATAGCTCAAAGACCATAAAAGCTAGAGGAACACAATTTTGTATCCAGACTCCTGTCCTATCGTACTGTTACAAGTGTATTTCAAAATTACGCCCCGCCCCCTTCCGCCCACTCCAAGGACGAAAATCTGTGGCATGCACAATTTTAAAGGTACGAGGAATCTAAAAACGCAGAATCATAGAGAATGAGCATATCTATCAGAGTGTTGAATCTGGATCAGATCAGATCATAAATATAGCCACAATGAAGAAAACCATTTCGAAATGCATCGTTCCCTCTCGCTCTCTCTCACACACAGGGGTAGGCGCTATGCCTGATCGAATTTTTTGACGCCTAGTTCTCAGAGACTATAAGAGCTAGATCAACCAAACTTTCTATCCAAGTTCCTGTGATATCAAACCGAGACGAGTTTTTTCAAAATTTGGCCACGCCCCCTTCCGCCCCCACAATAGATGAAAATCTACAATTTTGAAGATACGGGAAAACCAAAAACGCAAAATCATAGAAAAGGACTATATCTATCAGAGTATTGAATTTGGATCAAATCGGATCATAAATATAGTCAGAAGGAATAAATGAAATTTCAGTGGCCTCCCAAGCGCAGACTGATTCCCTCTCTCTCTCGCACACAGCCGTGTATGTATATGTAGGAAGTAGATAAAAACATGTAGAAATGGCAGATGTAAAAAATTTATGTAAACAAATATGGAAACATCTAATATATACAAATGTCCGAAAAGGTTGACTTAATTTTTTTTTGTCTTTTTTGGCTAAAACTAAATTTATCCCTTTTGCGAACATGTAATAATGTAATTTATTACAAGCTCACATTCATATATACTGACTGAGTACCGGGTATAAAGTAGAGCCGCGGCGTAGGCGCGGCTCACAACGTTCCCCCTCGTTTGTTTATAGTTTTCGTCTAATCCCCTGTGTACTCTACAATGAGTTTCTTCGATTATTACCGCTCTGTCTACAGGATTTTCTACATCCTGAACAAATCTTCTTGTATACAAAAACTTATTAGTGAAATTATTCATAAGAGGAATTTGAATTCTATAGAAGTCCTCTAATGTACAGTGTACTCCTATTGCTATATTAGGAGGAATGTATTCTCTTAAGATAGATATCAAATTTTCCGTAGTATCAAATTCTATTATATGTCTTGTATTTCCAAATATGTTAATCGACTCATGTATTGTATACCTCCCCGTTGCTATTAGCAATTGTTGCTTAAACTGGTTTAAGGGTTTTCGGGTTTCTTGTATAACATTCTCAAAACTACTCTCTGCTGAATGCTGAGTGCTTTGATCTGAGACCGATTCGTTACTGTCAGTTAAGTTGTTAATCTGTATTCTTGATAAGGCGTCTGCGACTACATTTGTTGCCCCTGGCTTATATATTATTTTGGGTGAATAACTTTCAATGAATAAATACCACTGACTTTGATTATTTTGTTGGGAATTATTAAATCTGCCCTGGTTCCAAGTATTCTTTCTATTCTGGTTAAAATTGTTATAATTATTTTTGTTGTTATAATCGGGTTGGTGAAACCTTAAGTTATTGGCATTCCTTTGATTATTATCATATTTATTATTGCTGTTTTGTCTGTGTTTAATATTTGAGTATTGTTGCCCAAATAAGTTTGTCTCATAGTTTTTCTGTTGCGTTGTTATGAAATTGCTTGCAAATTTTGCCCTCAAATTATTGCTTTCTAACTCTTGCACTATTATCATGGCGTTTGGTAAGTCCTGCGGGTTCATAGAAAAGATTACGTCTGAAATTTGGCCGTTAAGGCCGGTTATGAAAACCCTTAGTGCTGTCTTCTTATGTTTTTCATTCATTTCGGCGGTAAAGGGTTTGTTTCTGCCATAAGTCATTATAGTTTTATTTATTAGAAGGGTAAGTTTTTTATTAATTAGTCCATAATAGTCCATTATGGATAACTTCCCTTGACTTGTAAAACACTTAAGTCTTGTTCTATTATATGAATGGGACGTTTGTCGCTGAAGACGAAGTCCAATCTTGCCATTATGGCATCGAAGTTTAATACTGTGCCGTTATGAGTTAAGGCATCATTTGCCATACCTGTTATCTTGTTTCTCAGGATTGATAATGCTGAGAAGAATCTATCGCTACCTTTTTTATATTGCCCCATGGCTATTTCTGCTGATTCCCTCCAACTGACAAACTGGTCTTCCTCTCCTTTATATTCCCTGACTGATTTGATGATTTCATAAGAGGTTTCACATTTAATATTTGGATCAATTTCTTCTACCTGATAATCTTCAACCTTTTTATACCCGGTACTCGAAGAGTAAAGGGGTATATTAGATTTGTGCAAAAAATTAATGTGTGTAACACCCAGAAGGAAGCGTTTCCGACCCCATAAAGTATATATATTCTTGATCAGCATCAATAGCCGAGTCGATATAGCTATGTCTGTCTGTCCGTCCGTCTGTCCGTCTGTCCGTCCGTCCGTCTGTCCGTCTGTCCGTCTTCATTAGCGCCTATAGCTCAAAGACCATAAAAGCTAGAGGAACACAATTTTGTATCCAGACTCCTGTCCTATCGCACTGTTACAAGTGTATTTCAAAATTTCGCCCCGCCCCCTTCCGACCACTCCAAGGACGAAAATCTGTGGCATGCACAATTTTAAAGATACGAGAAAACTAAAAACGCAGAATCGTAGAGAATGAGCATATCTATCAGATTGTTGAATCTGGATAAGATCAGATGATAAATATAGCTACAATGAAGAAAACCATTTCGAAATGCATCGTTCCCTCTCGCTCTCTCTCACACACAGGGGTAGGCGCTATGCCTGATCGAATTTTTTGACGCCTAGTTCTCAGAGACTATAAGAGCTAGAACCACCAAACTTTCTATCCAAGCTCCTGTGATATCAAACCGAGACGAGTTTGTTTTAAAATTTGGCCACGCCCCCTTCCGCCCCCACAAAAGATGAAAATCTACAATTTTGAAGATACGGGAAAACCAAAAACGCAGAATCATAGAAAATGACTATATCTATCAGAGTATTGAATTTGGATCAGATCGGATCATAAATATAGTCAGAAGGAACAAATGAAATTTCAGTGGCCTCCCAAGCGCAGACTGATTCCCTCTCTCTCTCGCACACAGCCGTGTATGTATATGTAGGAAGTAGATAAAAACATGTAGAAATGGCAGATGTAAAAAATTTATGTAAACAAATATGGAAACATCTAATAGATCAAAATCTCCGAAAAGGTTCGACTTAATTACTTTTTTCTTTTTTGGCTAAAATTAAATTTGTCCCTTTTGCGAACATGTAATAAATTACAACAAGCTCACATACATATATACTGACTGAGTGCCGGGTATAAAGTAGAGCCGCGGCGCAGACGCGGCTCATAACGTTCCCCCTCGTTTATATTATGATTTAACTGTGATTTTAAACTCACGATCTCATCCTTCAAAGGATTCAACTCAGTATTAACGATATGTTTAATCAAATCGCTTACATTCAATGTTGAGCTGTTTGCCTGGCTGCTAGAAGCCGCTGTTGGTGAAGGTGGTGTCATGGTGAGGATTTTTGTAAAGTCGTTTATTCATTCCTCCACTTTGGTTATTTTTATACCCGGTACTCGAAGAGTAAAGGGGTATATTAGATTTGTGCAAAAAATTAATGTGTGTAACACCCAGAAGGAAGCGTTTCCGACCCCATAAAGTATATATATTCTTGATCAGCATCAATAGCCGAGTCGATATAGCTATGTCTGTCTGTCCGTCCGTCTGTCCGTCTGTCCGTCTTCATTAGCGCCTATAGCTCAAAGACCATGAAAGCTAGAGGAACCTTATTTTGTATCCAGACTCCTGTCCTATCGCACTGTTACAAGTGTATTTCAAAATTTCGCCCCGCCCCCTTCCGCCCACTCCAAGGACGAAAATCTGTGGCATGCACAATTTTAAAGATACGAGAAAACTAAAAACGCAGAATCATAGAGAATGAGCATATCTATCAGATTGTAGAATCTGGATCAGATCGGATAATAAATATAGCCACAATGAAGAAAACCATTTCGAAATGCATCGTTCCCTCTCGCTCTCTCTCACACACAGGGGTAGGCGCTATGCCTGATCGAATTTTTTGACGCCTAGTTCTCAGAGACTATAAGAGCTAGAACCACCAAACCTTCTATCCAAGCTCCTGTGATATCAAACCGAGACGAGTTTGTCTTAAAATTTGGCCACGCCCCCTTCCGCCCCCACAAAAGATGAAAATCTAAAATTTTGAAGATACGGGAAAACCAAAAACGCAGAATCATAGAAAATGACTATATCTATCAGAGTATTGAATTTGGATCAGATCGGATCATAAATATAGTCAGAAGGAACAAATGAAATTTCAGTGGCCTCCCAAGCGCAGACTGATTCCCTCTCTCTCTCGCACACAGCCGTGTATGTATATGTAGGAAGTAGATAAAAACATGTAGAAATGGCAGATGTAAAAAATTTATGTTAACCAATATGGAAACATCTAATAGATCAAAATCTCCGAAAAGGTTCGACTTAAATTGTTTTTTTTTTGGCTAAAATTAAATTTTTTTCTTTTGCGAACATGTAATAAACTACAACAAGCTCACATACATATATACTGACTGAGTACCGGGTATAAAGTAGAGCCGCGGTGCAGACGCGGCTCATAACGTTCCCCCTCGTTATTTCTTATTTTATTCTTAAGAAATATTATCGCTCACGAGTTGTCTTCTTTTCTTCCTTTTGGCTTGATGATCCTGATTTGGGTCGTCCTTCTAGATTTTTCCTCTTTATGGTTCGTCTAGTTTTTCTTCTTCTTCATTGTATGGTTTGGGGTCATCCTTCCTCGAAGTTTTTCGTTTGTTTTTTTGTTTTTGATTTAGATTTTGATGATGATCCGTTTTTGGGTTTTTTTTTAAATATTTTGATTTCGATGATAGTTTTTGACGTAAATTTTGATTTTAGAGCAGTGAGTTTTTTTTTTTTTTTTTATAATCACTGATTTTTAGAATGCTGTAATCTTAGAGGATTATTCTATTAATTAATTTCCTCTACAAGGTTGTTTTAACACAAACTCTCACTTTTGGTTAAAGGGTTTTTTGTTGTTGCCGCACAAGTTCCTTTGTTTACTTTAGAACTGTATGTTATTTATTTTAAAACCTTTTTTCGGAACACTAAAGTGCGGCCCCACGTTGGGCGCCAATTAAATATTTCCTTGGTGAATGGTTTAAAAAAATATACATTTTTTTATTTGTTATTCACTATGTTACAGTTCACTCTTAGTGTCTAAACTCACTGCTCTATTATTACTCAACTGTTCTTATTCGATTTCAAAAACGGACTGGCGACCAAGGGTTGGCTCCTAATAAACAAACCTCGGATTAAGAGAAGCAAGATCTGCTTAAGAGATTGGCTCAAGAGAGTCGGAGAATAGGATGATGAGAATTTGGTCTCAATTGTGAAATTTGAAACCAAACAAATATCGGGCGGCCAACGGCGCAATTGGAACTTAATGGAAAGTGTGAAGTGATATGACGTCTTACTGGAGTGGGAAAGTTCATTAGGAATTGGGGACCTAATGGAACCTAATGGAAGAACTGTGTAAGAAGTTCCCAACTATAAGGCTTGGGTAGTGGGCTGGTTAACTTGCATACAGTAGTTCTATTTTTTGGGACTAATATCGGATAAGTGTTCTCTCCACTTGTATTTTCTTGTCGTACTTGTTAACTGGTTTACAGTTCATTTTTCCGCTTACACCCGAGAAATTTTGAGATCGGTCTTTTTCATTCACATAAGTGCACCTGTAGAGACTCTTGTTCTTTAAGTAAAATAATGTGTGATGGAACAGGTATTTAATGTAGCAAAGATGCCTAAAACCTATTGACGTTATGGGGCTTATTTGAATGCCCAATTAGATTGAAGAACTTTGAAATAGTATATCCAATCAGCATCGAAGTAGTCTTATATGATCGAACAGTATTTGTATTTTTTTTTGGTATTTGATCGCCAGGCGAATTGATTGGCCGCAAGATGATGAATCTGCAATGACCAGATACTCCAATATTAAGCTGACTCGAGGCAAATATGGTTATTGTTGGTTCTTGATAGTTCTTTGTATTCGTTATTCCAGTCTATCTAGACTCTAGTCTTAAGTCCATCGAAGCTCAGAGGTATGCTAAATAAAATAATCACACTAGTGGCTGATTTGGCTATAAGATCAGTCTTTTCATTTAAATCAATCTTCTTATGACCTGCATAATGAAGTTGCTAGTGACGGAATTTGCTATGTTGATTCGTTACTTTTAAGAGCCTTTAAGGCTCCTTGGCTATCACAGAGAATAACAGTCTTATGGTATCTGTTTTTTTTATATTTTTGCAGCGGCTAGTATTGCTAAAAGTTGTGCAAAAACAGGCGAGGAAATGTTATCAATCCTGAATTTGTAGCTTTTGTTACTGGAATAATCTAAAAGACCTATCCCTGTTCTGTCGCCATTGATGGAAGCATCAGTGGGTATGATGTTCCACCCATCCATTACCCACTCTTCACGCTTGGCTTGATACATAGACTTGCATTCTTCTTCAGAGATATCTTCTTTACTCCTGTCAAAAATTGAGAGGCAGAACACAGCTTTAGAACTATGATTGTACTTTTTGCTTTCCCTGTATTTGTCGAATAGATCACTAAATTCATTGTATACTGTAAGCAGTTTTAGCAGTTGATGCTATGACTTTGTTGTACAAGCTAGGATTTGGCGATTTGACTTTAAGTAATTCCTTGACAGTCAGGAACTTGGCTCTGTGCTTTTAATCATCAGGTTAAAAGCTTTCGCCAAAACAGAGATGAGAGAGATGGGACGATAGTTTTGATAAGAGCTTAGATCCTTATTCCTCTTTGGGATCGGAACGGCCTTGGTCATACGCCATTGACTTGGGATTCTACATTGTGTAAACAAATTGTTATATTCTTTAAACAAATTTAGCTGTGCAGGGCTACTAAGTGCCCTTACCATGTCATATGTTAATTTATCAACTCCTCCCGCCGTGCTCCTACCTCTGAGAGAATGTGGTCTAGCAGAAACACTTTGAACCTTCTCCAAAACAGGGACTTGACTTCCAAGAAACTCAATATAGGACTGGGACCACTCTGGACTAAAACTGGATTTAACGGGATCGCTAAAAGACTTGGATGTTCCTTAAGAAAAGCCAGGCTTTTCTTGAGTTTGGGTATTGGTTGAGTGTATCAGTTTTGTTGGCATATGAGTTCTTTTTCGCGAGTTTAACTGCTTTTCTCCACTCTGTTTTCAGGCTTACTGCTTTAATGTAGCTGATCAAACTTGGGTAAGTATGTGCCAGGATTTGTGCCTCTGTATATTTTGAGTGCAGTAACTGTAGGTCTGAATTCCACCAAGCCTTGGGATATCTGTTGTTGCTCAACGCAAAGGTGGAGACCCTGATATTGTTTGAAAGCAATCACTGACATTGGCAATATCTCCTACAAGCGACACGCCTTGTAACCTCCTGAGAAGCCTGTTTTTGGCAAGAAAGAATCTGGGATTTTCAATTCGTTTAGGAAGTTTCATTGAGATTTCATATTGAGATTCGTAGAAAGAAACCACCTTGGCATCACATATAAACGTCAGCCATCTTCGCTGACGGTTTCACCAGCCTGCAAAAACTAACCAGTCTCGTTGAAAAAGAAATGCACTACAAAAAGCGATAAAAGGAATGAATTAAAGAGGACTGCTCTTAATTTCAAGGAGAAGAACCGGTCTACAACTCGAAAAAGTCGTATGTTTGCACAAAAAAACGAGGGGGAACGTTATGAGCCGCGTCTGCACCGCGGCTCTACTTTATACCCGGTACTCAGTCAGTATATATGTATGTGAGCTTGTTGTAGTTTATTACATGTTCGCAAAAGAAAAAAATTTAATTTTAGCCAAAAAAAAACAATTTAAGTCGAACCTTTTCGGAGATTTTGATCTATTAGATGTTTCCATATTGGTTAACATAAATTTTTTACATCTGCCATTTCTACATGTTTTTATCTACTTCCTACATATACATACACGGCTGTGTGCGAGAGAGAGAGGGAATCAGTCTGCGCTTGGGAGGCCACTGAAATTTCATTTGTTCCTTCTGACTATATTTATGATCCGATCTGATCCAAATTCAATACTCTGATAGATATAGTCATTTTCTATGATTCTGCGTTTTTAGTTTTCTCGTATCTTTAAAATTGTGCATGCCACAGATTTTCGTCCTTGGAGTGGGCGGAAGGGGGCGGGGCGAAATTTTGAAATACACTTGTAACAGTGCGTTAGGACAGGAGTCTGGATACAAAATAATGTTCCTCTAGCTTTTGTGGTCTTTGAGCTATAGGCGCTAATGAAGACGGACGGACGGACAGACGGACGGACAGACAGACATAGCTATATCGACTCGGCTATTGATGCTGATCAAGAATATATATACTTTATGGGGTCGGAAACGCTTCCTTCTGGGTGTTACACACATTAATTTTTTGCACAAATCTAATATACCCCTTTACTCTTCGAGTACCGGGTATAAAAACAACTCAGATTTTAAGGAAAATTAAACAACGGAAAAATTGTCACAATTGAATGCCGAAACGGAAGTGAAATATATATTCGCTAAAAATATATTTGTAAATTATTAAGTTCGTCCGTCACGCTGAGAATGTTACAATCGACTGATGATCGAACAGTCAGTCGGTCTGGCAGTCTATACATGTAACCAGAACCTGTCCTTGCAATCAATTCAAAATAGCAAAACCATATCTGTTCCGGAACCCAATACAAAATTCAAAATTCTCCGCACTTCCTTTGGACTGCAGGAAGCACAATGGCCGCCAACGGACAGCAGGAGGATGAGCCGAGGCCCAGCACCAGCCGCGGAGTGGACGCTCGGCCGAGTGCCTCGGACAAGGACGCTTCGATGCTGATGGTCCTGGATGTTCTGATGGAGCTAAGGCGCGGATACGTCTCCCTGGCACGGCTGATGAGATCCGAGCAGGAGCGAGAGCTGGCCCACAGCGCACTGCTGGCCATCGACGAGGACATCGAGCGGGTGCACGAGAACCGCTTCATGAGCCCCGAGCGCCGCACCAACCAGATGGAGGTCTTCAGCGAGAGTGTGCGCCGCTCCCGAGCCCATGCGCGTCTTATCCGGAACATGGTGCACCAGACGCGGCTGCGCTACGAGGCGACCATGTTCGAGAGCCAAGTCAGTGGGCTGCCCGATGCCGGCGGGGATGATGGCGGCCTGGCCCGTCGCATGTCCACGAACGTTCCCATGAACTTGGGGCCTCTAGAAACGATGGAGCCATCACAGGGTGTCCCGCAACTGGATCATGATGAGTTGCATCTGGCGCGACAGGAGGAGGAGCTGCAATGGCTGCGACGACTTTCCATCCTTTTCCTACGGGAGCTCAATCTGGATGTGGCCGAGGATGTGGTCTGGCCGCCAGAGCCAAGGCATGACCTGAGCTGGCCTCTTGCTGGACAGGATCAGCCCCAGGAAGAGCAGAGTGTTCCTCGTCAGGAGGAGCCCCAAGATGAGGAGCAGCAGCAGTTCCAGGAGGGGGACCTGGACCGGTAGCTGCCATCCACAAGGAGTCCTACCATTTGCAGGAGAAATGTGAAATACAGAGCACACCGAATAGTCTGAATAAAACTAAGATTGGCTAGACACATACATATAGAATAGACATAGAAAAGATCACATTCAGAGAGCAACATCATCCCCATCCTCATTCCTTCCCAATAAAGAGCCGTCGCATAATTTCAAAAACCGCAATTGGATGCCAATTGAATAGACCGCTAAGCGAGGTAATTGGCATTCGGAATGGAATGAAGTGGAAAGTAATGGCACAGGATGGCATTGTATGGTATGCTATGGGATTCCATACGGTGGCATGGGCAAGGGTATGGGTATGGGAGGTCTATGGAATGCAGTACGCTGGATGGGGTAGCGGCTATTTTATTTGGCTTGTCATGCCCTTACTCTACTCTACTTTTTTTTTAGAGAAAACTTTGACTTTGTGGCACTGCTTTTCATCGGTATTAGGAAATAGTATACCCTTGTAGAAGTTATTTATTGGATTCAATATTGGCCTAAAACTCGTATACAGTCGCCCCTTCAGTATCTTCATCTCTATGGCAGGGATTTGCTTATAGATAAACAGGGTTTGTGCCAGGATTGTGCCTCTGTATATTTTGAGTGCAGTAACTGTAGGTCTGAGTTCCACCAAGCCTTGGGATATCTGTTGTTGCTCAACGCAAAGGTGGAGACCTTGATATTGTTTTGGAAGCAATCACTGACATTGGCAATATCTCCTGCAAGCGATACTCCTTCTAATCTCCTGAGAAGCCTGTTTTTGGCAAGAAATAATCTGGGATTTTCAATACGTTCAGGAAGTTCTATTGAGAAAGTGTGATTGTGGCTGCCTCCCACAAATAAGGAACTACAGCTCCATGTGATATTGTCGCTGCAATTTGAGAAAGTTAAGTCTAAAGCCGAGCCACATTGACTGTTGAGCTACTGAGCTTTTTCAGCAGCGTATTTTGCGATAGATTAAATAATATTTCGGTTAGATATTGTTTATTGTGAAGTAGGGTATAACAGTTTATTTTATTGTACAATAGCGAAATGGATAGCGAAAATGTTTGAGTTGAATATACGACCGAAGCACGACGAGTCTGAGGTTTGTTTAGCTCGATTCAAGACGGGGTCATAACGAAGACGCGAGGGTTGAACGCGCCGGTTGAAGAGCCATTCGACATTCAATACGAGATGTGCAATAATTGATTGCTAGATGCAGACAGGTCAAAGGCAGGCGGGCCGAATTGCCCGTGCCCTAATGCCAGCGAGAGTGTGATGATCGAGAGAGGGATAGCGAAGACGAATGAAAGAAACACGAGAGAGTGCGGGAGCATATATATGTTTGACAATGATGTACAGTGGGCAGTACAAAAAACAAACACAATTTATAGGAATTTACTTACTGCTGCACCACTGGCTATGTTCTACAAATTCCTGGGTTCTATCGGGCTGCGTAACCCGACATTGATAGCCTCCATCATTTAAGCAATTGTTGCCAGAATTGCTCATGTAGTTCTCTAGGAATCTACCTTTTGCGTTAGTGACACAATCTCCAAGGCCCATGTTTCTCGCATTATAATCACCCGCGAAAAAAGCGTTTTGTCCGCCATCAAGCTTTTCTATAATGTTTTGAATATGATTTTGAAAGTGTCTGTCGTCATCGAAGGCTCAAAGTACACAGAAACAATGGTAAAGTTTTTGCTCAAGGACATCGTGTTCCGTGCTGTAGCTCTCCAATTTTGGTTTTATGCCGTTTTTAACTGCGGTGGCTACTCCACCGTACACATCATATCTGTGTTTCTCAAAAAGGCTGTAGTTAGTGAGCTTTCTGTAGGAAGTGTCGTGAGAAAAAACTGCGGAGAAAATAGTAAGCTATATCCACCTGAGTTTAGGGTGTATTCTAAATCGGTTTTATTATGTTTTGGAGATTGGACATTGAGTTGTAAAATCTTAACAGACATTGTTATGAGAGAGGTCAAAGTTCTTCGCAAATTTTTGTATTCCCTGTTGTGACGGAGTTTTCTCCTGTAGGAATTTACCTTTAATCTTTTGAAGGATATTTATGCCGTTTTCTGACATAGTCAGAACAGGAGTGATTATTTCAAGAATTCCTTGAACAACATTACCACTGGCGAGCGTATCATGATTGTCCCTTAGGCTGAGCCAAAATTCGACCAAACATTTTTTTGTTTGTAATTTTTCAAGCGAACACCTCTTTTTATACCCGGTACTCGAAGAGTAAAGGGGTATATTAGATTTGTTGAAAAAATTGATGTGTGTAACACCCAGAAGGAAGCGTTTCCGACCTCATAAAGTATATATATTCTTGATCAGCATCAATAGCCGAGTCGATATATAGCTATGTCTGTCCGTCCGTCTGTCCGTCCGTCGTCATTAGCGCCTATAGCTCAGAGACTATAAAAGCTAGAGGAACACAATTTTGTATCCAGACTCCTGTCCTATCACACTGTTACAAGTGTATTTCAAAATTTCGCCGCGCCCTCTTCCGCGCACTCCAAGGACGAAAATCTGTGGCGTGCACAATTTTAAAGATACGAGGAATCTAAAAACGCAGAATCATAGACAATGACAATATCTATCAGAGTGTTGAATCTGGATCAGATCGACTCATAAATATAGCCACAATGAAGAAAACTATTTCGAAATGCATCGTTCCCTCTCGCTCTCTCTCACACACAGGGGTAGGCGCTATGCCTGATCGAATTGAATTTGACGCCTAGTACTCAGAGACTATAAGAGCTAGATCAACCAAACTTTCTATCCAAGCTCCTGTGATATCAAACCGAGACGAGTTTGTTTCGAAATTTTACCATGCCCCCTTCCGACCCCACAAAAGATGAAAATCTACAATTTTGAAGATACGGGAAAACCAAAAACGCAGAATCAAAGAAAATTACCATATCTATCAGAGTATTGAATCTGAATCAGATCGGATCATAAACATAATCAGAAGGAACAAATGAAATTTCAGTGGCCTTCCAAGCGCAGACCCATTCCCTCTCTCTCTCTCGCACACAGCCTTGTATGTATATGTAGGAAGTAGATAAAGACATGTAGAAAAGGCAGATGTACAAAATTTATGTAAACAAATATGGAAACATCAAATAGATCAAAATCTCCGAAAAGGTTCGACTTAAATTGTTTTTTTTTGGCTAAAATTAAATTTTTTCCTTTTGCGAACATGTAATAAATTACAACAAGCTCACATACACATATACTGACTGAGTACCGTCTACGCCGCGGCTCACAACGTTCCCCCTCGTTTAATATAATATTGAATCTTAAAAACTAGTTTATAATCCACATAAAGTACTTTTATTAGTGTTAGGAAACTTTTTGCGAAAGTCTTTAGTTAAAAATAAGGGATACTATTTTTTTTCTTCATTGGTGGTATGCAATTTGTTATATTACCTCCCAAAAAAAGGATAATTAGTTAAAGTAAATCCTTGTAATCATATTTTGATTGATGTAACAATATTTGTTCCTTTGAAAAGGTAATTATTTGATTCGAATCATCTTTAAAGAGATTACATAGCAATGAATCAGAAAGAATCGATTTATAATCATTTCTCTTTAAATTTTTCCAAAACATCTTAAATTGCTTGAAATTAGCAATGTCATGACCAGATGATGGCCCCAAAGATAAGTCAACTACCGCTTGAAGAACAATTTCTAGAATATGATGACGACAGCCCCGCCATAGTAGCTCCAGACAAGCTCCATTTCTAAGCCCTGTGTTACATGCGGTTGTATCAAAACACATACACTTTATCTTTTCGTTTAAGCCCCAAGAAGATATTGTTTGTTGTTGATCAAGCATTCTGCCAATTTTCCCCTTTATAATAAATTCGTTGACGCCGAATAGTATTTGTACTCACGCTATATTGAGATGGATCGCATTCTGCACTTTTGAGCGTCGAAGTTAAAACGACAGCCTTTTTCCTGTTACTCAGCTTGGCCACATCAAGGCTAATAGCTAATCCATCGCTTACAATTTTCTGTCTTCCCACTTTGGGTCTATAAGGATGCACCTGTAGTGATTCTTGAGAGCTGTCTTCGGAGGTATTATTTGATTCCGACGGAAATTAAGAGTCGAGAGTGCATGAATTGGTTTGATTTTGAACACGCATCGTTTCTCGGCGATGTTATGTTCTAACTCTTTCTTCTCTGTCCAGTTTTTTAAATATTTTTTTACAATATGATTTATCCAGATAACCGATTTTTCCACATCCTCTTTGATCGTCAGAATGCTTAAAACATTAGCATGTGCTACATCAAACAATGCCTCGTTTGACAAATAGATCAGATTTTGTTTTGATTCATTTGTGGATTTTTGTTGTTTATTTCCGGAAAATGTTTATCATAGTCGATATTACGATCATAGTTTTGTTGGAAAGAAAACTGTTCTAAGGCTTCTTTTCTAGCTCGTTTTCTGATGGTCATAATTTTGTTAATATCAATTTCTCTTGCCCAGGCCTGACACATATTTCTCTCGAAAGCACTGTGCAAAAAACATTTATTAATGTTTTACAGCGCGAGGCTGTGTGACCTAAACAACCACAGTTGTAACACTGCCTAACCGGAGGAAAGTAGTATGTCACCTTTAGCGAACATATGTTATAAATTTGATTTCGAAGGAAATCTTCACAGTCTCGGTAGGTTCAAGGAAATGGTTCATTTGCTTCAGTTTTATTTTTTCTAAAAATGCGCTCATCTTTGTTTATTTTGATTGTCGATGAAAGGTTGTCAAGCTGTTTGATGTCAGAAATGTTTGTAGGAATGCCCCTAATGACACCCACAGATTCAGCGACATTTTTGGGAATAAAAATATCAATATCGACTTTTTTGAAACTTTCGTTAAGCACTAACGCATTTGCCTCAAGAGGTGATCTGAAATACAGTTTATAAAGAGTAGAAGAAAGAGGGTTGATTCGTTTGAGACCGTCCAGATTTAAATGTTTGATTTTCGCGAAAAGATAAAGGTCCCTTTTTATGTTTTTGTTTTCAAAAATTTCACTACACGTCTGTCACAATTGAATGCCGAAACGGAAGTGAAACATATATTCGTAGAAAATATATTTGTAAATTATTAAGGTCGTCCGTCACGTTGAGAATGTTACAATCGACAATTCAAAATACCAAAACCATATCTGTTCCGGAACCCAATACAAAATTCAAAATTCTCCGCACTTCCTTTGGACTGCAGGAAGCACAATGGCCGCCAACGGACAGCAGGAGGATGAGCCGAGGCCCAGCACCAGCCGCGGAGTGGACGCTCGGCCGAGTGCCTCGGACAAGGACGCTTCGATGCTGATGGTCCTGGATGTTCTGATGGAGCTAAGGCGCGGATACGTCTCCCTGGCACGGCTGATGAGATCCGAGCAGGAGCGAGAGCTGGCCCACAGCGCACTGCTGGCCATCGACGAGGACATCGAGCGGGTGCACGAGAACCGCTTCATGAGCCCCGAGCGCCGCACCAACCAGATGGAGGTCTTCAGCGAGAGTGTGCGCCGCTCCCGAGCCCATGCGCGTCTTATCCGGAACATGGTGCACCAGACGCGGCTGCGCTACGAGGCGACCATGTTCGAGAGCCAAGTCAGTGGGCTGCCCGATGCCGGCGGGGATGATGGCGGCCTGGCCCGTCGCATGTCCACGAACGTTCCCATGAACTTGGGGCCTCTAGAAACGATGGAGCCATCACAGGGTGTCCCGCAACTGGATCATGATGAGTTGCATCTGGCGCGACAGGAGGAGGAGCTGCAATGGCTGCGACGACTTTCCATCCTTTTCCTACGGGAGCTCAATCTGGATGTGGCCGAGGATGTGGTCTGGCCGCCAGAGCCAAGGCTTGACCTGCGCTGGCCTCTTGCTGGACAGCATCAGCCCCAGGAAGAGCAGCGTGTTCCTCGTCAGGAGGAGCCCCAAGATGAGGAGCAGCAGCAGTTCCAGGAGGGGGACCTGGACCAGTAGCTGCCATCCACAAGGAGTCCTACCATTTGCAGGAGAAATGTGAAATACAGAGCACACCGAATAGTCTGAATAAAACTAAGATTGGCTAGACACATACATATAGAATAGACATAGAAAAGAGCACACTCAGAGAGCACATCCCTTTCAGCAACCTCATCCCCATCCTCATTCCTTCCCAATAAAGAGCCGTCGCATAATTTCAAAAACCGCAATTGGATGCCAATTGAATAGACCGCTAAGCGAGGTAATTGGCATTCGGAATGGAATGAAGTGGAAAGTAATGGCACAGGATGGCATTGTATGGTATGCTATGGGATTCCATACGGTGGCATGGGCAAGGGTATGGGTATGGGAGGTCTATGGAATGCAGTATGCTGGATGGGGTAGCGGCTATTTTATTTGGCTTGTCATGCCCTTACTCTACTATCCTTTTTGTTTACCATGGTGGCTTTTCTATTCTCTGGTACTATTGAATCCCTGGATACGGAGAGAGGGTCTGCACATTGTATCATCTGGCAGCTCAATGCCGTTCTTTAGGGTACAAAACTCTTCGGTCTTGCCAGGCTCCACGGAATCTCTTTTCATGTTTTGTTTGGTGCCGGCTTTTGCTGCTGTCCGGCTGCTATCCGACTGATGTCCGGCTGCTGTCCGGCTGCTGTCCGGCTGCTGTCCGGCTGCTGACCGGCTCATTGAGCAAAGCGCGCTTAGAGCGTATTTCTGCTTGTTTGCATTATCTCTATCTGGCCCTGCGAGGCGAGTGGGTGGTTCGCATACTTTTCAGCGCAAGTGAATCCAAAACTTTGGAGCCATGATGATGGGGAAAACTTTCGGGGGACACTGGACTCTCGCTGCTCTCTGGCTTTGCGGCCTCCGATCTGGTGTGTCAAAGCATTTTTGCCAATTGGCTGCGCTTTGTGCTGCTGAATCGGGATGCCAGCGGCCCCAGATCGAGTGGAATGCCCGTGGGCCACAGGCACAGACACAGGCACAGGGAGCAGAGGGCAGAAGGCACAATTAAAACTCTATTACAGGGGCTCGCCCCCGATTTCTTTGCCGGTATTATGCGCCAATTTTTGTGGGCTTCGGGGGCCGTTGACTTCCGTTCCATTCGGAGTCGTTCCCTTCCCTGTTCTCTCTCCTGACTTTTCCGTTTCCGTTTCTCTTTCGTTCCATTCCGCTCGTCCATTGTTAGATGCGACCTCAACAAGCGCTTCAATCAAGTGGTGGACAATGGGGAAATGCCACCACCCCCACTACCCACATCCCTATCCACCCAGCCTCTGTTCCTCCCACAATGACAACGTTAATTCTCACTCGGAATGGATCTTTGATTTAGTGGACTTTGTTTCCAGCATTTTTGTGGGTTCATATTTCTTTTTGGATCCAGAGACTGACAGGATTGGATCTGATTCATTTTTTTTGGCAGTCAAAGCGGAAATGTGGGAAGAATATTCATATAATCATTTATTTATTCATTATTCGCCAACAGATAATCCTTATCCGGCTAAACTAACTTTGTATACCCGGTACTCGAAGAGTATAGGGATATACTATTCGATTTGTTGAAAAAATGGATGAGTGTAACACCCAGAAGGAAGCGTTTCCGACCCCATAAAGTATATATATTCTTGATCAGCATCAATAGCCGAGTCGATATAGCTATGTCTGTCTGTCCGTCCGTCTGTCCGTCTTCATTAGCGCCTATAGCTCAGAGACTATAATCCACTATATCCAGACTCCTGTCCTATCACACAGTTACAAGTGTACTTCAAAATTTCGCCCCGCCCCCTTCCGGCCACTCAAAAGACGAAAATCTGTGACATGAACAATTTTAAAGATACGAGGAATCTAAAAACGCAGAATCATAGAAACTGACCTTATCTATCAGAGTGTTGAATCTGGATCAGATCGGATAATAAATATAGCCACAATGAAGAAAACCATTTCGAAATGCATCGTTCCCACTCGCTCTCTCTCACACACAAGGGTGGGTGCTATGCCTGATCGAATTTTTTGACGCCTAGATCTTAGAGACTAAAGAGCTAGATCAACCAAACTTTCTATCCAAGCTCCTGAGATATCAAACCGAGACGAGTTTGTTTCGAAATTTTACCACGCCCCCTTCCGACCCCACAAAGGACGAAAATCAGTGGAATTCACAATTTTTAAGATACGAGAAAACCAAAAACGCGGAATCATAGAAAACTACCAAATCTATCAGAGTATGGAATCCGAATCAGATCGAAATAGTAGTATAGCCAGAAGGAACAAATGAATTTTCAGTGGTCTTCCAAGCGCAGACTCATTTCCTCTCTCTCTCTCGCACACAGCCGTGTATGTATATGTAGAAAGTAGATTTAGACATGTAGAAAAGACAGATGTAAAAAATGAACGTAAACAAATATAGAAACATGTAATATATAAAAATCTCCGAAAAGGTTCGACTTAATTTTTTTTTAATTTTTTGGCTAAAATTAAATTTGTCCCTTTTGCGAACATGTAATAAATTACAACAAGCTCATATTTACATATACTGACTGAGTACCGGGTATAAAGTCTACGCGTCTACGGCCGCGGCTCACAACGTTCCCCCTCGTTTCTATCTTAAACAATGACAAAAAATACCATTAATAGGCATGAAAAAAGAAAATATCATTTAGCAACCGTCTAACCGAAGTCTACTTTCCCTGCCAAAGTCGAAACGCATGCTAGCTGACAGCGCATTGAGGCGCCGAAGAACCCTAGAGATGGGCTCGTTTTTGCCATAGTTGATCCGGGGCCGATCAACCGCAAAGGGTGAATGTGTCCTTAGGCTGCTGGCAGGCCTACTGGGACCAGTCCCACTGAGCAGGTTAAGGCGCACATAGGCCAGAACATTACAGACACACTAAAATAAAGCGAAGTAGCATTTGCTAATGCTGAAAGGGAGCGGGTCCATTCAGGTCGCGCTCTGGAAGGATATTGTCGCCCAAGGTAATGAAACATAGGAATATTTTAAGATCGTCAGCAGCATAAAGCAGATGCGCAGAAGCTTTAATGCTGAGATCTATACATGTTTGTAATATTGCGAACAACCAAGTGCACTTGCCTGTGGAAGACCGGAAGTAGACCGGACCACGTATGTGTCCGAATGCTTTCCATTTACCAATACCAAATACTCTCGCCGCTCAAGGTATGACTTAAGCCAACTGAGAAGGCAGGAATGAATCACTAACTAATGCAGCTAAGATATTAGGGCACTATGAGAGACTTTGTCGAAGCATGACGGTGCTTTTCAATGGGATGTGTGCCAAAATGACTGAAAGCGATCAGATTAGGGATCGTGCCCGGCATTAGCTTTGGCTCTGATTCGCTCAAGAACTGCTGAAATATTGTTAGTTTCTCAATTGCTCTACAATTGGAGATACAATTCTTAGAACCTTTCTTAAAAACCGGCGTAATCGCGACAGCTTTCCACTTTCTATAAACAAAGAATTTCTGCAGAGGTTCACAAAAAGTAACTTCACAGTTGCGAAGCAGGCAGGCAGAAATTGGCAAAAATTTGATGTACTAAATGGAATTTTTTGATACAAAATTGTACAAAAATGAAAGGATAATAACTGGATTTATAAGTGATTATAACCAAAAGATCCTTAGAGGCACCTAGCATTTAGAGCTGTCGTAGAGACCAGAACAAATAACCCCATTGCTGTTTCGTCATTTCTTTCTCGAGTCCCAGCGAACACCGTTTATTTTTTAACCGACTGCTTGAGCGCCCTTTCGCCGGTTGCCGAATAAGGATAACTGTCTGAGCAGTAGGAGAAATTGGGAGCAAGGGAGGAAGGGCCCACCGCTAAATTAGAGGTCTACAAATTGAGCAACAGATTCGTTCGAGGGGCAAATGAAATTATCCGAAATTCCTTGAACTCAAATGAACAAAGTTAATTCAAGCGATGATTATAATTATAATTGATCAACATTAATTGAAAACTTTTTGCATACTTCATTGTCGTGATGGGATTGTGATTGGGAGACAGAGGGGAAGACTGGATGGATGCCCCACTTCCGAGTCGTTCCCAATCTGAGAAGCAAATTAAGAGCCGCCACCAGCATCGTTAACCGCAGGCATCATTAGGAGGGAGCGGCCCCTCAGAGACTGGAGCTGGCATTTGAATGGTTGGCAGGATACTTCCTGTACGGCTGGCCAAACACAAAGAGGGGAGCGGTCTAATCCTCGCACAATGGACAGACACAAATCGAACTTGAATCGAACCAACTATCAATGAATCTTGGGTCATGGCAATGGAATCCTCTTTGAGTAGCTTACGTGTAGAGTGGAGAGAATGTTTTCCCCACTGGAGATTGATTTCTACTTAAAATGGAGCTCTTCGTTTGAAGAGCTTAAAGAGATCTGAAGCTATGGAACATGTGGATGCAGATCCCAAGATCCATTATTATTGATAGTCAAATATTCAGGATGAGTAGGAATTGCTGATTTATCTATTGTGAGTTCTATGTATTATAATTGATTAAAAAGGTATTGTGATTTAAGATTTAATCAATAAGTGTTTATGGTGGAATTAATACTTAATAATTAGGTAATAGGTAAGTGAATAGATGTGAAAACAATTTGTAAACGAAACATGCTTAGTTTGTTCTCTGGATTTTTGCAAAGACAAACTTCTGATAGACATGCGGCTCAAAGGCTGCACTTATTTGAGTGGAATTATTTTGCAGATGCACATTGCGGAGAAAAGGTAGAGGATAAAAACACAGTTAGCATATTCGAAAATGCTATGGAAAAAACTATGGAAACACTATTATTGCCAAAGGAAACGCTATTGAAGATGCATTGCTAAAGAGGAGTGGGGGCGAAAACAATCACCAGCACAACTTAATAAGCGATCAGTGAAGTATCGCATCGATCATGTCTTAAGTGCTCGTGAACGCGAATGATGCATACCTCACTTATCACATCTAGTGTACTATTTTTACGTTACATGTGATCCATCAATTTATGCCATTGGATCATAAAGATCACTGAAATTGTAGAAACTGAACTTGACTACAACCAAGCATTAGTCTAACTACTTTTAGTCGAAATAAAACGTTTTACTAGGCTGCCATGGGCATCAAAATTCCGACTACCTGCAGTAGGCGATTCTATGGAAGGAAATAGATTTCAGAAAATTAAAACCAATTTTCCATTTAATGACAACTTTAAACAACCTAAGAAAGGTACATATGACAAGTTATATAAAATTCGACCGTCACTGTCGAAAATGAAGGGAATATGCTACGGATTGGAACAAGATAAATATCAATGAATTTGTATTTTTATTTTATTTTAACTTTTTCATAGTGCTGCCATTAAAACCTGTTTTTAATGCACTAATCCCTAAGTCGTTATAATTACAGCATTCGTTTAATCTTAGATATAAACAATACTTGGCATACATTAATAGTTAGTTTATTTAATTTATTGTTTATTATTTATTTAATTTTTTTTTATTTTACATTTTTTATTGTTATGTTTTTATACCCGGTACTCGAAGAGTAAAGGGGTATATTAGATTTGTGCAAAAAATTAATGTGTGTAACACCCAGAAGGAAGCGTTTCCGACCCCATAAAGTATATATATTCTTGATCAGCATCAATAGCCGAGTCGATATAGCTATGTCTGTCTGTCCGTCCGTCTGTCCGTCCGTCCGTCTTCATTAGCGCCTATAGCTCAAAGACCATAAAAGCTAGAGGAACACTATTTTGTATCCAGACTCCTGTCCTATCGCACTGTTACAAGTGTATTTCAAAATTTCGCCCCGCCCCCTTCCGCCCACTCCAAGGACGAAAATCTGTGGCATGCACAATTTTAAAGATACGAGAAAACTAAAAACGCAGAATCGTAGAGAATGACAATATCTATCAGAGTGTTGAATCTGGATCAGATCGACTCATAAATATAGCCACAATGAAGAAAACAATTTCGAAATGCATCGTTCCCTCTCGCTCTCTCTCACACACAGGGGTAGGCGCTATGCCTGATCGAATTTTTTGACGCCTAGTTCTCAGAGACTATAAGAGCTAGAACCACCAAACTTTCTATCCAAGCTCCTGTGATATCAAACCGAGACGAGTTTGTTTTAAAATTTGGCCACGCCCCCTTCCGCCCCCACAAAAGATGAAAATCTACAATTTTGAAGATACGGGAAAACCAAAAACGCAGAATCATAGAAAATTACTATATCTATCAGTGTATTGAATTTGGATCAGATCGGATCATAAATATAGTCAGAAGGAACAAATGAAATTTCAGTGGCCTTCCAAGCGCAGACTGATTCCCTCTCTCTCTCGCACACAGCCGTGTATGTATATGTAGGAAGTAGATAAAAACATGTAGAAATGGCAGATGTAAAAAATTTATGTTAACCAATATGGAAACATCTAATAGATCAAAATCTCCGAAAAGGTTCGACTTAAATTGTTTTTTTTTGGCTAAAATTTAATATTTTCCTTTTGCGAACATACAACAAGCTCACATACATATATACTGACTGAGTACCGGGTATAAAGTAGAGCCGCGGCGCAGACGCGGCTCATAACGTTCCCCCTCGTTTGGCTCTGCATATGTGACCCATATGCGAATTGCATGTAGGAAGTATTGACGTTCTGAATTTAATGTTTTGTTTTGAATACTCTTTATGTTATTGCTTTTTGCAGAGCTAAATATGTTATGTCTTATTACCAAATAAACAATAAACAGGTCAACATAGCCTAAAGCAATAGCTTCCATAAAAGGCACGTAAGGGCCTTTAAATCATTTATACGCCTGGCGTGTTATTTCTTTGGACTTGGAACGTCCTCAGGCATTGTCCCTCATTTGGCTTCCCGTGTTCGGAAAGCTAAGCTTTAAGTTTTTTGGAAGCTGGTTCACATCAATGAGCTCAATGAAGAAAGGAACTCTTTTAGAATGAATTCTTTAGAAAAAGATCGCACAAAACGCCTTAAATATTGCGATTTACTGTCTTAAAAGGAGCTTGCTAAAGAATATAGAAGATCTTATAGTTTAAAGTTTAGAGCTCGCACGATTCGATTGCTTTTTACTGGTACATATGAAAACGAGAGGGAAGGTTGTGAGCCGCGTTGTGAACCCATTCCATTTTCGTTAACATTTTTTTTTTACAACTGGCTTCTCTACATTTCTACATCTACATAATTCTTAAATACGACTCGTGCAGATGTGTGCGAGAGAGAGAGAGAAAATGATTAATCGCTTGGAAGGCCACTGAAATTTTATTTGTTCCTCCTGGCTATAATTATGATCCGACCTAAGCCAGATTCTAAACTCTGATAGATATGGTCATTCTCTATGCTTCTGCGTTTTTAGATTCCTCGTACTTTTAAAATTGTGCATGCCACAGATTTTCGTCTTTTTTGTGGGCGGAAGGAGGCGGGGCGAAATTTCGAAATACACTTGTAACAGTGTGATATGAAAGGAGTCTGGATAAAACATTTTGTTGCTCTAGCTCTTATAGTCTCTGAGCAGTAGGCGCTAATGAAGACGTATACGCGGACGGACGGACAGACAGATATAGCTATATCGACTGGGCTATTGATGCTGATCAAGAATATATATACTTTATGGGGTCGGAAACGCTTCCTTCTGGGTGTTACACTCATCCATTTTTCCAACAAATCTAATATACCCCTTTACTCTTCGAGTACCGGGTATAAAAAGTGTCCAATTGCTGGCAAATTATATTAGGGACCAACCTGCCGCGGAATTTAATCGATGGTGCCGAAAGGAGGAAGGATTGTAGATTGTTACAATAAGCGCATAGGCGGCGTTGATCTGTGGCAGTGGTCGATAGTTGGCTACTATACCCAAAAGGCTTGGCTTGCACCAATGAAAATATCACACACACGACCAATACATTTTTAATTAGATATTACCAATGAACTACTTCAACGCAAGAATAAAATTCCTTCGCGAAAAATAGGTCGCCCAGCGCATGGTTCGTCACCAAGATTGCAATTTCAGCATCTTTAGCTCCAGCATCACGAGATACATCATCTCATCATACATACGCTTCAGTAAAAGTATTATAACTATGCATGTTAAGTCTGCTATAAAGGCTGCGAATTTCGGAAATGCATTTTTTTTTCAGAGTAAATAAATAATCTAAGAACTTGAATAAATTAACTATGAATAAAACAGCATGCCTTCGAAGGAAGCAGGATACGTAGGACTTTGAAATTGAATTTGGTAATTATTTGTGGTCATTTCCAACCCACTTAAATTCGCTTCTGAAACGGTTATATTATATATTCCCTTCTTTGTGACAGTCACACACGATCCCAGCAAACGCAATGATGTCGGGACATTGGCATTGGCGTTGGGGCAATTACTTGATTTAGCATTTCGCACTTGCGACTCGCCTGCCAGCCTGCTGGAATTTCATTAGTCAAAGTCAAAGGCACAGAAAGCCATTTGTCAGGCGTGCCATCGATTTTTGCTTAATTTCATTAGACCCGAGTGCAGAGTGCGGGCACGTTGGACAATTTTACACATTTCATGGGCCATTTGGGCTGTGTGTGCGGTGGTTCTGGTTCAGTCGAACGAGTAAAATGCATTCAAGAATTCCCTGCAGCTTGCGAAAATGCCTGCAATATTCGCGTCGAAAAGAGCTTTAGCTCTGGATGGAAAAATGCTGTGGAAATTAACGTTTTGTATAAAGAAAGTTGCAATAGAACATTACCAACGATCATTGCTCCCTAAAATCAGTTATGTAGCGCCAAGATTGTTTACATGTCAGCCATGGGAGCAGACAGCCATGCCATTTTGGCAGTTTTGTTTATACTTGGATCGAAGATTCAATGAAAATTATAATCCGTTAGAAACCAAGAGAAATCGTAAGCACAAAGCACTGACAGTGGCAAACAAGTCAAAGGAGAGTCTTCATCTTTGGATTATCCCTGGCACTGCACTCCTGGCTGGCCCTCCCCCTCCACCTGCTGCTACTCTCATATTTCCGCCAAATGTCACGTACAGCCAAAGCCAGCTAGCGACGCATGTCCAAACATGCAACAAACTAAACGAAACCCCCGCCCTGTCCGCCACTTTCGCATATCATTGCAAGCCGGAAGCGCCGCCATGTTCGCATAAAAGAAGATGCCACAGCAGCTTCCTTCCGCTTTGCCAACCTCTTTGGTTCCCCGAGGAGCGAAAGTTGTCTCATGGTCTCCTCGGAGAATGACATGAATGGCCATCAGTCTCTGGCGACTCCTGGACCTGGTCCATCATCTTGTTTACAAACAGATCTGCTGTTACTCCAACTAAAACATTTTAAAGCGCATCCGTTTTCCCTTTTCCCTTCCCCTTCCCCTTCCCTAAATCTTAATCAATATTAATTAAAAGTAGGTGACTACTAGTAGTTAGCCGTATTATTGTTAAACATTTTTGCTATACGGCATCACGTAGAACTCGTAGAGTGAAAGGAACACCAAGGGAGCTAACGCCCGATTCAGGCTTCCGGATTGCGAAAGCGAAAAATCCATTGAATATTTTCTACTTCCCAAGGAGATATTTTTAGACCCTGAATTAAGAAGCGAATCCATTTGAACCTAAAATTGCACACCTTTAGGAGAGTTTCCATATTAAGCATTCATTTTTTTTCTACCTTTATGTATGCTGTTAGATCGTTTATTTCCGTCGAGGACGGATAGCGATACATCAAGCTAAATGTTGCAATCAAATATTAAAATAAATATGTATTTACATTTCTCCAGCCAACTAAAGCTTTTCCCTTCATCTATCGTTTGGCATCGAATACTTGTAGGTTCTCGCACAGAGAACCTTTAGATTCCACTTTGGCTTAACTTTCAACTACTTTAATTTTTATTTATTTATTTGTGGCACTGCTTGTCGTCGGCATTAGAAAATATTATAGTTTTTTGTTCGAATACGCGCTACCCTCTGTTACCCTTGTAGAAAATATTTATTGGTTTTAATATTGGCCTAACACTTGTATACAGTCGCCCATTCAGTATCTTCATCTCTATGGCAGGGATTTGCTTATAGATTAAGAGGGTTTTTTATTGAAAAAGTAGTTTTCTCTAGCTTCTGTTGTGATATCTATAGGGATTATTATGAGTATAAATTAAAGTGATCAAATAAAGATCTACAGATTCTGATAAAACAGATTGCAGGACAGCTGCAAAATATTGGTCTACATCTTTGGGCATCCTTTATCATGGCGGTACTATTGATTCCCTGGATACGGAGAGAGGGTCAGAACCTTGTGTCTTCTGGCAGCTCAATGCCGTTTTTTAGGGTACAAAACTCTTCGGTCTTGCCAGGCTCCACGGAATCTCTTTTCATGTTTTGTTTGGTGCCGGCTTTTGCTGCTGTCCGGCTGCTATCCGAATGATGTCCGGCTGCTGTCCGGCTGCTGACCGGCTCATTGAGCAAAGCGCGCTTAGAGCGTATTTCTGCTTGTTTGCATTATCTCTATCTGGCCCTGCGAGGCGAGTGGGTGGTTCGCATGCTTTTCAGCGCAAGTGAATCCAAAACTTTGGAGCCATGATGATGGGGAAAACTTTCGGGGGACACTGGACTCTCGCTGCTCTCTGGCTTTGCGGCCTCCGATCTGGTGTGTCAAAGCATTTTTGCCAATTGGCTGCGCTTTGTGCTGCTGAATCGGGATGCCAGCGGCCCCAGATCGAGTGGAATGCCCGTGGGCCACAGGCACAGACACAGGCACAGGGAGCAGAGGGCAGAAGGCACAATTAAAACTCTATTACAGGGGCTCGCCCCCGATTTCTTTGCCGGTATTATGCGCCAATTTTTGTGGGCTTCGGGGGCCGTTGACTTCCGTTCCATTCGGAGTCGTTCCCTTCCCTGTTCTCTCTCCTGACTTTTCCGTTTCCGTTTCTCTTTCGTTCCATTCCGCTCGTCCATTGTTAGATGCGACCTCAACAAGCGCTTCAATCAAGTGGTGGACAATGGGGAAATGCCACCACCCCCACTACCCACATCCCTATCCACCCAGCCTCTGTTCCTCCCACAATGACAACGTTAATTCTCACTCGGAATGGATCTTTGATTTAGTGGACTTTGTTTCCAGCATTTTTGTGGGTTCATATTTCTTTTTGGATCCAGAGACTGACAGGATTGGATCTGATTCATTTTTTTTGGCAGTCAAAGCGGAAATGTGGGAAGAATATTCATATAATCATTTATTTATTCATTATTCGCCAACAGATAATCCTTATCCGGCTAAACTAACTTTGTATACCCGGTACTCGAAGAGTATAGGGATATACTATTCGATTTGTTGAAAAAATGGATGAGTGTAACACCCAGAAGGAAGCGTTTCCGACCCCATAAAGTATATATATTCTTGATCAGCATCAATAGCCGAGTCGATATAGCTATGTCTGTCTGTCCGTCCGTCTGTCCGTCTTCATTAGCGCCTATAGCTCAGAGACTATAATCCACTATATCCAGACTCCTGTCCTATCACACAGTTACAAGTGTACTTCAAAATTTCGCCCCGCCCCCTTCCGGCCACTCAAAAGACGAAAATCTGTGACATGAACAATTTTAAAGATACGAGGAATCTAAAAACGCAGAATCATAGAAACTGACCTTATCTATCAGAGTGTTGAATCTGGATCAGATCGGATAATAAATATAGCCACAATGAAGAAAACCATTTCGAAATGCATCGTTCCCACTCGCTCTCTCTCACACACAAGGGTGGGTGCTATGCCTGATCGAATTTTTTGACGCCTAGATCTTAGAGACTAAAGAGCTAGATCAACCAAACTTTCTATCCAAGCTCCTGAGATATCAAACCGAGACGAGTTTGTTTCGAAATTTTACCACGCCCCCTTCCGACCCCACAAAGGACGAAAATCAGTGGAATTCACAATTTTTAAGATACGAGAAAACCAAAAACGCGGAATCATAGAAAACTACCAAATCTATCAGAGTATGGAATCCGAATCAGATCGAAATAGTAGTATAGCCAGAAGGAACAAATGAATTTTCAGTGGTCTTCCAAGCGCAGACTCATTTCCTCTCTCTCTCTCGCACACAGCCGTGTATGTATATGTAGAAAGTAGATTTAGACATGTAGAAAAGACAGATGTAAAAAATGAACGTAAACAAATATAGAAACATGTAATATATAAAAACCTCCGAAAAGGTTCGACCTAATTTTTTTTTATTTTTTGGCTAAAATTAAATTTGTCCCTTTTGCGAACATGTAATAAATTACAACAAGCTCACGTACACATATACTGACTGAGTACCGGGTATAAAGTAGAGCCGCGGCCGTAGACGCGGCTCCCAACGTTCCCCCTCGTTTCTATCTTAAACAATGACAAAAAATACCATTAATAGGCATGAAAAAAGAAAATATCATTTAGCAACCGTCTAACCGAAGTCTACTTTCCCTGCCAAAGTCGAAACGCATGCTAGCTGGCAGCGCATTGAGGCGCCGAAGAACCCTAGAGATGGGCTCGTTTTTGCCATAGTTGATCCGGGGCCGATCAACCGCAAAGGGTGAATGTGTCCTTAGGCTGCTGGCAGGCCTACTGGGACCAGTCCCACTGAGCAGGTTAAGGCGCACATAGGCCAGAACATTACAGACACACTAAAATAAAGCGAAGTAGCATTTGCTAATGCTGAAAGGGAGCGGGTCCATTCAGGTCGCGCTCTGGAAGGATATTGTCGCCCAAGGTAATGAAACATAGGAATATTTTAAGATCGTCAGCAGCATAAAGCAGATGCGCAGAAGCTTTAATGCTGAGATCTATACATGTTTGTAATATTGCGAACAACCAAGTGCACTTGCCTGTGGAAGACCGGAAGTAGACCGGACCACGTATGTGTCCGAATGCTTTCCATTTACCAATACCAAATACTCTCGCCGCTCAAGGTATGACTTAAGCCAACTGAGAAGGCAGGAATGAATCACTAACTAATGCAGCTAAGATATTAGGGCACTATGAGAGACTTTGTCGAAGCATGACGGTGCTTTTCAATGGGATGTGTGCCAAAATGACTGAAAGCGATCAGATTAGGGATCGTGCCCGGCATTGGCTTTGGCTCTGATTCGCTCAAGAACTGCTGAAATATTGTTAGTTTCTCAATTGCTCTACAATTGGAGATACAATTCTTAGAACCTTTCTTAAAAACCGGCGTAATCGCGACAGCTTTCCACTTTCTATAAACAAAGAATTTCTGCAGAGGTTCACAAAAAGTAACTTCACAGTTGCGAAGCAGGCAGGCAGAAATTGGCAAAAATTTGATGTACTAAATGGAATTTTTTGATACAAAATTGTACAAAAATGGAAGGATAATAACTGGATTTATAAGTGATTAAGGTTTCATAACCAAAAGATCCTTATAGGCACCTAGCATTTAGAGCTGTCGTAGAGACCAGAACAAATAACCCCATTGCTGTTTCGTCATTTCTTTCTCGAGTCCCAGCGAACACCGTTTATTTTTTAACCGACTGCTTGAGCGCCCTTTCGCCGGTTGCCGAATAAGGATAACTGTCTGAGCAGTAGGAGAAATTGGGAGCAAGGGAGGAAGGGCCCACCGCTAAATTAGAGGTCTACAAATTGAGCAACAGATTCGTTCGAGGGGCAAATGAAATTATCCGAAATTCCTTGAACTCAAATGAACAAAGTTAATTCAAGCGATGATTATAATTATAATTGATCAACATTAATTGAAAACTTTTTGCATACTTCATTGTCGTGATGGGATTGTGATTGGGAGACAGAGGGGAAGACTGGATGGATGCCCCACTTCCGAGTCGTTCCCAATCTGAGAAGCAAATTAAGAGCCGCCACCAGCATCGTTAACCGCAGGCATCATTAGGAGGGAGCGGCCCCTCAGAGACTGGAGCTGGCATTTGAATGGTTGGCAGGATACTTCCTGTACGGCTGGCCAAACACAAAGAGGGGAGCGGTCTAATCCTCGCACAATGGACAGACACAAATCGAACTTGAATCGAACCAACTATCAATGAATCTTGGGTCATGGCAATGGAATCCTCCTTGAGTAGCTTACGTGTAGAGTGGAGAGAATGTTTTCCCCACTGGAGATTGATTTCTACTTAAAATGGAGCTCTTCGTTTGGAGAGCTCAAAGAGATCTGAAGCTGTGGAACATGTGGATGCAGACCCCAGATCCATTAATTATAAATCAATAATAATCGAATATTCAAAACCGATAAGCTAAAAAAGAGTGGAGTGGAAAAATGTTAAAAAAAAAAATCGATGGATGGAATCTTAAATATCCCTTTCAATGTGACACTCACACACGATCCCAGCAAACGCAATGATGTCGTGCCATTGGCATTGGCGTTGGGGCAATTACTTGATTTAGCATTTCGCACTTGCGACTCGCCTGCCAGCCTGCTGGAATTTCATTAGTCAAAGTCAAAGGCACAGAAAGCCATTTGTCAGGCGTGCCATCGATTTTTGCTTAATTTCATTAGACCCGAGTGCAGAGTGCGGGCACGTTGGACAATTTTACACATTTCATGGGCCATTTGGGCTGTGTGTGCGGTGGTTCTGGTTCAGTCGAACGAGTAAAATGCATTCAAGAATTCCCTGCAGCTTGCGAAAATGCCTGCAATATTCGCGTCGAAAAGAGCTTTAGCTCTGGATGGAAAAATGCTGTGGAAATTAACGTTTTGTATAAAGAAAGTTGCAATAGAACATTACCAACGATCATTGCTCCCTAAAATCAGTTATGTAGCGCCAAGATTGTTTACATGTCAGCCATGGGAGCAGACAGCCATGCCATTTTGGCAGTTTTGTTTATACTTGGATCGAAGATTCAATGAAAATTATAATCCGTTAGAAACCAAGAGAAATCGTAAGCACAAAGCACTGACAGTGGCAAACAAGTCAAAGGAGAGTCTTCATCTTTGGATTATCCCTGGCACTGCACTCCTGGCTGGCCCTCCCCCTCCACCTGCTGCTACTCTCATATTTCCGCCAAATGTCACGTACAGCCAAAGCCAGCTAGCGACGCATGTCCAAACATGCAACAAACTAAACGAAACCCCCGCCCTGTCCGCCACTTTCGCATATCATTGCAAGCCGGAAGCGCCGCCATGTTCGCATAAAAGAAGATGCCACAGCAGCTTCCTTCCGCTTTGCCAACCTCTTTGGTTCCCCGAGGAGCGAAAGTTGTCTCATGGTCTCCTCGGAGAATGACATGAATGGCCATCAGTCTCTGGCGACTCCTGGACCTGGTCCATCATCTTGTTTACAAACAGATCTGCTGTTACTCCAACTAAAACATTTTAAAGCGCATCCGTTTTCCCTTTTCCCTTCCCCTTCCCCTTCCCTAAATCTTAATCAATATTAATTAAAAGTAGGTGACTACTAGTAGTTAGCCGTATTAT
This sequence comes from Drosophila helvetica, assembly GCA_963969585.1. NCBI lineage: Eukaryota > Metazoa > Arthropoda > Insecta > Diptera > Drosophilidae > Drosophila > Drosophila helvetica. Next base: position 44,057,138 of record OZ018401.1, on the reverse strand, counting down.
TGTTAAACATTTTTGCTATACGGCATCACGTAGAACTCGTAGAGTGAAAGGAACACCAAGGGAGCTAACGCCCGATTCAGGCTTCCGGATTGCGAAAGCGAAAAATCCATTGAATATTTTCTACTTCCCAGGGATATATTTTTAGAACCTGAATTATGAAGCGAATCCATTTGAACCTAAAATTGCACAGCTTTAGGAGAGTTTCCATATTAAGCATTCATTTTTTTTCTACCTTTATGTATGCTGTTAGATCGTTTATTTCCGTCGAGGACGGATAGCGATACATCAAGCTAAATGTTGCAATCAAATATTAAAATAAATATATATTTACATTTCTCCAGCCAACTAAAGCTTTTCCCTTCATCTATCGTTTGGACATCGAATACTTGTAGGTTCTCTCAGAGAGAACCTTTGCATTGCGAGCTTCCCCTTTGGCTTAACTTTCTTCGAATCTTTGGATGCTCTGTGGATTGGGTATCCTGCTAAACGATTACCCTCTTTCCAGGCAGAACAGCTTATCATAAATGACAAATCTTAAAGTGAATGCGAATGCTAAACGACCAACAACCGAGTGGAAGCACCAGAAATGCCAGCCAGACAGCTCCACTTCACTCCCCACGAGCCGAAGTGCCCGAACGGCTGGCTGGCTTGCGTTCCCATTTGGCTGCATTTGGTGTAAATGTAAATGTAAACGAAATAATCGCTGGCCCAAATCTCAGGAGGTGGAGGAAATTGCCGCCCAATGGGTGACTCCCCGCTAGAAGCCAGGGAGCCAGGGCAGCCAGGGCAGCCAGGGAGAAGGCAGCCAAAAACCATGAACCAAATGAAAATCTTAGATGGTTTTCTGCTTTTCCCTATTATTTAAGAGCTCGAAGGTGGTGGGGTAATGGGCATGTACTTCTAATGATCAAAGAAAGGCTCTCTTCAGAGGTATTCTAGACTCTGTTGAAGCCTCAGATCCAATTAAAGTTACAAATCAAATAGCTTTATCGGAATAAATCGTTCCTGACTCCAGACCATACAATTTCAGATACTCACGGGGATGTTGGCTGGGAATGCAGTGATACCTTTATGCAGACCGCCTTCTCGAGAAGACCGCCTTCAATGTCTTCCACCGCCAGATCGTAGCTGTAGGATCAATAGCTGTAACTATATCGTAGCTGAGGATCCACTGTGTTCTTTTGGAAGGAATTTAATCAAAGATTTATTGACTCGATGTAGATGCAAAGGCGTATCCTTCTGGAAATCAGCTAAAGTATGTGCCGTTCCTCCATCCAAGTGGAGGATTCAGGGCGCCTGAGACACGTGTCCGACAAGTCCCGATTACATGTTGCAGCTCCAAATGCCGTTCCTTGTCCGCTTGTTGTTGTCACAATAGCCACTGGCTGCCCTCCGCCCTCTGCTTCGGCTCCTGTTCTATGTGGTTAAATGGCCAACACACATTGTAAACTGGGAGGAGGAGGAGGGTGACGTGACCGACCCAATTCGTATTGATTTCAGAGAGTCCCAGTCTTAGTCCTAGTGCCATTCCCCATTCCCCTCGCAGGCCAACCGTTGGCTTTTATTGTTTGCCTGCTGTTTTCCCGGAATTCCCCAAAGTCAAGCGACCCCATACAGATGTGGGGCTCCTCGATAAGCAGCGCGCACCTATGCAGTCCCCAAAATTGGGCTATCAGACTTCACTGTGTGTGTGTGTGTGTTTTTGTGCTTGAGGTTAAATAGGAACTGCGCCAACTTATAGCGACAGCAACTTCCACTTCCGCTTTCACTTCCTATTCCGTTGCTGTTTGCTGAACGAAGGACGTTGTGGGCCGTCTGCCTGCCTTTGTCCTGCCTCTGTCCTGCCTCTGTCCTGGCCCCCCCGTCCCTTGCCCCTTGTCCCTGGACTTTGGCATTCGCAGAAACTATTAAATCACATTTTACGAGCGTTAAGTGCACAATTAAAAGCATTTCGTTAATGTGGAAAATGTGGCGCTGTCTTGGCCCATGCCCGAACATCTCCACTCCCTCCACTGCCCCCTCTGCCTCTTCCTCGCTCTGTCTCTATCTTCGTGCCTCTCCATTCCATTGTGATGTAATTAAATTTTCAGCTGCCAGTCCGCGCATTGCTCTGCGTACACCTTGGGGGGCACTTTTTGGGGGCGCCATCCCACATCGGGAATGTGGGTCTGAATGGTGTCTGAGAGGAGGAATGGGGCAGATTGGGATCTGAGTGTGGGAGTGGGGAGAGGGGAGTGAAGAGTGGAGCCATTATGCCGGGTCTCCTGTGTGTCCTTGCTGGTGGAAAAACAAAGTAAATCGATTATGGTTTTGATGTAAATTTGCTTTTCAGTCCCTCCGGCTACGACCATTAGAATGTTGTCTCGAGCCAGTGGGGCTTCGCAGCTGCTCCGAATGCAACGACGTAAATCAATTCAGTATGACTCTTATATGCAACAGTGCATTAAGGATTAGTAGAAAGTTTCTCCATAAAAATGAGTTCAAAAGGGGATGAAAATATGCCACAAAATGAGAGATATCATTGAGTGGAATGCATATATTTTACGTAGAATGTACATCGAATACAAATTTAACGTATGTACTAAAATTATCTTTAAGAAAATCCTAAATCAATAGGGTGTATTTATGTGTTGTTTGTGTTTCAAAAAGGGTATTCACATGGTATTCCGTATTATTATGGCAGACCACCTGATGCCACCACCTCCTGCTGCTGGCATCCAGCAGTCTCATCCTTCTTCACTCTCAGAAAGGAGAAGCGGAGGAACAGGGGGATCTATCTGCTGCCAAGTGGTGGAGGAGGAGGAGGAGGAGGCTTCATTAGGACTAAAACGCAAACTAAGTAAGTAATATGAGCCTTAGTAGGCGTGTGAAGTGCACACTTGATGATTGGGCGGGCGGCCGTGGCAGTTTCGGGGGGTGGGTGGCTTTTTGGGTGGGGGTACGAATGCAGCTCGAGTGTCACTCACACATCTTCACAGCTTCACAGCTTCCAGATCCACATCCACATCCGCAACCGCTTCCGCCCCATTTCCATCTCCATCTCCCCTCACGCGCTCGCTCACGCCTAAGTGCGGAAACATGTTCAAGTGTGTTGGAAATGGAAAGCAATGTGTTACTTTTTTACTCCACTTTTCTTTCGTTTCGTATATTTGCATGTGTGTGTGTGCTCCGCTCCGTTCTGCCCATTTCCGTTCCGTTCCGTTGTGGGCGTGACCAGTCAAGAAGGCAGCGGCAGCAGGACAAGGTGAAGTTGAAGTTGAAGCAGGACACAGCCCTGCAATTCGGCACGGGGAGATTTTAAAAGAGGTTATATAATACTATTATTTAGGAATTATCTTCGAACTTAAATCGTATTCCTTGTCAACGGTACAAATAAGCAATAATTTCAATTAAGATACTGTGAATATTTTTTCTTATTTTTAAAATTTGAATAAGAATAAATAAATAATAAAAGAAATATGTTAAGTAATATATAGATAATGAATTCTTAGAATAATCAATTGTTAAACTATTTAACTTATTTTATAGACTCAATTATTTATTACATTTTAATTATTTATTATAATATTAATTTTAGCATTTATGTAATCATACATTTGAATGCGGTTGAGGGTAATTAATAGTTAATGGAAATATAATGTAATTCCAGATGGTCTTCAGCTTAATCGACGACTACCGTTCGGAGCAGCTTCTATCACACTACTTTTCATTCTTTTCACTCCACCTAGTGGCTCGCACTTAGTTGCTCTTAGCTCTTAGCGAGCAGCTAATCGAAGATTATGCTTACGTATTACGAATACGTATATCTTTAGTTGGAAATCGTCAGGAATAAAGCCGAATTGTTCAAGTTTTTGAAAATGCGCGCCTATACTTATTTCTATGGTCTTATTCAAGCGGCCGCGCACAACAATTACATATTTATGTATTTTGATTTCAAATGAAATCCAAACAAAATAAAATCTTTCCCTCTCTCTGTTTTCAAAAAGGGATATTATATTTTATCGCACTGTTATGATTAAAGTTGCAATTTTCCTGAATTATAGGTTGTATTAAAGAAATGTGAATTGAGTTTCGTTTTGTTTTTCTTTCCATTCCTTGAAGGGAACAAGACCAAATTAAAGTTCTCCTTCGACTGGGCCGGACAACGTCAAAAGGTGGGTTTATGTGCAGTCAGAGGCTGCCATAAACTGTCCAAGTAATGAAGGGGTGCCCGGAGAGACTAAACTGAGGATGATTTTAATCGAAGGGATCAAGCGGCACACGACCTCCCTGTACCCCCCACAAACGCTCACCGGAGGCTTTCTCCATTCATTTTGGTCAATGTCCTGTCCTCTGGTGTAGTTCTGGCTTCGGTTTCTTTACGGGGCTTTGGCTCTGCCTCTGTGCCTGTTCGTGTCTGGGCTGTCCGGCAGTGGCCCAAGTCTTAAGACCCATAAAACCCATGTAGCATAACTAATAGGTCTTTGGCCATAGAGTTTTGTTTATTCTTTGTTTCTCCTGCAGCCCCCCTGTCCATGTCCCGCAGCCTTTAGCCTCGCCTGCTCCCAATCCCTGACCAATCCTGGATCCAATCCGGCCCCCTCAGCCATCAGGGCTTCGACATGCCATTGCAGTTCAATGCACGGGCGTTGAAATTGTTTTCATTATTTCATTTCATTGGCCCACCACCGCCGCCAGTTGCACCTGTGAGTTATGGCCAGGAGTCGGTACCTGGAACTGGTTTCTGGGGTTCGGGGGCCAAGGATTAAAGCCAAGCTGGGGCGCCCCGGGTCCCGTGCCATGCCAGAGCCGTACTGTGGCAAAAGGTATGAGCCATTAAATAAATACCAGCGCCAATCTGAAACGTTGCACAGCAAAAACGCTTCGGCAAAGAGGAAAAGAAAAGCGGGGACACGGGAAATGCGGAAAAGCGGAAACGCGTCGCCGAAGAAGTTCAAATAAAAATGTATAATTCAAACTTAATGCAAGACGAGTGCGTGTTGGCGTGGAGGCGGTGCACCGTGGGGCTAAAACCGAAAAGAGGGGGCAAAAGTCGCAGACTTTTACGACTGCTTTGGATAATATGAATATACGAATCTGACGGAGAAATTTCCAAAGCCTTAAAGAATCGAATTTTCAAGTTAATTTTCAAAATTGGACTTGTAGTTTGGGAACAGGTGGAATACAAATTAAACTACTTCTATCCGATTTTTTGAGAGGTTGTGCCACTTAAATCGCTCTAGAACCCAATCCGTATCGGAATGGAGAATAAGCTTAGCTTAATTTGGATAAAAAATAGTCAATGAAGTTACGAAAAAAAGCTTAGCGATATTCAGTAATATATTTTTTTAAAGTCGGGTTAAAGTTGACAAATAACCCAAAAATTAGATCCATATACTAATGTGATTTCATCCATTGGGCATGTGAGATTCCAAAATAAATCGGAAAATTGTTATTCTTTGTTCAATCAGAAGGTTTTATTAGCAAACTGAAATGGCCGAAGGCCCTACTGTGCGGTGTTGGTGCAGTGATGTGGAATAATCACGTGCAGCTCCAGGCTGTGATTTCTTATCGAATAATCAAAGCAAACATGTTCATTAGTATTCGGAAAGCTGGCTGGGAATATTACCTACGAATAACTACATAAGTTTGCCATACATTTTTGCTGAAACTGCTTCACTCTGACCAGCCGTGAAAATAGTTGATCGATAACTAATCAAACGCACTGCTTTTACAGCTTCGATGGATAAAGTAGGTCCTGCTGCCAGATCGTTCTCGCACATATCGATAATTTGATAGGTAATTAATCGAAACAGAAAACCCGGAATGTGCAGCAGTATTGGTAGGAGATTGATATACGAATATGGCAACTTCTAGGAGATTTTTATTGACTTCAGCAATTGCCTATAGTCCTTATTTTGATACTTGAAATGATAGCCATCTCTTTCCTAGATTTTTTGCTGGTGTTCCTATATGGATTCTCTCTTCACTTTCCACTCCCATAGTGCCCTTCCCTTCCATATTCCCTTGCATCTCCTAGGAGGATTATTTATCCATTATAAGGCACAAGTGTCGGCCTTTAACCTGTGATCACCGACCAAAGGATTTTCTCATCGAACATGTTCAGGATGTGCGAGTGCTTGCCTGTGTCTGCTTAAATCAAATATTGGCAGGTGTACGTGCATGTAAGCCGTGAATTATGCATGTGTGTGTTCCGGGGTAACGGCCCCGCGGCGCTCGAACATAAATAAAATAATTGCATATGTCGTCGCGTGACGCAAGTCCTCACCTGTCCGCCTTTATACCCTTTCCCCTGCTATAGCTCCTGCTCTGCGTTCTGCTACTCCACAGCCTGCTTCTGCTCTGCATAAAGAGAAATATTTCCCCGATTAGTCGATTAAATTGCTAAATTGATCATAGTTAAGGAACGACTTATGTAAATGAACTGGTAAATGGTCGTAACTTTCCCTTAACTGTTGAGGATAACTAGAAAATGGCAATCACTCAGGACTCAGGAGTATTATCGTAAGTATTCCCTTCTTAAGTATTGGATATTTTCAATAATCTCGTATTTTTTCTCGATGGCCAAATTGATCGTAAAAATTATCGATTCAAAGTCACTGCCATTGCCTTCAGCACTGGAGCTCGATTTTCGTTACATTTTCCGGCATTTTCCTGCTATTTTCGGTTATATTTTACGGGTATATTGGCAAGGGCTATTTTTTTATTTTTAGCTACTTTCATTGTTCCGGTCTCCGGCATGGGCATAATAAATAAGAGCTGGGCAAGGGAGCCGCATAATCGGAGCACTCCCTGAATAATTGAATGCCAGAGAATGCCATGGAATGCCATTCGATTCGTCGAGTGGATAGCGCCTTTCATGGAATGTTTATTAAACACAATTCCGTAAGCCGATTACAGTAACAAAAACAAAAGAGGTGTTCCCGTCCCCGACCCCGACCCCGTCCCAGTCACAGTTTCAATACGAGACTCAGTTCCGATGTCATTTCGCATCCGCTTTGGGTGGAACAATTTATGACCTCCGCTGTGGATACAACTGCCATCCGGAGTGGATCCGATTGAGGTCGGTTCTTTGGGTCCCTAGGGTCACGAGTATCAACCGAGTATTCGATCTTTGTGTGCGCTGTGAAGGTGGTTGGGATATACATATGTATAGTAGATGTTGATAGTGTTATCTGAATATATCTTGCAAGTGTGAATCCATCCATTATAATTTATTATTATAAATGTTATCATTTTTGGATAATTATAATATTTGTAATATTGGTGATTTCAACAAGATGTTCCCCCAAAATGGGGTCTTTATTGGGTGGCTTTTTATCATTGATCGGCAATTTAAAGATTAAAAATTAAGAAATATGAAAGGAAACCACGACAGATAAAGAGAAAATGAAAAGTATTTATTTTCAGAGCCTTCAATTGCCTCCTCTTTCTTGCTGCGCTTAGCTGATGGCTTAGAAAATTAAAATGATTATATTTTATTAATAGATTCTGCCGGTAAATGCTAAAATATGTCCAAGTTTACGTGGGGGTGCTTATAGCTGAGGGGTGCCTACTGTAGGCATGTTTCCCCTAATAATTAATTTAAATAAGAGCAATTTGGCAAATTTGTGAGTGTGTGTTACAGTGAATAATTGAGCTGTCGAAGGAATAAAGCAAGAAATATGCGAAACAGTAGGGACGAACGAATCCAACAAGATAACGAAAATGTGCTTATGAGCATGTCGAAATAACGTGAATCTCAATATCAAGTTGCACGAGATGAATGATATCAACGAACACAATTGGAACGAAGACAAGCGTGCTGGTTCGTAATTGACCTTCATAGAGAAGTTGGCCAACAACGTCAACAAGGACATTGAGCATTTAAATACTTATTAGCATATCCAACTCCACCACCAATTTCTTCTTACTTACGAAGTATTTGATCATCAATTGAAAAATTATATTAAAGATCATATGAAGTAAGCACTGGATAAATCCGCGTAGATTGGGGACCAGAACGGCAACATTAAGCATAATCCATGAGGGCATTTTTCCGAAACTTTGGATGGATGAGAAACATTATGTGTATAGTCGAGTGCACTACAATTTTATTATGAGAAATAATGAGCAACTCTTACAGATGGAAAGCGTAAGCGTGCCGTTTGTAATTTCACACATATAAAAATATGTATTTTTGTAATGTTTGACAGCAGGAAAATAAGGAATATCAAATGAGGAGCAAAAGCAAATAGATTAGCTATTTGACCTTCTACCCTGCATCTGATATGACTTTAATTTCGACGAAGACTAGGCTTTGGAAGTAGAAGTTGATGCTGAATAGCTAAAGTGGTAGGTGGGAGAACTAGCTTACACCCAGAGAAAAAATTCCTGAGAATCGAATAGTTCCACTTAGATATAAAAAAAACAGGGTATACGAATAGAGTGGAGAAGGTGTGAAATTGTAAACACAGAGTGCTTTCACTTACATACTACCATTAATATGAAACTTCCTGCAATTGAGAAACCACCAGAACAAACGGCTTGCTCATCGGCACGGATCCAGATTCCAACATGTTTCTGAAGTCCATTCGCGCATTGAATTCCTGCTTCCCAATGACATCGTTCGGAGCAACAGAAATAGTTCCACAATACTGAAGTAAACGCTTTCGGGGGTCACCACAATACTGCAGTAAACAGTTTTCGGGGTCACCACAATACTGCAGCAAACGGTTTTCGGGGTCACCTAGTATCTTATGTATTTATATCTATCTATCTATATTTCTATCTATCCAAAATTTTAAAGTTTTTTTCCTTTAATATACCATATTTCAGCATTAGTTGTAACCCCAACATATTGATAGACTCCTCACCTGACCTTTGGCCCTACAACAAACCCCCACCTCTCCAAAGTATGTCCAATTATTCAGTTTTATATTGTGATACTTTCGTATACCCCTTTATCTTTAGCTTTTTCTCATTCCCCAATTCCCATTGCTATCTCCATAGCTCTCCATACCCATCTCTGTCTCAGGCTTCTTTCCATCATTTGTTTGGCTGCCTGGCACGGAGCTCATTTCTCTTTGTCGCTGCATGGAATTTCATATGAAAATATGAGAAATATGAGAAATGCATTCGGTCTTAGGATCCATATACGAATGTATGTATATTCATATGTGTGGGAGGAGGAGGAGGAGTCTCTGCTCTCTCTCTCTCTCTGCCTGTCCGTGTGTTGACTTTACCCAGAAGGTTCAGGCATTTCGCTCCTCTATTTATTCAAGCAATTGCCACTGTCAACACACATACTTACAGAGAGTGGGGGCCCACATTGATAGGCCAATGATGGTGTGGTAGGGGAGCAGAGGGGAGCGAAAACAGATAGAAATCGAAAATAAATTTCCCAACGATGAGGAGGAAAATGGAAATGGCGCTGCCAACTTCTTAGCAGAGTCGAATCGGTTTCACTGCCTCCTCCTCCCTCCTGCCCCTCTTCTTCGCTGAACATTGGACCTGCAATTGGACAATTCTATTTTTGTTTATCTTTGTCTACTCTGTGCTCTGTGCAACTCATTTTCTTCATTTACATTTCGCCATTTCCTTTTTTTTTACCCAGCAAATGTTGTGCAAAGCAATAAACGGGAATGAGAATGGAATGACAGGCGGCAGTCGACAGTCGACAGGCGACAGGAGAGACGGCGCTGACACTTGGGTCCGTGACTGGCTCCTGCCTCCCGGCTTCCACTTCCCCACCCTGACCGATCTGATGGGTGGCCTACAATATGTTCAATGTCAATTTGACTGGGGCTCTGACATGGACACACCCTGTAGGCAAACACGGAAGGAAGCTCAGGGCATCAGGCAGATAATATATCATCAGGAGTAATCAGGAGTAAAGACATATAGTTTAAAGAGCTGTAGAGCCTTCTTCCCAAGCTTCATTATTCCCTAAACTGTTGAGCATTTGCATATACTTTTCACCGAGGGCTCACCTTTATTGGCTTGTGGGGAATCAAATCACTTATTCAGTGTACCACTTCTCGGCTAAGATGTGGGCAGTGAGCAGGTTCTTCCTTGGTTAATCGTTATACGCAGCCAAACCTAATCTGTATGGTCCTCCGTGCACCAGAAACATTCATGGTCCGATTTGGCTGTCAGTGACATGCATAAATTAACGCTTTTTTTGTTGGCAGGACGGTAAAGTTGCGGGACAGTCTGAATGAGGACGGAATGGCTGCTGCCCTAAAAAGTATGCAACAAGATTTGCGGGCCTGCCTGCCATTTACGCAAATAAATGCGCCAAAGTTTTCTCTAGAGAAACAGAGAATAGGGCGGGTGGCAGGGGAGTTTGAATAGTTAAAAGGAGAGAGAGTAAGAGAGGGAGGGGGAAAAGGAACAGTGAGAAAGGAAAAGTAGAAAAAGAGCAGCAAATGAAATCAGCAAGAAGCAAACAAAACTTCCTTTAAGAGAGCGTCGCGGGGAAATACGGGGCTCCAACTACTTAGCGTCAGCGACAGCCGTGCCCCCGTACTCTGCCTGCCCCATGCCACCCACCCGCCTCCATAGAGTGCCACTTGGCCTTGGCTGAAAACGAAATGGGGGGAAATGGCGCTTAGCGTTAACTAAAATGCTGTGCGCCATTTTGTGTTTTAAATATATAAACACAATAAATATAAAAATATAAATAAAATGGCACAGGCCACTGACAGGCCGGACGGGTGGTCACAGATGGGGGTGGGGTGTGCCGAAGCGCCACCAAATGTTGGGGCTGTAAAAATTGTTTACGACCACTATAGGGAAACCGCGCAACACGACACCGCAACACAACAACGCAAACGACAAGGACAGACCGCGACAGACCTTCTCTTTCCCTCTCAATCTCATTCGCCCTTTCCCCATATCCCCATATCCCCTCTCTCTCTCAGAGTGCGAGTTGTAAACCGGAAGTCTGTGGTCGGGTCACCATATTGCTGGAATGTTTATGCGGCTGCCTGACAATTTTATACTCATGCCCATGCCCATGCCCCTGCCAACGATAGTCCAGCGATTTGGAAGCCCGTCAAATCCGATTTATCTGCCTCCCTGTGGGCGTACTATAGGAACAGAGTAAAGGGTTATTCTTGAGGTCGAAATGTCTTCGGGAATAGCTTTTGTATCGACATGGATACTTTATCGTGCGAGAATTCTCCTTTCGATAAATTAATTGTCTTGGATATCGTAGTTGCACATCCCGAGTAAAAATTGCAAAAGTACAAAAAGTGCATTTTTAGAAACGATTTTGGGCATATTGTAAATCTCATCTATGAGGATGTGAGCCATCCCGGCTTACACAGTATTCGCATATTGTCGCACAGTGTTGTAAACGATAAAACGATTAGAATAGAATTCTTCGCCGGAAAACTTAAGGAGTATAATGCATTGATCATTTTGGTTTCAATCTTCTTTCTTTTGGGTAATACTTCCCGCACTAAACGCTCAACGTTTTGGAGCTTGGCAATTCGTTTTTCAGTCTATTTCCCATTGAATTCCCAAGCCGTAGCCCTAATCTTAACATTAGCTTTAACTTTATCATATATACCCGTAAACGGTCACACTGTGACCCTTGACTGGACTTCATCTGAAGCGAAAGCGGAAGCGCCACTTAACCTATATCTTGGCCCCAACTGAAGCACTGCTTTAGCTCTACTGTAACATCCACCAACCACAATTTAAGCCCGTCTTCCAGTGGCCACCTACCAGGTAGCAGGTACAAGCTACAGGTTCAGGTACGGGTACGGGTAGAGAGGAGTACAAAAGACAAATGTGCCTGTCAGATATGATTTTAATAACACTCCATAGCTCTGGCGGTTGCCGGGGAGATTGCAACCATACCACCCACACGGAGCCAATCCCGTATTGCTCCTATATCTTGCAGCCTCTCTATTCTGCTCCTGCTCCTTGCTGCTCCTGCTGGCCAGCTAATCCATGGGTCAGGAACAGGAATGGGGGCATAAGGGAGAGAGAGGGAGCTGCGAGGCCAGGTCTCGGTCTCTTGCCTCAAATTATGCAATGCTCGGGCTTTAAAGTAGATTACACGAAATTTGCACACGAAGGCACAAAAGCCCACGACGGGCATTAATCACGGACTCCACCATGCCCCAAATCGCCTGTGCCTCGGTCTGCCTTCCCGCACTGTTCCTCCTATTGTGTGTTCTTTTAAATAGTTGCCCATGTTCCTGCCCCTGCCCCTGCCCCTGCCGCTGCCTCTGCCGCTGCTCCTGCAGACGAGAAGTAGCAGAAGAAGCAGTAGGAGCCACGCCAAATAAATTGCCAACGTGCCGGAATGCCTGGAAACCCTTTGGGTTTATGAGATTTTTCCATATTGCTTTCGGAGCGTGCTCGCCAGGAGCCAGTAACCAGGCGCCAGGAGCCAGTCTGCAGTCGGCAGTTGGAGCTGGAGTTTTCGGTTCCTTCATGCTCCCCAGAAAATTAACATAATTTTTCATTTGTCTTTTGTCTTTTACATATTTTAGTAGAGATCTCCTATTCACCCAATGGATGGTTTCCAATGATCCAAAAACTATTTCTTATTTCTTATTTATTCCATTGTGCAACATTTTTGCTTAAATTAAGTTTTCCCGTAGAATTATGCGATGATCCATAGTCCTGAATATTATTGTGCAAAATGAAAACCTTTTAAAATATGGATTTCTGTTTTCGCATTGTTTCTCTTGGTTTTACCTTCGCGCATTTCAAGCCTCTATCTATCCATCATATGTTTAGGTTTCCGTTCTATTTATTCAGATATACAATCCATTTTCAGCCCTCATATATTAACAACTCGTTTCTACTTTTCTCTGATTATGCTTTATCCATCCTTTATAACTCTTTTCAATCAAACCTTTCCCTGCTGCCCTGCTGCCCTGCATCCTCTCATCTCATTCTTTCTTTTCCGAAACTTTATTGGTTCCTCTGGCCATCCAGTGCTACGCGCACTCCTCCCACTGCTGCTCCTTCTTTGTCCACGAATTGAATCGCTTTTGGCCGCAGGTTTTTTGCTAATATCTTTCGTAAGCTCAATGTGAAATGGCATAAATCATGTTCAATATTATTTCGTTTCGTTTCGTTTCGTTTGTGGCTCCACTCCTTCGCTTGGGTGCCATTTTCGGCTTCTGCGTGGCCCCCGAGGTAAAATGATTCTATTTCGGCAGCAGGAGGCAGCAGGAGGCACTTGTTGCTGTAGATTCGGTATTGGTTTTATCGCAAGGACAAGAATGTATTGAATATGACTTACCAGAGAGCGAGGATGGAAGGAGGGGGCGAGAGATCAGGTTGGGAAAACATTCGCTGAAGGACCGAATGCCATGCCATGCCGCTGGCCAAATAAATTGCTTTTGCGGTGAGAGTCCATCGCAACTTTTGTCGTAATTACCAAAATGCCTCTGGCCTGGCTTCTGGCCCTACTTCTGGTCCAGCTTCTTGTTGGCTGGTTCCTGCCTCCTGTATCTGGCACTTGGCATTACCAAATTACGGGCTGGCATTTAAGCAATACAGCTAATTTGTGTTAAAATTCCATTAGCGGGGCCCAAAGGAGGAGTGATTGGATTTGTGGTGGATGGATTGGATTGGAATGAGAAATCAATCACTAAGTGCCATCACGCGCAGGGATGAATGGCCAGAAACGGCCAGCCTGAATCCGGAATGCGCTTCAATTCAATTGATTTTAGGCCAGAGAACTGGCTGAATAAAATAATGCCTCAACACTCTTCACTTACTCACTGTGGCTGGAATGATACGGAGACAATGCTTCGGAAATAAATATTTCATTTGAAAGGCATATAGATGCTTTTGCTTTTCCTTTAACCTTTTATCCTCTCAGGATAGACTCAAAAAATATTCAAGTAGAGCGCAGTATATTTTTAGGATAATTCACTACTATATTTTCGTTGGATTTTTGAATAAGGTACGAGCACAATACAACTCCTCCCACCCCCACGCCCACCCCCCTTCCCGCGACGCCCACACCACAGCCGCTACCAAAAAAATTGAAAACACGCAGGGCATGCCCTCGGGCGTGTGTTTTTAATTGAACGGAAGTGAAACGATTTGCCTTCGTACAGAGTCCGTGGTCTTGGCCCGGATATTAATTGTCTCGCTCTTGAATTGCAATTGAAAATGCCAGCAAGTGGCTCGAATCCAATTTCAGTACCCAATCCCCAATCCCCGATCCCCGTGCTGATCGCTGGAGACTAATTTGAGTTCCGCTTTCAGATAGAGTCATAGAAATGGAAGCGAAGGAACTCAAGCCAGAGGCCGAAGAGACCCAGTCGCAGGACTCATGCCAAGAGTCGTCGCAGGAGGAGAAGCATCAGGAGGTGGAGGAGGAGACCCCCTTCGACCAGCGCGACTGGTACGCCATAGTGCATAGCCAGCAAGATGCAGAGCGCGAGATTGACGAGCTGATGTTGGGATACGAGACAGAGATTGAGTATCTGACCCGCCTGGACGAGCGGGACAAGCGGCGCCAGCAGTTGAGGGAGACCCTGGTCGAAGAGATGCCCTGGTCGGATGCCCGTTTCCTGACGATCAATGTGCGTAGTGCCCGGCCCTTCGAGTGCAGCTCTGATGAGGACTGGACGCGGATGCTCCAGGGCAATCTGGGAGCCACCGTGTGTGTGAAGGTCGGGCCGGCCACCTTCTGGTGCATTGGCGCGCTGCTGAACCGCCACAGCGGCTTCTTCAGAAGCCAGGCGCGGGAGGAGTACAGCCTGCCGGAGCTGACGCCGATCGGCTTTCGGGCCGCTTACGCCTGGATGCGCCTCCAGGAGCCCCTGGACTCCAGCGTGCACAACGAGCACAGTGAGCCCGACCAGATCGTGGACCTGCTGCACACCGCCCAGCATCTGGACATGCGCGACCTGGAGATGATGTGCCACCGCTACCTCTGCTCGCCCCACTTCACGGAGCGCCGGGCCCTGCAGGTGTACGTGCGGGCGCAGCAGTACGGCAACATGGGGAGCATCTGCCAGCTGATGCTGAAGCGTGTGGGCAAATACTACCTGACGATGGTGGGCAGCCAGGAGTACACGGAAATGCCGCTGGAGGACGTCTGCACCCTGTTGGAGCAGGACTCAGTCGGCGTCAATACAGAGCTTGAGGTATTATACGGTGCCGTCCGCTGGATGTGCATCGATCCCGAGGAGCGGCTGTCCGCCCTGCCCCGCCTGATGGAATGCGTGCGCTTCACGCGTATGCCCCGACCGACGCTAATGGATATGTGGTTCTGCCTGTTCGCGGCGCGAAGGGGCATTCCCTTAGAGTGTTTCAATGTGAGGGCCGATCCCATTATCTTGCAGGCCTTTGCCCACTGCCCCGAGCTCTGGGAGCGCGTCAAAAAGGCCGTGAGAGTGGCCAATCTGTGCCATCAGTTCGATAATCCTCAGGTGCTTATGTCCCTCATCCAGGCCTTCAACCTCCCTATAGAGAAACCACGCCAGTGGATCTGCGACGAGAACTGCCCCTACCACGTCCATAATTCCACGCCACCCAGCCAAATCGACATTTCGTCCAAGGATTTTATCAGCTTTGCCATCTCCCTGGCCCACAAGGATCGAGACCTGTTGCGCTCAAAGGAGAAGGACCTGACCAAGCTCTGGGAGCCGCTGTGGGACCCGCAACGCGATCACCCGAGCAACATCCCCTTCGATGAGACGTCCGATAACCTGCCAGTGTCGTCCAGCGATGAGATCGACTGGCGATCATCCACCGATGAGACGGCTCCAGTATATACTGGTGCCGACTGGTTCCAAGATATGGTGCGAGGAGCTTTTGAAGGCACCGATACCGACGAGGACACCGATAATTTATCGAACGTATACATACCGGTCACGGACAGTCCGAGCACATCCCCCACCAACTCGCCGTTGATCAGTGGCCCAAGCAGCCCAGCGACCAATGCCCGAAACAGGCAGTCGACCAGCGCCTGGTTGGTGGACGTGCAGGCGAGCTGGCCTGGACCGGCTTTGGCCAGGAGCCTCCAAAGAGAGGGAGAAGCGCAAGAGTCGACGCTGGCCCTTGATGAACTCCTCGAATCGTTGGTAAGCTTCGATCTTGCCCCGCCCCCCAGCTGCAACGATGAATTGGATGACTTCTTGGCCCAAAACAAGTGTACACGTGACGACTGCGCTCGCTGGCGAAAGGAGCACGGCTACCCACCCGACCTCAATGACACACAGTTAAAGGCATTTTGCCAGTTCCATCATGACATGGGGAATCCCCCTCTGAAGGTGCCCTTCTTCCAGCTGTACAAAGTGGGTTGCCCTTTCGCACCATTCGGAACATTCACTAAAGATCCTCCTCTCCACAGGAGAGGTGTAACATCATGGAGAAGCCATCCCCCAAAACACAAGAGGAGCTCGGTAGCCAGCAAACATCGAATTCGCTAGCTGCCCAAGTACAACAGACGGACAAATCAATCCAGGACCACACTGTTGAAGGGGATCTCACATCCGTGGAGGAAAGCTCCCTCACCTCCCTACCCTCTTTGAATGGTGATTGATTGCGTAACTATAAATTTTTTGTTATTAAAAAAAATTTTGGCGCTGCAGAAAATTCATTCGAATTGATTCGTTTGTCTACTGCGAAGGGACCTTCTCTGATTGATTTCACAATTCCTGGGGAATTCCTTAATATTTAATTAAAGCAATTTATGCCAATAAATTGATTTTCATTATTTGTGCTGCCATCACTCTCCCGCGCGCTCTCTCTCTCTCTCTCTCTCTCTCTCTCTCTCTATGCACAAGCGTATTTCGAGCGTTTCCCCAAATGGATTTCTTGTGTTTTTTGCTCAACGACGACGACAATGGCGTAAAAACAATATTGGAAGCAGCAGGTGCGGTTGCCAGGAAAGCACAAGAGGGAGAGAGAGAGAGAGAGCTATCAAGGGGCCCCCGCAGAGGACAAAGGGCAGAGCACAGGGACACAGAGGGGGCAGAGGACAGCAGAGCAATGCAATAGATGGCGTTAAAATCAAAAACGGCTAAAAGAAAAGCACTCTGGCGTTACAGGTAGCAAGAGCCAAAGACGCATTCCGTATTGGGTTCAGCGTGTATTTAATATCTGATTCATTAGTCTTCCCCATCAATTCATCCTTTGAAGATCCTCTTAGAACTCACCCACTCGGTGGGTGATTCAAAAGAAAGGATGGTCCACACTCCAGTGAAGACTCCAGCACATCTTACTCTCTACTCATTTCCCCGGGGACACAACCTTCGAGCTGGCACACCTCCCTAGTGGAGGCTCGGTAACTTCGATAACGGAACTTTTGCTCGGCAGTAAATAGCTTCAACCTGTTCAAGTCGCCAGGTCGGAGACATGGCCATCAACTGGCTGCAATGTATCTTCAGGAAGATAATGGTAGTGCGCAACATACCAGACGCTTGGCCTCAGGCAAAGATAGCCTTCATCCCCAAGGCTGGGAAAGCCTCACAGTCAACCCCAAAGGACTTTAGACCAAGTCTATCGTAGAGAAATCTCTGCATATAAAGAATAGTCCTTGATAGCTTTTCTCGATATCGGCGGGCCTTTAACAACGTAGTACCGGGTGCCATTACGATAGCCCTGACTGACTGGGGGTGGACCGTCACTTGGTGATGCTCATCGATCAATTGCTCATTTGCAGGTCGGTGACATTATCGATGGGATCGTCCACCCAGTCAGAGGTATATCAAAAGAGGCACCCCGCAAGGTTGTGTCCTTTCTCATTTTCTATGGAAAATACCAGTCAACAAGATTCTATGTGACCTGGAAGGGGAGGCTGAAATGTTGTGGCTACGCGGACGACGTTGCAATTACCTTCTCGTCGGTGCACAACAGCACATGGGTCGCTCATCCAAGTTAAACAACAGAAATATCATCCTCACGGAAACAGAATTCCAAGGGAGTATACAGAAACGCATTTCAATACAATCATCCCTCAGAGAGGCGAATGGCTCGAGGGGCCCCACGGGCCCAGATAGACAACAGGCCCAGCGACAGTCAAACTGCGAAAAGGTGACAAATAGTGCTACGATGTCGAATAACTGGGCACAGGACATTGGCCAAGGGGACCAATGAAAACAGGCCGAGTACACCTTACGATGATAGGGAAAACAAAAGGGAGAAGAAAGACAGACCCAAGGCCGAACCCGGCCTAGTGATCTACTGATCCTGACAGCCCAGGACCTAACTTAACCTATAAAAACGTCTCCATAATCTCTTTGATCGATCTTCGATCTTAATCGCTATTACTGATACATCTAGCTAAAGGTCCACCTTAATTTCATGAATTTCTATTGGCCATCATTAATTCCCACTACGAAGAAGAAGGAGGTCCACCCTCTTTTCGTCGAGTCCGAGTGGGGGAAAAGGTGAAAGGTACATGCCTGCGTGTGTGGTGCACACGTTTCATGTGTTAACGAGTTGGAAAAAGTATTATTACATTATTATTTTGTCGGCGAGTGATTCAACAGCAAATACCACAAGGTGCAACCACCCAAGAGGCAGCTACTGCCCCACATCCAAGCACAGCCCTGTTTTCGTGGAGCTTACAATAACAATAAATTTCAATTTTTCACACACAAACACAAACACATAGCGCGCACGGTTGCATTCATGGAAATGGCTGCCTCCTGCTGCTGTTCCTGCTGCTGCTCCTGCTGCTCCTGCTGCTTCCGGTTGCTGCTGGCTGCTGGCTGCTGTTCTAGGTTTTTGGGGGTGGCACACAGCCCTTGAGCAGCTTGCGCTTCCAGCAATTTATGCGCTTTACGCGCTTTTGCTAAATAAATTTATAACGCAAACACACACATACACAGAAAGAAAGAGATACAGATACAGATACACACACAGACAGAAAGGCAGACAGACAGACAGACAGACAGATAGTCGGGGATAGGAAGTTCCCGTAACAGTTACAGTTTCACAGCATCCATCCCCACCGACAAAACTTTTGCGAGTTTTAGAACGTTTTGTCCTCTGTCTGGTCTGGCCAGGAGAAGGAGGCAGTGCCTGCACTGCCTGGTTAGCGCTACTTTAGATACATTTGTATCTACGATAAGTCTCAGCGCCATGCATGTGGTACACGGCGCTGGTATTGCTGCTGCTCCTCCTTCTGCGTTTCTGTGTGTGTGCAGGAATTACGAAAATTTTCTTGCAATTAAAATTTGTTGCTTTCTGGGTATCATAATTTTATAAGTTTGGGGGGAAACTGGAGCTAAGACTGCAGACTGTATACTGGTTACTGGCAGACGTCTTCATTCCGCAGTCATCGTGGCATATAACAAATTACAAAAAGCTGTGTGCATACGCTGAAAACATATTCGTACCATATATCTATGCAGATTTGGGGTGGCAGAAAAAGCCATTATGGCTACATTTTGGTTCTCAATCCGCTCTGCTCTTTAAGACGTGGGCCAAACGAAGGAAATGGCTGGATGGATGACTGGGACTGCTTAGATTTAAGGGATTTAATCACAGACCTTAATTAATGGTTATTTTGTATTATTGCAACCAAAGAAAAAATTTTCTTAAAATAGCCGCAAAGCAGAATCAAATATTCCAATAGACCACTCTAAGGATAACCTATCCATATCCACCAATTTATTTAAATGTAACGTTTTAGGTATATTTTTTTTTTGTATTTGATCGCCTTGTGGCGAATAGAGAGGTCGCAAGAGGATGACTCTGTAATGACCAGATACGTAAACATTTTTTTTAAGGTAATATGTTTTTACGTCGACTGACGGACATGAAGTGAAGTGTATTCTTTGGTGACTTTAAATGAATTTTGATGAACTATTTTTATTTATTTTATTCTCTGATAACTTCAATAGAAGCCAGCGGGAAAGTTGTGAGCCGCCGCAAGGGCCGCTGATCTACTTTTACATACACCCGGTACTAAGTCAGTAAATTAATATGTATATGAGCTTATGATTTATGTTATTTATACAATATATTTTATTTGTTATTTTGTATCACTGTTCGTGAAAAAGGCGAATTAATTTTAGCAAAAAAAAATTGCATAAAAATCGTTCGAGTTTCGAACTGTTTGGAAGGTTTTCAAATATTAAATTTTATATTGCCATTTTTAGTAATATTTTTGTTACATCTTCTTCCCTATTCTCACACCAACACCAGCCGTTTTATCTCACAAGGAAGTGTGTGAGAGTGAGAAGGAGAGATAGAGAATGAGCAAGCGCGTGGCTGGGGGCTATACTAATAATTAGATTTGTTCTGCTATATATCGTCACTCTCTATGATTCTGCATTTTTGTTTTTGTCGTATCTTCAAAATTGTGGATGTCAAAGATTATCTACCTTTGTAGGGACGGATGCGTCGAAATTGCAAAATAGTTCGATATCAAAGGAGCACACAAAATTTGGTTTATCTCGCACCTATAGTCTCTGAGATCTAGGCGCTAATCAAGACGTATAGACGGACGGATGTAGCTTTATCGAATACATATATACATATATATATAAGAATATATACAGATACTTTATGGGGTCGTAAACGCTTCCTTTTTCGTATTACACACATCCACTGCAAAACTAATACATATATCCCTTAACCCTTGAAGAATCGGGTATATAAATTGGGCTTATGCATAACGGAATGGAATTTGAAACCAAATCTTAATAAAAATGAAAATACCTCATTTTTTGTTGTAACCCAAAAACTTGTTTAATATATTTTTCTTGGCTCAATTAGTAAGTATAGATATTAATTTTAATTTTAATTACAGTAATATATTAATATACATATATATAGAATATAGTCATTATTATTCAGTTATATTCTTTTTAGTTTTTAAAATTAAAAAAAAGTTATGCTTCAAATAATTTCAAAAATATACAAAATATGAAAAATATTAGTCAAAATAAGATCCTGGTCGGATCTAGATGCTAAAGCAGACTTGAGATTTCTGAGTTCTGGGAAAAAGTGCATGTTTTGAATTAAGCAATAAAACTACAAAAATTCATAAAAAACCCAAATAAAGAACAATGGTAATTTACTGTTCCCAAATCAGAACGAACCAAATTACCAACTGATATTAGTCTTAGCCTAGACAAGTCTAGACATTTTTAGATAAGCTCTACGAAAGAATGCTAAAAATTGTAAGTCTACAAAATATTTAAGTTTATCATTTACAGTGTTTTTTCGGGTAAAAAAAATACTTATATATGCTTAATACTTATATTTTACAGTACGTACCTTTAACTTTATAGAGAGCAATTTATTTGAACAATTTCTGTTTATTTGTGAAAATTACACACTTATTTGCACCGGGTGAAAGTTTTAACAAACATTTTTATTTTGCTCTATGGAAAACATATGTGTACTTTGAGAGCGTACAACTCTGTAAATATCGATGTTAAAAATATGAAAAAAATATCCACAAAGTCCATGATGTATTCTTAATCGAATGGATTAAAAAAAATAACGTTTTTCGGTTTTCGAAATGTAAGCTAGATAGGCCGTTTGATCCACTGTGCGGTGGGGCGATTCCTGATTGTTGGTGCAGAAAAATCATAGCCATCGCGGATTTCTTTGGCGGTCAACGGCAATATTAACTTATATTTCCATTGAATGGTAATTTCCGCAGCTTGCTTTTCCTTAAGCTTAACTTTTCTTTTAACCTCATTCGAAATTGTTATCTCAATAAGATCCCTGAAGAAGCTGTGATTTGTGATTTCATCCAATATTCGAGGGCTGGAAAAATGGGAAAGGTAAGGGAAGCTCAATGGCAAAATAATAGGGATGCCTCTGTATCTGTATCTGTCTTTCACAGACAGATCTCGACTCACCTTCAATGACGTGGCTCGAGCACTCGTCAACATTGTGACGCTGCAGCGCGCTGGAGTCCCTCAAACGAATGAATAAGCAATAGAACCTCGTTCACCCATCCCCTTCCGCCAGCATCCATCAGGGACACTCTGCTCAAGGGCTTCCTTTCATATGCTCCAAGTCAGTGGCAGGACCCCTTCTGTCCTCTGTCTTCTGTCCGAGAACAAGGGACAACTTTACAACATACTACATATCATTAATCTGAGATTTTAGGTTGCTTTGCTGGTTTTGGTCGTCGGCACTTTATAAAATTCTAATAAGTGTGTGCGGCATGTGGCATGCGGCCTGTGGCCCGATTAGGCACATTCAAATGGCAGACTACAGGCGAGGGCCAGGGGCTTGGGTCAGCTTATAAGCTCGCCTCGCCAGCCGCACCTGTAGCCCCTAATGCGACAGTCGGGATTGCTCTGCACTGCCACGAAATTGTGCAACAAATAGCAAAGACTACAAGGCAGGATCAGAGGATCCAAGCAAACAAAACAGACACACACAGGATGAAATGTGGACAGGAAGAAGGATGACTAATTTTGTTAAGCTGTTCCAACTTCCATCAAAGAAATGTGTCTTAAATGGGCACATATTCTGTTCGGTCTGATCTAAAAAAGGTTATCGTGCGGGTTTTTTGTCCAGTGTACGGCACACACATACACATACGCGGGCAGACACTCTCATATGCAAATGCGTCCATGTTAATGCCACAAATGCGCCTAAAATTATGTTAAGCACTTGCCAGCGTCGCCCCCAAGCCCCTGCATCTCAGGCACAGGCACAGGCACAGGCAGAGACACAGGCAGAGGCACAGGCTGCTGGCTGCTGGCTGCATGGCTGCCTGGCTCCTGGTGCTGGCGGATCGTTGATGGCTTAGGCTCATTTATAAATCGACGACAGTAAATTATAAATGGAATTACTATTGCAACTACCAGGGTCCTCTCTTGTGTTCCTCTCCTTCCACTTCACCATTTCGTGTGTGTGTGTGTGTGAGAGTGTGCTTACATCAACGCCTTTTGTAAAATTGAGCTGGCTTCTGTCCTTAGCAGACGCACAGGATATCAGCACATGTGAAAGTCCCCACAAGGAGTGAGACACAAATATAGTTAGTCAGAGAAAGAGGGAAAGAGACATCTAAAGCAATTGAGACAGAGAAAGAATGAGTGTCGCCTGCACAAACACATGAATGTTGCAGTATATTAAAGTTCAAAAAGGCAGCGACAGAATGACTTAGAGGACGCAATCCTGCCTCCTCACAAAGGGCTATAGGAAGAGCCACACTAGCGGAGGAAGGAGGTAAAAGGCAAAGGGTAGGGGAGAGGCGCCACTGACAGCATCTGCCATTTCGATGTGGGGGTGTCTGCCGAAAGTTGAACAACGCCAAAAGCCTAAGGATGACAACATGCCCAAAAAAGCAAGCCAGAAAGAATGAAGGAAAAGGGAAGCTCCAAAAGAAAGAGAAAGAAAGAAGTGGGAATAGAGACACAGAGCAAAAGAGAGAGATATTGGTGGAAAAAAATTGAGCCAGGACATTGGCATGTTGGCCCAAAGGGAAGGACAAGCAAGTTTCGGGCCCATAGCGTCAGAAGAGAGGAGAGCGTGAGGCGATCCTGCTCTTCGTGAACTCTTGAGACAGGAACTGGAACTGGAATTCATCAAGCAATCACCAGGATCACGAGAAAGCGAGGAATGAGCATGAGTTCTATCTGAGAAGAGGAGGGATCCCATAGAGACTGAGGTGTCTCCTCAAGCCACCAGCCTTTGGGTGACTCTTCGCTGATCCCTTCATTCCAGAAAAAGTGTTTCATTGAGTTTTAGATTTGAGTCATCCCATTTACCCTTTAGAATGAATCGTGATAGAGCAGAGCCGTGAGTCAGCAGGTGCGGGACTCACGCTGCCATCGCTTGGGAGGGCTTTGAGCGGTTTCATCGAGGATTTGCGCTTAGTCGAGAACTAAGGAAAAAGATGGAGGGCCTCGCGAGTTTTGCCATTTGGCGACTTGGCAGCTGGTCTCCTCGCCACCCATCGCCAGACCCATCGCCCAGACCCAGACCCAGACCCAGAGCAGTGCAGCTCCTCATACGAAACGACGACATGGTCGGATGGCTTAGGAAGTAATTTTAGCATTGTAAATCCTTTTGGAAAATTATAGCGACAGTCAGCTTGTAGTTAGTGGCAGCAGGCAGCAGGCAGAAGGCAGAAGGCCAGGGGCGGAGAACGTACGAATACGGGTGGGGTGGGGTGGGGTGTTGCGGGGTGCACACTTGAACACATTCGTAGATGGAGACGTAGACAGGGCTATCATAAGATCAGGCACACACAAATTGTGTTAGCTGTGCTCCAAAATGCACAAAAATTGTGGAAAAACACAAACAGATCCGTATGGAAATGGAAGCTGCTGGAGATGTGCCACGATGTGGCATGGGACAGGGCCAGGGCCAGCCCACACGCATTTGCGACAGTCGCGCGCGAAAATACATATTCGTATTCATATGACGTTTGCCTGGCTGAGACACGCGAGAAGGCCAAAGCCAAGCCAGAGTAACAGCCAAAGCCAGAGATGAGACTGAAGCTGGAACTGGAGCCGGGGCTAAGGCCAAAAGCAGCTCCAGCTGCAGTTGGAAGGCAGACCGAGGACCGCCGCCGGCTGAAAGGCAAAGTGAGTCACATAAATCTCATTGGCTAAAAGAAGAAATACAAAACGAGAACAGGGAGAACTCACAGAAAATGGAGAAGAAAGAAACGATACGAAGCTTTCAATACTCTATAAACTATTAAGTATCTCAATGACCATCAAAGCCCACATATGTACATATATGGCAACCGATGGTTATGGTCATAGAAATCCAACTAAAGAGCCGTGCCACATTTGCACAGCTTGAAGGATTTCCCAATATATAATCCAGAGTCCTGCATGAATACAATGAGTTCTCCCACGAATCTGAACACTAGTACCCACAGCTACCGAAAAGGGCATCAAATGATATATAATGCATGCTCTTCCAATTTCCAAGTGGCCTTCTTCTTTATATAAAATATGTGCAGCAATTCAACCTACATATGCACATAACCACGCGGCGATGTACATACAGATATGTATCTGCATTTGGGTTATGGCTTAGATTTATTCCACCATTCGATGGCGGCTCCACATGCGAGTACTCATAGATTCCCACAAAAGTCATCTGAGTGGCAGGGATTTGTGGGCTCATTGTCGAAAAATATCGGAATCGCTATGTTATGTAAGATGGGTGGCGACGGGACCTACTCCTAATCCCACTACGTAAGGGAACCCCCATAAGTAGACGCTAATGAGTTTGCAATGCTACTGAGAGTTGTTCACGAATTATTGAATGGAACGTGCAAGTATATTGGTTCCAAAGATGACTCCGAAGAAGGTCCAAGTCCAAAGAAGTAGTCGAAGAAGGAAGTCGGTGTATGAATGAGCGTATTTCGTATATAACGCCGTCTGGTTGAAGCGGGGGTGGAATCATAGCTCATTATGTGAGTTCTAGCTGTGGATCTGTTGACCTGGGCCGCTAGCAACTCTGGTACAGCTGTTTCCCCGAACAAGTATTGTAAATGAAAATGGAAATAATTCATCAACGTTTAAATGATTGATATGTGATAAGAACATATTTTTGTTCTCGATTTAAAAAAAGTTAATAAAATAAATAATATTTAAAATTATACCCAATGTATAATTTCTAATACAAAAATACAAAATACATGTTATATATCAACTGAAAGGTATTAATGCGTAGATCATATACATATATGGGTCTATATATGATCTGGCTCCTTCGGTTCAAAATATATTTGAATTCAATTTTCATTTTCAATTTTTATAATAATTTTATAAAATTATTTTCCAATTATTATTATAAAAATTGAAAATAAAAGTTATGAATTAATTTTTGTATAAAAATTGATATATAATAATTTTTGTTTATTGTGTTTGTTTGTGATATAAAATAATTCTTATTTCTTAATTTTTTGTGTACAAATTATAATCTTTACAGTCCCTGTTAGAAATTAAATGGTTCTCGACTTAAAAGGTATGCACAAAAGTTCATTTTTTCGGTATTTTCTCATATTTTTGAGTGTTGAGTCCTACAAAATCTTTGTAATATATTCAACTATGTGTCTATTTACAAAAAAAATTAAAGAAAAATGGTTTAAACTCCGTTAACGGAATATGTACTTTTAACTGCGATTAGCCGAGGATATTTTTGTCCCTTAACATGTGTGATTGAATCGCGATTGAAATAAGAAAAAATTGGCTCACTCGTGCATATTTGAAGCATCAAAAATCGATCCCACAAATCAAATAAAAAACGTTGAGGCAAATCCACACAAAATCTGGCTGCACTTATTGTCAACCATTATCCCGGAGAGAGCTCTGCCGCACCTTTGTCCCAGCCCCCCCTCCGCATTGGCTTTGGTGATAGTTTCAGTCGCAGAACTTTGGCTAAAATAACCAGAAAACTTTCAGCTCTGTCCGGCAGTGCGGCAGTGCGGCAGTGCGCCCCCTCCCCTTGTGACCTCTTCTAATGTCATAACATTGCAATTGATTTCTTGGCTCTTTCGGAATGTAATTAGATTTAGTCAAAATCAGTTGACCCGAAATTCGGACTCCGACTCGGAGACCACCAAAGGAATGGGCTTGGCCAAAGAGATAGATGGTGATGGAAGTTTTTCGACTTGTTCTTGCTCATATTTTTCAATATGCATTTATTTTTATTTCCAGAGCGAACGAACTTTGTTGCGAAAGTTCTGTTGTTTTTTTGCGTTTTCTTTTTGGAGAGGAAAATTGAAATTGGAAAAGTCGGGCCAGTTGGTAGAAGGTACATGCTCGGTTTCGGCCAGTTGATATTTTATGCGAATGCAGCGGCCAAATCCCACATAATGCATCTGCAAATAGGGACAAACAAGCCGGTAGACCGGCAGACAACCTCAAAACATATCCCACAGATACGGCCACATACGTGGCGTAGTAGAGGAGTTCCTTGGGTGATTCCGGGGCTTGTGGAGTTTACTGACGGATTTTCTTGTCTATTTTCGCCTGGATTATGGCCGCCACACGTCCGCCAGTGCCAGTGCCGGTGCTGGGGCCATACCGTATGCCGGAATAGTAGAGCCTGCGGCGAATGTGTTCACATTTTTCGGTCTCTCATGTAGGCGGTAATTGGCTGTTGCTGCTGCTCCTTCTGCTCCTTCTGCTGTTTCTGCTTCTACTACCAGCTCCTGTTACCCGATCCACAGCCCCCACCACCCACTCTGGATTACGTAACTGAGCCGAAGGCCCTTTTCAGACAGCTGCTTATGCACTGGAAAACTTGGCTCCGTTTCGGTTTCAGTCTCTTTGTTCCTGCTTCCAGCCCCGACCAAATCCCAGGGAAAAAGCAGAACTTTCCAACTGCTATGATGAACAGAGCGAGAGAGAGAGATATGGCTATATATAACCATAGAGAGGGAGAGAGAGAGAGAGAGAGCGGTAAAGTATTTGCCGAAAATATTTTAGCGAATGTTCATTCTCTACAAAGACATAGGGGTCTTGTTCCACAGACAAAACCTAAAGAAGCGATCTGATCTGGGTTGGGTTAAGGCACATTCGAATGTTCTTAAGGTAAGATGGGGCTAGTAAAAGAAGCTTCAATGTCGTCAAGGACATTGTTAAGGAATAACCTCAGTGATCAGTGCAGATCAGATACCGATATAGTGTATATAGCATGTACATATGGATATGCACTATCTGAAAGAGTGACGATTATTCGGCTTGATACGGGCAGCCTCTTGGCATTCATAAACTTGTGTTTCACAAAATCTACTCATTCGAAACGCAGGCTGCTCTTGAGTTCAAGCCTGTTAGCAGCGGAGCGGGAGATAGTTTAGGCCCAAAGTTGTGTAGCCATTTTCGCTGCCGGTCCTGGGGGTCCTGCGTCCTGCCTCCTGCCTCCTGCTGGATGTTGTGCACGAACTCGTTTCTTTAGAATAGTTTGGCATGCGGCTCAAGTGGAAGTTGGACCGCAAGTATCCGTTGGAACAAAAGTAGAGGGAACTATGTGGTGCGGCCCACTCCCACTCCCACTCCAACGCCCAATCCCACACCCACCCACGCGCCGCCTGCTCTTCCACACTCCCAGACACTCCCGGGGACCAGCCGGCAGGTGAAACTTGGGATATTATCAACACTAGCACAAGGCTTTATGCAACACTAAATCTCGCTTGACATCGCCAGGCAGCCGCAAAAATCTGTCATCTCTTCATTCTCCATCCATCCTGCTCATTTCTCCGGGTCAGACCTCCGGTGGAGAATGGTTGGGCGGCGACTGGCATACGTTTAACATAGTTTCGATCCATTTTCCGGCTACCCTGCTGCTGTTGTCTGGCAAATTACACAAATTGAGTGCGGACCGCAGGCCATTCGAGGGCATTCCAGCCCTCGGCTCCTCCTCGGCATACCCATCCGCTCATGACGAACTTAAATTTACTCAACTTGGGGCTTCCAGAGCTGGCTTGGCTTACAGTCAAAGGCAGCTGTCAGTGCCACACATCTCCGGCTGTGCCCCAGCATGCCCTCGAAAAACAATTCCGCACTCAATTGGAATGCTCGAGTGAAGTGTCATCAAGGCAGTGGCAGTAACCGTAAACTCAACCCGAAACCGAAACCGAAACCGTAACCGAGGCCAGGAGAATCTCCAGGAGCCGAAAACCAGAAACATTTTCTCGAAAAATTGTTTCTTGCCTGGTTTTTATATATATGAATTTATTAATGTGAATATTTGAGTTTAAAAACATTTCTTGAACCACTAACCAGCAGTACTGCATTTATAACGCCATCATTTTCTGGACTGTTTGTGACTTGTGCATAATTGCCCCGCACAACTTTTCCAGTTTGAGCCACCAATCCAGGCTCAGAGATATTAACTTCTAAAACAGTGCCTTTGGGGATAACACCCAACGATGTAAGCATTGGTGAACTGGGGTTTTTCTTTACACCAATAATAGGTAAATGGAAGGTAGCTTTTAATTCTGGATGGGTTATATGAACGCCATTCAGTAGTAAATAATAGAAGTGACAGCTGCTTTAACAAAGCCTTTCAACTTTTCAATATATTGGAATATTGGCTGCAAAACTTGACCACCTGTGTTTCTCAATTCATTTTCCACTGACTAACAGATGAATTGTTCATTTCAGCGGGACTTTCGCATCAGAAGCGAAGGCCATCATTCAGAACTGTAACCATCTCCGTGGCACAGCCGCATATCGCCGACGTCTGGTACCTCTGAAATACTGTGGTGCAACGTTTACTCAATAATATCTAGCACAGGTCACACCATTGCGATTCCTCATCCTCGGCCAGAACTTAAAAGAGAAATATGGCAATGCGCCGCATTGCACACCGATATATATGTGCATCAGTACAATCTCGTGCTTGCACTCGGGGTTTTGGTGGATGGGGGCTGCATGGGAATAATTGTTTTTATGCTGCTCTCCATTAAAATGTTTCCACGCAAATTAGACGGTAAATCGCTGCCAAATTCCGGGACAAGCGGCGAAAATCCACTGGGAAAATCCTCTCATCGCTTTGCATATTGAAAGGGGCAGGCATTTTAATTAAATTAAAAGCCAAAATGCCGGCTAACATTTATGTCCTGTTATATGGCCCTGGCCATATGCATAGACATATCCGTACCGGCTGGCCATGAAATATGTATTAACATGCGCCCCCGCCTGCCACTCCTCCTTCCCCCGGGAGGGAGGCAAAAATGTAAACGAGAGTCCCTGCCGAAAACCGCGAAAACCACACGCCGGAAAACTAAACACGGCATAAACGTCGCACGGCCCACAAGCACTGTCCGGACAGGCAGCGGCAGCAGAACTGTGGACCATCGGGCCACCTGGCCAACTCGTTAGCGCTTAGCAGGCTAAATGATATGGCCAATATCAATATTGACATTAATTTGCCCCTTAACGGGGTTGAAGGCGGAGTCCGGACTCCGGTGTCTGCAATGAAAGTGGTAAAAAGAAGGCGCTGGTCCATATCGTACATCACGGACGATGCCAAAGCACTGCAGCAGAGAAAATGGAAGAAAACGAGCGGGAAATTTGTAACTACTTTTGCATATACCCTGTACTCAGTCAGTATATATTCGAGTTTATTATTTATGCAATTTACACAATATATTTTATATCTCGTTGGTATCGCTACTTGCAAAAAAGAAGATGAATTGATTTCTAAGAGAGTTTTTGAGAGAGAAATAGAGAGAGAGAAAGAGAGAGAGTGAGTAAACGCGTGGAAGGCGCTGCGTAGCCACTACAGTTTCATTTGTTCCTTTTGACTATAATGATAATCCGGTCTTATGCAGATTCCGAAATCTGCTTTATAAGGATATTCTTTATGATTCTGCGTTTTTAGTTTTCTCGTATCTTTGGAATTGCGTATGTAATATCTGTATACAAAACTGGATTACTCTAGCACTAATAAGCTCTGAGATCTAGGCGCTCATGAAGATGGACACACGGACAGACAGACATGGCTATATCTACTCGGCTATTGATGCTGATCAAGAATATATGTACTTTATGGGGACGTGTGTTCCTTCCTTCCTTCCGTGTGTTACAGGCATCCACTTCCGCCACATATCTAATATGCCCCCAAACACTTCGAGTACTAGGTATACAAAAATACTGCTGGCGTGGTTGCTGCTGCTGTTTTTCCTTCGCTTCTCAACACTTAAAATTTGAAAAAAAGCGCTTACTCATTCTCTCTCTCTCTCTTTCACACACATTTCCTCGAGTCGTAGTAAAGCCTATTACTCTGATCATAATGGAATTATGCAAGGTGGTCTCGTCGGCTGCCGTTTCGTTCGGGTTTTGGTCCCTTAGCGTTCAGTGCGTGCTCGAACTTTTTCCAGTATCTTAACCCTAGCAAGGCCATGTGCAAAACAAAAATTAATTTTTTGTAGTTTTTGCCGCAAGCACGTGCAAGGGGTAAAATTTATGAAGGCACCGAACTTTTTAGTTTGGAGAACATTGTGGGAGAAAACTCTGGGCTGCAGCATTCGTGAAAACTCAAGAATTTGCGATACGCATTTTAATGCTTCACAGTGGAAGTCGGCACCAAAAAAAGGGCAGATATTTAAAAGAAGGCAACTGAACGATGCTATTCAAAAACAAAAACAACGTTTACTTTCAAGTTCAAAATTATTCAAAATTAAATTATAAAAAAAGTCAACTCTTTTTATTACAATAGGCAACTCTAAACCCCATGCACCATCAAAGGGTTAATCAACACACTCTATTGTCGCTTCACTCGCACTTACTGCGCTGAACCCTTTCACTCGCACGCATTGTATGCATAGTCAAGGGACTAATTTTGCCGACGAGACCACCTTGTATAATTCCATCATGACTCAGATAAAGCCTAGAACTCAGATAAGCAACATTTTCTTGCGCAAGAATCAGGGATGATATTCGTATGGAAACGATAAAAATGCATGCCTGTAATTCTTGCGACAGCTTTTCTCTTCTGGTATATATCGTTGTCTTTTCAGTATTAGTCCGTAATTTATTTTGCTTATCTGAGTACTCATTAAGACGTATGTAGATGTAGAAATGTAGAGAAGACAGATGTTAAAAACAAAAATGGATACAGATAATATCAACGAAAGGGTTCGATTTATTTTTTTTAAAATTTTATTTATTGGATACAATTTGATTCGTCCCTTTGGCGAATATATAATAGATTACATAAAGCGTAGGCTCACATATGTATATACTGACTGAGTACCGGGTATAAAGTAGAACTCACAGCGTTCCCCCTCGTTTTTATTCTGGCTTTTCAGTTGATCACCGCAGCATTTCGGTATATTTGTTTCTTCTGATCCCTCATGGAGTGGCCGCAGGCGATGTCCCCATGTGGGCATTGCTGGGGTCAGAAGCCAGGTTATTAGCACATTAAGGCTCCGGGGAGTGCCCGAAGTTGGCTGTTTCCCTGCTGTGGGCAAAGATTTATTTATCTGTTTTACTTTTATTATATTTTTTTGGTTGTCTTCTCCTTTTTTGATGGCGGCGTAGGAGCAGCAAATGTGTCACGAAAAGAGTAGCATTTAAATATTGTCTCCCCCAAGTCATTATCATTACCAAATGCTACTCGCGTCTGGGCGCCTCTACCAAAAATGAAAATAATATCAGCAAGTATTTGGCGGCTCCTTCATAAAGGAGGGTGTGCATCTGCGGTACATTAGGAGGTCATTTTGGGGGTCGTTAGGTGCATCCTAATGGCAAGTTAATGGCCCCAGCAATTCCGTATTCATATTCGCTTTTACAGGGCTAGTGGCCAACACTAGAAACACTGGCAACATTACCAACACTAGCAACAATAGCAACACTGCAGTGTCATGTCAGAACAGAAAAAAAAGTCGGTCGAGAAAATTTGTTCGGAGAAAAATAATTCAATTGAAAAGTCTGAAAGTGTTGAGGTCAATTTTCGTTCAATCGTAAATCAATTGTTCTAAAGAAGAAGGTAAGAAAACAAAGCCTACAACAATGGCAAACGATGTTTAAAAAATAATAACACATTTCGTTGAAATTTATTTGCAAATTCATTGTTCAAAGTGCCCATTGGTAACTATGAAAAAGACATCCGGAAATGCAGGGAACCCACCACCAACCTTGGGCGATCGCAATAGACCCCTCCAAACAGCCAGGGATTTGAGGTCCGAGAAGCGCGAATTGGCCAGAGAAGAGGCCGAGAAGCGTGAATTGGCAAAAGAAAGGGCCAAGAAGAAGTCCTCGGCGAGGAAGTCGCGCAAGTCAAAGTTCTCAAATCCCGTTACAACTGACACGGAGTCGAGCGACTCCACAGATTCCGCGGACGCGGACTACGCTCCGCCCAAATCATGCAAATTGGAATAGTGGACCGTAGAGAGGGGGATTAATATTGTTGACAAGTCCCCTGCCATGTCAATATAATACCATTTGAAATTTGAAATTTGAATTTCACCCGTAGTACAAATAGCGAGCATCAAATAAATAATAGCAGCCCAGTCTTTTCTCCCGTTAATAGCCATTATGGCTCCAGACAGCATGTTCTATAGTGCTCCATAGAGATGTCTCTGTGTCGAGTTCTCTTCGGCAATGGTTTCCTTCTTTGGGCCATTAGGTGGTTGTCGTTCATGAACATAATCAAATCGCTAAACACACACGCGTGTGAAATATTTGGTATGAAAATGAAAGAATTTTTATTTTTTGTGGGGTAATCAATTATGCGGGCTGTGGCAGTAATTATCCTTCCACGCCCACGCCCACGCCACACCAGGCACACTTAATCAGTGTGTGATTAGTGTTCGATTTGGCTTGGCAATGGTATGTATATTATATGATCTGGCTCGGAATGGAGTGTGGAATGGGCCTTCGGATTAGATGGCTATGATGACTCTATGAACCTGTTCCAAGACCCTCTTCAGTGTTCCTTCCATTCGAAGGAAATGACATAATTCGGTACAAACGGAATGGAACGGATGGCACTGACGAGCGCAAAACGCCGTTCACTCTTTCTTCTTTCCCTCTTCCACACCCAGTGGCGTCTCCGACCCTCTCCTCCTCATTTGTAATCATTTGGGTGTTACAATTTTTGGCGCATTCATTGCCTATGTTCGCGCTCTTTCACTGCCTCGCTTTGCATCTGTCTTTCTCTCGTCTCTCTCATCTATGCCACTCCCTCACACTTCTACTCCCACTTCCACTGCCACTTCCACTGCCACTTCCCCTGGCAATTTGGGTGTTGGTGACGCTGTTGTTTTTTAGAGCCTTCATAAATCTTAATTTTAGCGCATGCAAGGACAGGATGTCTGTCCTGGCTTTGTGGGGGTGGGGGCAGGGTTGCCAGGCAGCCGGCGGCTAGAGCGCACGAGTGTTGCCACACTTCGCGCTGTGAAGTTTTGAGCTGCACTTTTGACGCAACAAGATGCCGCTGCCTCCGATACCGACTGAATGCCTGCACTGACAGAAATACGCCAGTCGAAACACTCGGAGTAGCGGCACACGTGTCGCGACACAAGTATATAATACATATAATACGTGTATGCATTGCTAAGCCACTCTGTGTGAGAGAACCACTAATTTGAGATGCAAAAATCAATTAAAAGAAAATCTTACAATACATGTATGGGGTGTATGGTTCAAGGACTGTTTTTATCTTCAGTTAAGGCAATCATTTGTTGAACCTCGAAACACTAAAAGCTTCTCATTATTCCTAATTCATTTTGTACGCCATTCATGGAAATATCAGCACTACTTTGCCTTTTAATATAAACGGGAACTAATAATTTTTGTTCATATATCATAAGTATTTACCATGACAATATGATGCCTTTTCCCCCCGTGTGGCACTGGTCGGGGGCCGGGGCACAACGACGGATGAGCTAACTGAAATGCGCCGCAACAAATGAGGGGGGAGGCGGCAGGCGGCAGGCATCCACAATCCTGAAATGGCACAAGTTCTTGGCGCGTTAAATTTAATGCTTTCGTTTTTGTGTGCGGAGACTGTACAAGTGTACAAGATGTGCCAAAAATTTGGTCATACTCTCTGCAAAGAATTCTCCTTCACGTTTTGGGTTGTCCCGTATTCCGAACTCGAACTCGAACCCGCACCCGCACCCGCACCCGAACCCGAACCCCTCTGGCGTAAGAAAAACGCATTTTGAAAGCTTTTAGCTGTTAATGTGGCATAAATTTGTCTTTTTTGTTGTCTTTTGTTTGGTATTTGTGTTTCTTCTTTTTAGGGGTTGTGGGTGGAAATTGAAATAAAAAGCTGGAGCGAAACTTGAAGTGCCCCCGGGCTGGCCCTGGTCCAGCCCTGATCCAGCGCGAGTCCTGGCCACAGGACTGCACAGCTGTGCAGGCCATTCCAATGTTTTCATTGTTGGATATACATTTATTGATTTGCATTAAAATGAGGCAAGCGCTCCTCGTAAAGTGTGTCACTTCAGACGGAGCCCAAAAGGGGAGCATCTCCGAGCACAAGTATGTGGACCATCCATACCCGTGCTCTGTGCCTCTTACTCCCTCACACCCCACCCTTCTCCGACCCGCGGGGAGGCAAATTGAGATGGATGACATGTCAATGAACTTGGAATGACTTGCAGATGCCCCCCCCCCCCCTCTTTGAGGCTTCACTTTTGACTAATTTCAGAGCGGAGCGAATTTCGATTGGTGGAACATTATGGAAAAGATACTCCTCGAATCGCTAAAGAGTAAGATTAATTATGATGTGGTACGTATACGTGTACCGTTGGGGTGGCACAGTCGTCTCCCTGTCTTCATTTCGATGGGGGTTACGGAGACAGAGCGTCCCCCAAAGGGAGCCGTTCTCCAAGGAAGAGAGCTGCTATCGGCAAGTGTCCTCCAAAGGAAGATATTTCATCCGCTGTAGGACTGTAAGACTTTCTCTGTATCGTGGCTTTGAGCAGGCCTCGCAAATAACAGCCGACACTTTCGGGCCGATTACTCCCATTTCCGGACACATTGGGAAAAGGAACAGAGAAGACCCGATCGAACCTGTTTTCCCCCCATCCGCTCTTCGCTCAAGCAAAGCCCGATCTGTACACGTATCCTCTATTAATGTTTTTCACTGAGCTCCTTCTGAGGCATTGCTTTGGGCTTATACCGATGGGAAGGATGCATTTATGCATGAAAAACTCAGCAAATTCGCTGCAATAATAAATAAATATTTACTCTAATAAACTGGGGCAGCTTGAAACTGACAGTCGCAGTCCAATCAAAAATGTATAATGTAATTGCTCAGATCCAGCCCCGGATGCTCGGTTGCTCGGCTGCTCGAGAGGTCGAGAGGTCGACTGCTCGACAGCGATAATGTGTGATTCAATTAACACATTCGCAACTGTTTTTAAGTGCAAGTCGATTATGCTGTCAACAGTTTTGCGGTGGCCAAAACCAACATCCGTCCCAGCCAGGCCCAAACATCTATCCATCCGGAGCGGATTTCGGACGGGCTTTCGCTCATTAATTTCATTTTTCGCTTACATTTTGAATGCATTTTCCATTCGATTTCCGCTGATTGGAGTCGCCAATTAACCCATTGCCAATGCTCTCAATGGCCATCGAGAGTGCTGCAGAGTGCACCAAGTTGTATTTATTCATTCAGATGTAAGTTGATGCCAAGCTGGGGAATTGGCATCCCATCCCGTCCCAGCTACCAGCTCAAATGGCGCTCCCTCTCTCTGTCCTTCTCTGGAGCCACTACTTTGGCGCCTGTCCCTGTCCCCGTCACTGTCCCCGTCCCTGTCCCTGTCGGTCGCGCTTTGTGTGTGCCCATTTAATTATAGAATAATCTTTGATTTAATATGAAAATTGCATAAGGAGCGTGGGTCCAGCGGCCAGCGGCCAGGGGCCATGCCAGAAAACGCTGCGCGTTGCCCGGTGCTCTGCAAATTAATTAATTGCCGCCATATGCTAATTAAACACTGTTTTTACACAACGATCTCACTTGCGCGCCGCCCAAACATACATATGTATATACTCGCACGATATAGCCATATGCAGATGCAATATCTATATAGAGCGCTATAGTATATAAAGGGTAGACAGATTTATATATGTATCCACAAATGTACAATGTGCATAAATACGTACATACGTACATACGTGCAACCCCTGGCCCTCCTGGCGCCGCACAACTTTTTATGTCCGCCATAATGCATAATGCAAACTCATTCATGCGAGAGGGATTTAAGTAAAGACTCATTAATATGGAATTTTTCAGTAATTATGCCGCCAAATGGGCTTTTCAAAACGGCTTTGAATTATCCGTTAATCCAAATAAAGAGCTCTGAATAGATTCTCATTCCCACAGACACATACAGCCCTATACAATTTTTTGCCTTTAGCCCCATGACATGGGACGTTGATAAATTCGCTGCGAAGAGTGCGATAGCTTGATAGACAAATCGTAAAATTAGTGTTGGTGGTAGTCGAATAAATGAGGAAATATTTGTGACAAAATGATGTTCTCCAAAACATACGGCCAGCCATCGAAATTGTATCTAAAAAATACAACAATCGAAAGTCTCTGCCGCAGCATGTACGAGTATATATGTATCTTTCTCTCACCGCATGCTCTTCCCACAAGGCTGTCTCCGTTCTTGCAGCTAGTCCAGCTTAAAAGTCCCATGTCATACAGCTATAAAAAGGATATGAACTAGTGACCGCCTTGACCGCCTGCTAACTCACGGAACGAATACTTTCCCCCTGGCTGTTCAAAATTCAAATTGTTTGCTAAATGGAAGGGAATGTAAGCAAAGCAGCCACAGACCAGCAAGCTCTGCTTTTAGCCGCAATGGAGTCACACTTTCTTGTTGGTTCCAATTTAACGGAAGCTAAATTAAAAGTATCTACTAGCCAGCGAGGCCTGATCGAAGCACTCTCGTGCTGAGCATTAGCTTTCAAGTATTTGCTCTATATTTAAGGTATATGTATTTGTGCAGAGCAGAGCCAGATGGCGTAAACGGACGGGAAAGTGAAGTGAAATGAAACCGAAAAATCGAATTGTGCTGACGATTTAATTTACATAATTATTCAAGGGAACGTATCCAAATGGGCGAGTAGTCATATTTTATTGTTGGCATATCGACGAAGTAGGTCCGAAGTGTTTCCAGATATAGTTTCTGTTGGCAAGAGCGAAGCCAAGTAGCCAATGGGCACAGAGGGTCCTCGGCTGGGTCCTGGGCCTTCGGGCGGCTGCTCCACCACGCAAGTGCAGCTGCTCGGCTTTTTTCGGCGGCAGCGGAGTTCGACAGTTCGAAAATGTTGCCCAGCGTTTCGAACTGGGCAGCAATGTGGCTGGGGCCAGTGCGCAGGTCCTGAGTCCCCAGTCTTGGCAGCATGTTGCCGCCGGCCGGCACACTTTCTCTCTCCGACTTTCGCTGCGGGGGGATTCCCCCTACTTCTTGTTTTGATTTGCGCTGCTTGTTTATGCCTTTCCCCATACTGACAGGTGGTTGTCGCCTTCATGCGAGTGTCCCTGTCCCTGTCCGTGTCTGTGTCTGTGTCCGTGTCCGGGAGTGCTGGAATATTTATGCACGGCAATTGCTCAATGTCGCCCGTCGTCTGCGTCGAATGCTAGGCTGTCCTAGTCCTAGTCCCTGTCCCTGTCCCATTCCCATTTGCAATCCTATCCCCAAATGTAATGCCATCGCGAGTCTGCTCTCTCCCCGTCAATTTATCATTCCTTGGTGGCATTTATGTGTTCCTCCGGCACCTCCGAGTGTGCTCTTTTGTAATTGTTTTCATTCAATTCGCGAAAAATGCTTTTCGGGACCCAGATCCCACATCGCACATCCCAGGGGATGTATATACATACATATATATATATACATATGCAGTAGTTTGTTAGACCTCTCTCTCTCCACCTTCCACCTGAAGCTGCCACTTTCCCCAATTTCTGGCGCTGTTGGGCATGTTCCAAGCCAAGGAAGGCTGCGGGACTGAATCGGATGGGGCATGACCGGCTGCCACATGGTCCAGGGTCCTGCTGCGAGTGTCCTGCCGCGATGCAGCATAATTCGCTTAGGAGCCAGTTCTGCTAGCAGTTCGGTAAGCCGCTTAAGGGCGGCAGCAGCCAGTCCCTGCTCTCTTTTGACGGAAACTGCAACAGTGTTGCCGCATAAATCAATTTTCCCCCTCGCTTCCCTCTTTCCGCTCGCTTAGCCATTTGCCTTTGCCTTCTGCTTTTGCCTTTGCTTTTGCCATTGCATATGCTCTGGTCCTGGCCCTGGCCCTGGCACTGGCCCTGGCACTGGCACGCATGGATCCTGTGGCCGGGTACAAAGTACAGTTGTGCATTGCGCGGAAAAGCTGCCTAAAAGGGTAATTAAAGGGGGCATGATGGAGGCAGGCATGAAGAGGGAGAGAGATAGAGAACTGATTAGGCACTTACAATCAAAGGCAAAGCTCATTGGTCCTTCCCGGAAGCTGGCCACAGTGGATCTGGCTGATTTTCCAGCATGTGTCTTAAACGTATCCTAAAGGATGCTTTCTCCCAAAAGAACGTATCAATATCATAATCGACATGGGGATTTTCTGATCATCCACCTATTTAGGGATAGGGATGGGGAGAGACTTATCCATCCTTTGGGTGGGGAGACCAGAAGGAGTATCACTACAAGTGGCAGTAAGCAAGGCTATGGATTATGACTTCTCCCAGACAGCAGCCACACGATAGTCTCGTTCCCGTTCCCGTTCCCGTTTATATATCCATTGCCATTGCCATTACCATTACCCCTTCGCCGCGGCCAGCCTAGACCTAGACCCTAGCCCAGAAACAAAGCTAAATCGCACACAAAGCCAATTGCTCCTCAGCCCTAAAGGACGGGATGGATGGAATGGATGGGATGGATGGATGGCCCAAAGGGGACAAAGCGAACACACGCACTTGTAGTTACAAAGCGGATACTCATTTAAGTTGATTCACCGCACACCCACAACTGCGGACAAAGGACTGGATGACGAGGATACTCGGCGTCGTTCTGGTGCCGTGGATGAAGCTGCCACGGATGCTGCCGTGGATACTGCCACGGCGCGACGCGACGCAACGCAACGCGACGGCAGCCAATGACACTTTATGACAATTGCACTTGGCGAGGCACAAAACAGGGCCGGGTGTCGTTCTGTCTGTGTGTCCGTCTGTCGGGCGGTCGGTCGGTCGGCCGGACGGCCTTCTACAGCGAACCGAACAAAGCAGCCAACGAGGACAAACAAGTGAAAATCATTCAGGGAAAACTGCCGTCTGCCAACTCTGGCATCTCGAAAGGAAATCCGCGTACTCCGGGGAGCACACACACACACACACACATACGCACACGTAGACTGGGCAAAAACAAAAAGAAATCGTAAACAAAATGCCGGAAAAGGCAAAAAACATGGCGGCAGAGATGGCGACGACGACGACGACGACGACGACGGCGACGGCAGCCTCAACCACGTGCTCCTGTTCGTGCTCCATATGCTGCACATGGGTCAGGTCAGAGGCAGAGGCAGAGGCAGAGACAGAGCCAGAGACATAGTCTGAGGCAGAGTCTGAGGCAGAGTCTGTGGCAGAGTCAGAGCCCAAGTGCGGCACAACGTCGCCGTGATAATGACTTTTTGTCTTTGCTCAAATGTCACTTGATGTTGGTGGAGCCCAGCCCTGTGCGCTGCTTCTCGGCTGGAGCGCTTCCTCCTGCGTTCCGTACGCCTTTGTTGTCGCTGTTTTCGTTTTTATATGCCTCGAGGTCACTCAAGTTCAACCTGCTACAAAGTCAGCCGTTGCCGTCTCCTGATTAATTGGCCATGGGGAAGCCACACAACCACACAACCAGCCAGCCAGCCAGACAGACAGACAGACAGCCTGCAATGCTGTGCCTAAACTGTCAGTGTCAGGAGGAAAGCCTGCTCGGCACTTTCCCCACACACACACACACACTAACGCACACACACGAACACACAACAAAAATCTATTCAGCCTCTTACCCTTTCGGTTTCACAAATTCACGTTCCGGTCCAAGGACGGAGGACGGAGGACCATCTGAGGCAATCAAGAAGGTTCCATCCAATGGCAAAAATGTCAACCACCTACAATACCCGCTCCATGTCCCATCAGCGCCGACTGGTGCCCAATTTGCTGCGCTCCATCATCCATATGCTGGAGGATGGCCATCGCCCGATGAGCGACACAGAGATCATCTCCAGCCTGGGCGCCCGCCATCGCCGCACAGATCCCGATTTTCAGCGGCAGGTGCGCCTGCATTTGCGTGACGGTGTCTCGTACGGCCTCCTGAGGCGTCAGAGCGATCATTACTCCCTGCGCTCCAAGCGGCTGGCCGGAGTCCTGGCTGCCATAACGTCCACCCATTCCAGGATCCAATAGATGCAGAATCGGAGTCCAAAACAATGAATACTTGCGGAATATATCCATCGTGAAAATGTCTTGTCTCTCTCTCTCTCTTAAAGAACACCAATATTTTCCACCCATATTCAATCTCGCTGAAAGCTTAAACCCATTTCGGGGGCAGTGAAATAAATGGCTTGAAATGAGACGACAACACGAGTGTGAGCGCCAAATGTGATGGTCATTCATGCAGCATCCACAGACAGGTGCACGCACAAACAGGTGGGGGCGAGGTGGGCTGCATTTTGGGGGTGGTATTTTGTCACGTCTGGAATGCACGGGCATGGCATGTGCGTTTGTGGCAAATATTTGCGGTTATCTAAATGGAATGCATGCCATTCCTCAGCGGGAGAGCGGGAGAGCATGGGAGCATGGGAGCATTGGAGCATGAGAGCAGCGGTAACCCCAGTGGATATTTGCATTGCGCCGCGAAATATGCAATTAAAGCATAAATTAAGCGTTAAAAATCAGACATCATCAGGGAGAGAGACACACGGACTCCATTTGGAGCTAATTTTGTTGCACTGCCCGCAGCGGCGGCCACAGGGGCTAACACTCCAAGCCCAGCATGCCTCTCTGCAGACATCCTCCTGCCGCCTCCTGCCGCATCCTCCTGCCGCTCTTCGGAGCGACCATTGAAATGAAATTAGGGGAATGCATTATTAATATATTCAAACATACATTCCTGAATGCACACGAGTTCACATGGGCGCTGCTGTTGATGCGGTTCTGGTGTCGGTGCGGTGCGGTGCAGTGCGGAGCGGTGCGGAGCTAGGCGAGGCAATTTTTCAATTGTTTTTCAATTGCCGGTGGCCAGAAAGCTGCAAAGCAAGACCCGATTTCGGGCTCTTTTATACTGGATTGGGGCATTGGATTCAAATGAAGCACTGAAGCGGTAATGCGGCGAATGCCCGTGGGGGTGCTGTGTTTGTTTGTGGCAACCGGTTATCAATCGGTAATTGGATTGGGCTATGAAATGGATTATGAATCGCGATAGAATGATGTGCAAACTGTTATAGTATCGATGTGGCGAACACGACTATGAAGTAGGTTCTTGCCATGGATCGTTGTTGAATTGAGACTCATTCGAATGGAATCACAAAAATTCACAAATCAAATGCTTGTGCCCGTGGACCGTCGACAGTCGACCGTCGACTGTGAATAATGGATTAATGCGGGTGATGGGTGATGGGTGATGGGGTCTCTGGCCATTATTCTAGCCGCCATACTCGTGTAATTGCAAACGGAAGCGGAAACGCTCATCAGCCATGAATTCTCCCAGCTTAAGTGTAAAAAACGAAGCCACAGACAGACAGGGGGAGAGAGGGAGAGGGAAAGGCATTGAGGATGTACCACAAAAAGTTTCAAATAAATAATGCATTAAAAGCCATTGCGCTGATGATTTATGCAGGACAAAAAAAAATAGCCCACAGGCACAGAGCAAAACAGTTAATAAACCTCAACAATGGCGAGCAGTGGGAACAGGACTTGCACTTGCAACTTGCAACTTGCAACTTTCAACTTGGTGTTGAGGGGCAAGCTCAAGTGGCAGACCAGGCCAGACCAGGGGCCAGGACCAAGGTTCAAGAGCCTCACAGACTTGGACTTGAACTGGAATTGGGATCGGGATGGGGATGGGGATGGGGGTACCAACTCCATCAGTTGTTCTCCGGTGCACTTGTAAATTTCTTATGAGGCATGCACCACACCAGGCCACAAGGCGACCACCAGGCATACATATGAGCAAAAGCTGCCTGGCTGGGCTTGGCTGGGCTCTTGGAGTGGTTCCGGGGTGGGCTGGCGGCACCCACAATTAAATCAAATTACCTCGAGTGCACTTGGCGCTTTTTCACAATCAGAACTCGGGACGGAACTCGGGCTCTGTCTTAGGTTTAGTTCCAGGCTCAGTCTCAGTCTCTGCCTCAGCCTCAGACACAGGACTCCTGCTCAGCAATTAAGCTTGATGTCAAGTGTCTGACTTTGTTCTCTCTATTCTTGGCCTGTCCTCCCTCACCCTTCCTGGAGGATGTTAATGTGTGAATTGCTTCCGGCTTTGGTCGTTGAACCTCCCAACCTTAAAGAACTCTAACCACTTCCCCATGAAAGTTAATCAAACGGGAAGACTGCCTTTAGTCGATGGGAGAACGGCAACATATGCCCCGAAACAAAGACCGGAATGCAGCGAATGAAGTGTATCGGGTCGATTTTTTAATTGAAATCGCAGCCCAGCAACGCAGACAATGCAGGAATAGTACCAGTACCAGAACCAGCAGAGGACCAGGAGTAGCGTCAAAGAGTGCGCAAAAAAGTCGACCGATTCAGGAGCACACGCCAGGGAATCGAGTTGACATATTCATATACCATCAGCAGGGGTGGATGGGACGCAGGGGTGCAGGGATGGAGGGATGGACAAAGGCGAACAATATGCGACGCTGATGACAGACGGAGCGAAGACCAGGAACAAGAGAGCATCCCAGCGATGAGCCATGAGCCATGAGCCATGAGCCGTGGAGCCTGCGAGTTGTGAAGGAAACAACGATGAAAGAAGCATTACGGCAGCTGGATATGCTCCCTGAAGCCCCCAGGGGACACGACACACTGGAAGGGCGAGAGAAAGCGAGAGAAAGCGAGAGAGACATGTCAGGGCAGGACGGACAGAATACGGACACTCACTCAGAAGCTCAGGGCACAGGACTCAGGACTCAGGACTCAGGACTCGGAGCTCTGGCAGGGCTCGCTGCCTCCCGCCCTCGCTTTGGCACCAGCATGTGGCTATGAAAACCTCAAAATGTGAAAACCGAAATTAAATTTACATCAAAAAGGAGAGAAAAAGGACAGCCAGCAGGAGGGGGAGGTGGTGGCGGCAACATGTGAGGGTCGAGACTAGAGTCTGGCCCATTAGTCCTTCGGCTTTTGGGGTGGTACGCTTACGCTCCAGGGTGTTTCCATTGTAATTTTATT
Source organism: Drosophila helvetica (assembly GCA_963969585.1). Lineage (NCBI taxonomy): Eukaryota > Metazoa > Arthropoda > Insecta > Diptera > Drosophilidae > Drosophila > Drosophila helvetica. The sequence goes on along the minus strand of OZ018401.1, from coordinate 44,013,395 downwards.
AGGTGAGAAATGCTAGCGTAAAGCCACGCAAGGGGCGTGCACCAGGGGGAGTCACCCACGCAAGGGGGGGCATGCAACAGTCCCGCTAATAAATAAGCAAAATATGGTCCATGGCTGCGGCCCCCACTGCGTATGCGTATGCGAATGCGTATGCGTATGGGTTTCCATTTCCGTTTCCGCTTGGCGCTGGTGCGTTCCATTCCATGCCGCTTCGTTCCCCTTCCCCTACCGCTCCCATTTCACATCGTTTTCGGCGGACCTGGGAGAGGGGGCGGGCACACACTAAATTAGTTTTGACACGTAAGTGCGTTTAGCAGCCAAAAGAGAGAGGGCGAGAGAGGGAGAGAGAAAGAGAAAGACAGGGAGTTTTTGTATGCCTCAAACCCTGCTATGTGCCTGTAACCGTCTTGGCCCTCCATCAGAGTGGGGGTGGTGATGTGGATGGGAGGAATGGCATTCCTAACATTTTGTAGCATAATTCTGGCCTGTCACTCCGCTCCACTGAAATATGCAAATAAATTACACAAAACACCAGCGGCGACCGACGACCGACGAGCGACGAGCGACGAGCGAGGAGTGCACACACAATTTATGGGGCTCCGGGAAACCAGATTCTTTGCAATTAACCTGAAATTAAATGATTGTTAGTATTACCGCTGGATGGGATGTATTTTTGGGGAGCATTAATTAGGAGAACTGTGTCATTCCCTTTGCACGGCAGACTCGCTCGATACCAAGGTTTGCCTCTATGCTAATTTGATATTTTGATTTAATTTCCTTTGAGGGGTCTTTGGGTTTGTTGTGGTCCTTCGCTCTTCTCTGCTCTTTTGATATTGCGATACAAGAAATATGTAGAATAACAGTACCCTAGACAGTACAAGGATTTCCAAAGTTACCATGATCATAGGAGGAACTATAGAACTATAAATATGGCAAGCGTCAGAATTGGTTGGGCTTACAATAGATCTGTCATTATCCTCTCCGGTCTTCTTTGTCGGAATGCCTTTCTGACCTATTCCACTCGTCTGCTCCTCTCCGGCCTTTCGTTCGCGTCTGACTGCAATGTCCTGTCCGAAATATCTGGAGTGGGGAAATGCTGACTCCCAATGGAGATTGTGGAGCCTGCTTCAGAGGCTATTCTGCTCGGCTGGTAAACTGGATCCTCGGCAAATATTTGCCTGTCTTCTGCACCTTAATTTCTTTGCCATTGCCATGCTGCCGTGCTGGCAGGATGCCTTTTCTGTGGTCGTTTCCTGCTCCAGCATTCTTTGCCATTTCGCCAGTGTGTTTGGAAATGCTCCTCTGTGTCCTTGTTGCAGTTGCCTTTTCCATACACAAAGCTGCACTACACACACCTCGCCATGGCATACCATCAGCAGCTTTACACTTGCAGGCTCCGGTCCCCCAGCTACGACTAATCTCCCCTACGTGTGCGAGGCCCTTCCACTGAGCTCAGCATTCCGTAGTCACGCAACCTTACAGTCAGAGTCAGTCGGAGCCAGTGAGACCAGAGATGGAAGGATCAGGCAGAACTGTGAACTATAAACATTTAAGCTCTGCTCCGCTCTGCTCTGCTCTGGGCTCTAGACTGCCCCAGTGCCAGTGTCCATGTCCACGTCCATGTCCATGGCCCCGTTCAAGCTGAAAGCTACAATGACAAATGGCGCTGACCCATTCCCATTCTCCCATTCCGCCATTCTGCCATTCTGCCATTCTGTGGGTTCAGTCAAAACTCAACTCAAACTGAGGGAGCTCTGGGCAGGAAGGAGTTATCTGGAGAATTGCAGCGTTGATTAGTGATATTTATGAATCATTCGAGCGCCCCCAAAATCCGGGCCAGCCAGCCAGCCAGCCAGCCAGTCAGGTCAGATAGGAGTGGTCCTCCCAGAGGTTGCTGCATATCGAAGTCTGATCCTTTTCCTGATAATTGAACAAAACACAATTATAATGACGGGGGGATGGCCGCAATGCGAGCGTCCGCGTCAGGCGGCAGACAAAGGGAATGCTCTGCTGACGCCAGTCATAGTTCCACTCCCACTCTGAGTCCCACTCTGAGTCCCACTCTCTGTCCCTATCCCTATCCATATCCCTGTCCCAGTTCCAGTTCCAGTCCTCATTCCGGTCGAGGCCAGCTGCGTCATTCAGTCGTTGACTCCTCGGCGAGCCGTGGCTCGAAGGAGCGACTGCGTCGCCATGCTGATTACCAGGCCAACCCCAGGGCCGGACCCATCCTCCTGGTCCATTCTCCTCCACTGTTTACCCATTTCATCAGCATCAGCAGCATCGTCCCCACGCCTGGATGCACTCTCTTCCATCCATCCATCCATCCGTCCATCCGTCCATCCACCCATCCATCCTCCCATCCGGACGCCCGCCCTCCCGTCGTTTGTTGGCGCCACTTTGTCGCGACGCTTTTTATAATTGAAGCAAATTGTTGGTTGAGTTGGCATCCACACAGCTCCTCCTCATTCTCATTCTCGTCCTCTCCTCTACTCCCCTCATCACCATTCGTCGTTGGTGGTTGTGGTGGTGGTGGTGGCACTGCTGCTGTTATTGTCCTGCATTCTGTTGAAGGCCTTCTACTCCATCTGCAGCTTCAAGCCATAAGCAGAGAGCAGTCGAGTATCCCGTCTCCTGTTTGCCTCCCATTGTCGCATTCCAATTACGAAACAATCATGATGAGCTCTAGATATTTGCCACAGCAAAACACAACCCTAGTACAATGGCTAGTTAGCGCAGCAATGACTGACTGACTGACTGATGGATCGAAAGACATACCTAGCTATAAATAGATAGAGGAATGAGTTAGGGATATATACTTGTATATAGAACTTTCATGGCAGCCAGTAGGGCTGCAGTTGATCGAAAGGGGAACGCGATGCACTGATCTGACCCATTCAAAGTGAAGTCAAACGTCAGCTCTTGCTCTTGCAGTAATCCAAGCCCGAGGCCAGACTTTCAATCAGCTCTGACAGCACCTCCAGGTGAGCGATGCGCTGATGTCAAATCCCATCCAATCCCATTTGAGCGCCTGCAGGCCAGAATCAACATCGACATCGACATCGCCATCGTCATCTCCCTCCATGGGATGCTTAAAGGAGCTAATTGAAATGCAACTCGGAGGCTTAGGCGCCGCCACCTCCTCCTCCTCGGGGTAGACTGCGGACTGCTTAGGTGTGATGGTTGCCAATGAGAGGCTTGAGCTTGCGGTTATATCAACAAGGATACGTCGCCTAAGATGGTGGGCCGACCTCAATAGCGTCCTGTGTTTGATATGGTGTCACCTTCGGGCTGGCAGTCGTTCAGTCGCCGCAAAGCCAGCCCCTCCCCCTCCCCCCCCCGCATCGGATCCTATTCAATTCCGTCTTGCCCAACTGCAACCCCAACTGCTGCCCCAACCTCAAGCCCATTCCTATTCCTATTCCTCTTCATTATCGGTCATATATATGTATGGTCCAGCATATGGTAAAGGAAGGGCAGTATAGCTTCCTCTAGAGAGGCCGACGTTTTGAATACCCTCGCAACAACACATTACGATAAGTTGTTCGAATTTCCTGGTAAAAATACTACATTCATCTGTGGAATCCCTAGAGGCGAATGGTCTGTGCCTCTATCATTCGTATCGATTGATGTCTTCCCTGCGAATTATTGCCTTTCGACTGGTGCTAGTGGATCCGTGGAATTATGTATGAAAAGGTGTTCAATCGGAAACGTGGTCGGACGTAAATCTATTCTTAAGACAGAGACACAATTAGAAGATAAGGAAGTGCCGATAGACGTCTTTTAATAGGACTCCAAGTCCTGTAGAACTCTTTCTGAGCCTCGGGAAGTGTATTGTAAGCGTCTTGGACGTACTCCTTCCTACTCTCTCTCTCTATTTGTGTGTGTGTGTGCTTCCCAACTGTCATTAGTAGTGGTGTGGCATATGGGTGCGTCTGTGTGTGGTTCGGTGAGAGAGAGTGCGGGTCACTGATTGTTGCGACACCAACTGGTATTTAAGGGATCCAAACAGGATACGGCGAGCAGTCCCTCCAGGAGCCGAGCTCCGTCCCGCCCCCAGCCTCCCCAGTGCAACGGAAGTCAGTGCTTTTGAGGTTTAGTCACGCTTATGTCCTTAGCCCATACGTCGCATGTCGCACAACGTGTCCGGGGGCCCCCTCCGGGACCTCCCCATGTGTGATAATACCTGTTTGGACTGTTGCCACTCGCCTCGAGCCAGGAAGCAGGGACTGGCCTGGCCTGGCCTGGACTGGCCTGGCTTGGTCTGGGAAACGATGTGCGTTGTTTTCACGCCCCTTGGCCGGGGCAAGCGAGCGTGAGCCAAGCACATTACAATGATGCTGCACACGCCCCCCTCCCACACACACACACACACACACACACACACGCACACACACACTCCAGACACAGTTCCACACAGCTCCTCCGAGAGGACCTCTGGTGCAACTCATTTAGTAATTTGTGTGTGTATTCGAATGCGGTCCGGGGCAAGGGTAAGGGCTTTAGAGCAGTGTTTAGTCCAGTCAACTGACTTTACTCAGCTAAATGAGATTTTGTGGTGTGTAATTTGAAAATTGTGAAATTACCCAACACTGGGCAGCAGTCCGAGGAGGTCCTGCGAGCAGAGGGAGCTGCTCAGAGACTCGTCCAGTGACTCGGCACATTAAAACTGACGAAAGACTGGTGGAATTTGCATACCAACGGGCGCATCCTCCCTCTGTAGGCCACATTATCACCGGATTATCCCTTAAAGCTCTCACAAGCTTTAAGGCAATCCAATTGAATGCCAAGCAGAATCCTAATTTCAGGCATTGGGCAACGGAAGGAACCCAAACAAAACCGAAACCCGACAAAAGCAAACCCTTCGGGCGCCGGTCCACTGAAGCGGGTCCGGTCCGTCCCATAATGCAAAGCCCAAAATCCAATTTTTGTGATTTCTCGCACCTCATCGCGGGGGCTAAGCAAACTTGGCTCGATGAAAATGGGGTCTCGCCCCCTTTTTATTTATTTAGAGCATAACTTTGCCCCGTGCCACCACTCTGCCACAGCGCCACACTGCCACACCGCCACTCCACCCCAGGGCCATATTGTTTTACATCGTTTTGGATAAACGGATTGGGCGTGTTTCGGATCCCGCGGCAAAGTCATCTTTGGGTGCGGTGTCAGACCTCACTTCACTCTGTTGCTGGTTGTTGTTGGTTTCTACCCTTACAATTATACAGAAAGGTTTCTACCGCACATAAGTCAGCAGCAGCGTTCCCCGGGATACCATCTCTACCATCTATGCAAATCACTTTCTCAGTTTTTCATGCAGGACACAGACAGTTAACAGCTCTTCCATATCCATGATACATACACATCTGATCTTCAGGTGTCTATTATGGAGTTACCTTTGGAGTGTAAAGAGGAAAATATCTTAGCTGAAAATGAAACTCTTCACAGATCAGCTGTACACTGAACAGTCAGCCCAAAAGGCCATTTATGTAATTACTTAGAGTGTGTGTGCGGCCAGAGACAATGTACATAAATAGTAAGATGAACATCTCCATACAACATTTTTGAGGTTAATTTTGGCTGTGTGGAATTCAATTCAATTCCACCACGAAATAGAGAGAAACAGATAGTCAGGGAGACAGAGAGCGAACCGCTCTCTTAGGTCTGCCTGTTTGTATTGGTTTTTGACGACACATTGAAACACAGAAAACACCCATTACTTTAGTATTCATTGGGGATTATGACACTCTTTGAAGACGCTTGCCCGTAATATAAAAAAAGTAATATTTTGTACAGCCTTTATATGCAAATTTTGTTGAATGTACTATGAACGAATATAATGAAGGAATGTACCTATGTAAAAATTCATAATCTATGTCATACATGACTCCGCATTAGATTAAATGTCTGTAGGGTATTCGTGGGTCGATTAAAAAAGGCCCACCCCAACTTCCAGCAATTGAATTTCTGTCTCAAGAAATGTTTTAGTCTCGTAAATTCAGTAGCTCGGCACAAATACGCACACATACGAACGTGCAGATCTGTGCGTACTCACACATGCAAGCTCATTCTATTTTTAGATCCGTGTGCTCTTCTCAACTTCGTGCGAGCGAGACAGCGCGTACAGAAAACTTCGCTGTTCACGAAATGAAATTGTATAGGCGATGCTCATCTTACTATTTTTATTGTCATTGGTGCGGCCTTATTGTCTCTGAGAACTAGTCGTCCAAGAAGTCCGTCTTTTGTCCGGACGGACGTACGGACGGACGGATGGACAGACAGACATGTATGGGGTCGGAAACGCTTCCTTCTGGGTGTTACACACACATTCACTATCACCCGAAAATCGAATATACCCCGAATGTATTTTGACTCGGCCGGCCCATGTCCGGATCGAAATGTTTACTTGTTGTGAGAGATTGCTTGAAAGTAGTAGGCCTGTGGTACTACTTCCGGGACTTTGTGTAGGGTGTTACTTCATTCATTCCTACAGTCTCCCCACATCGACATACATCCGTATTGGATCGGCACAAAATTCTTCTCTTTTGGCTACACAGAAACAATTGTTGTTAATGTTGTAAATTAGCGTTTTCACACTCGTTGGACTCAACCGCACTATCATAATCCAATCTAATACGATCCAATCTCCCTTTCTCCGCTTTGTATCTCCGGCAGCTGCCAAGGCAACACGCAAACGAGGTGACAAAGGAGCGACCATGCAGAACATGCACATCAGTCATATGCGCTGTCGGTATGCGCTGCCCCAGCAAGTGGCCCCCTCTCGGCGCAAAATGAACCCGAGCTCAGGCCTTGGCCCGACCAACGACCCCGGCAAGAGTACTGGCGTGGAGTCGAGCCACAGTCCCAACCAAATGTACCATCCCTACCCGAACCAGGCGTACTGCAATCGAGGCAGCATGACGGACAGCGTGGGGGATCACGATCACCAGAGCCAGGTGCCAAGGAAAGGGGTGTTACATTTGGCTGGCAACGGAGAGCAGCGCGTCCGTCATCCAATGTACTATGGGCGTGGCCATGCCCATGTGCAGGACTCCAAGCACTGGCGCGCCCGAAACCCGTACACCCGTGGCCCTCGTAGCGGATCGCTGGACAAGTCGATCAGCAATACAGATAAAAAGCAGGTCAAGTACCCCATTGTGCCGTTGCTCTTCAACCCCTCCAACGACCTCTGGACGCCGGCCAGCCCCGAGCTGGATTCCGCCGCTGTCGCCCCAGCCAAGAAAGGAGCTGGGCCCGATGCAGGATCGAGGTTCCCTCTGCACCCTGGCCTCGACTTGACCGTGGGCCTGGTGACCAAACCCAGTTGGCGCACTGCTCCGGCAGTTGAACCGCATCTACCGTCGGCGAAACGCTCCCAGCTGAATGCTGCGGCGCCCGTGTTTCAGCCTGGGCGTCGGGGGATCGGGGGATATCAGGGATCGACGCAGGCACTACGCGAAACAAATGTCGGAGTCGGCATCACCCTGGGCAAGGACCTGGACCTCGACCTGGACCTGGACCTGGATGGTATGCCGCCATCGATTAAGGAATCGCAGTATCCTTGCGTTCTCCCCGAGACGATGACGCAGCGCCACCACGCGACCGCGCGTCAGCATAAACGGCCCCGCAAGCAGCCATTGCCGGACCTTTTCGCCCCCGTTCTGGCCCTGATGCGGGTCAGCAAGCGGTCCGTCAGCTATCCGGAGATCATCGATGCGCTGTCGGTGCGCCTCCAGCGACCGGAGGTGGAGCTTAAGCGCCATGTGCCACACACACTGCAATTGGCCGTGCACAACGGGTACTTGAGCAAGCAGGGTAACCGGTACACCATGCGCTCGGAGAAGGAGCGTTTGGAGATCATGCGTCGCAACAAGGAGGCCGCTCTTCGGGCCAAGGAGCTCGAGAAGGAGCCCCTCTCCTGGCGCAAACGCTAGAAACGTCGATGCAAGGCGGAAGAGGAGACCGAAGACCGGAGACAGGAGACAGGAGTGGCGGTCGCCTACGCATCTGAAGGCGTCTGCAACCAATCATAAATACCCTATCCATACAACACAAAATATTTCCCGGAAGTTCAAATGTTAGCTAGTTCCAATGCCCGAGGCCCAAGTCATAGTGTATCCGCCGGACGAGTCCCAAGAGAAATTTTGTACGTCTCTACGTCAATCGGCGCCACGTCACGTCACGTCCCGCCACAGTCCACGGTCCGCCCGGAGAGTACGGGCCACGCCCCCCGGGTGACCGACCATTCGTTACTTTTGTGAACTGCAGGACCTGCTTTTGATTTTGATCTTTTTGGGCGTACATATTAATTAAATTTTAGTTTATTCATAAGCATTAAACGATGGCGTTTGAAATGGGATGGAAAACGGTGGGGCCTTTGGGTAAGAGTCGGTCTACAAATTCACTCAGGACTGCACAGGACTGCAGGAATGAACAAGTGAATTTGAATGCGAATGCGAACGCGAACGAGTTCGATTCACTTCAGCGAAGTGGCACGAATTTAATTGAAACGGAATGAGAGTCCAAGTGCCTTGCGTCTATTCTACTACTACTACTACTACTACTACTACTACTACTACTAAATTTGACTCCGAATTTTGAGTGCACTCGTGCAGAGGGTGCGAGTGTATGCCTGAATCTGCCCCATGCATTTCTGCAGCCATGACAAATGCCCACCAATTACGAAATCACCCACACGAAAACACACACTTGCCGACAAAAAAATGTATAAAATTTTGAGTAAATTTGCAGTCGCTTTTTGCTCGCTTCTGCGGCTCGCCGTTGCTCCAGCTGGGGCCCCGACTTCATTTGCCATGCAGTCGAAATTCATGAGCATGCTCAGCGGGTTCCAGCCATGACCACCAGGACCACCAGGACGACGATGATGATGATGATGATGATGATGATGACGGGGATGTGTATGTGGATGTGGTTGTGGATGCTTGGGTATGAGGATAGCCTGGCTATGATGACAACATGTGTGCCTAAGCGCCGACTATAAACTGCGTGGGGAACTGACCAACGTTCTATCGGACCTATGACGCGGCGGGTGGCAGATGGGTTGATTACTCCTCGTCGGGCTTGGGCGCAGGCACAGGGCGGAGGGCGGAGGGGATGCAAACTGTGTGGGCACATGAGCATGGATGAGTCAGCTCCTCGAGAAGCTTCATGATAGGGATAGGGATGATAGGGATAGCTATGGGGTCGAAATATTTTCGAAAATTACATAAAAATATAAAGGAATATCTGAAGACCGTTGGGAACAGTTCAGGTGCCACATCTTAGGCGAATGGAGCAAGAGAGGAAGGTTCCATCTTCAAAAGAGCATCCGTAATTCGCTGTTGGAAGCGACTTTGGAAGCCATCTACTCTGTTTATTCCTTTTTATAAACATTATGAAATTATTGCTGTCGCAGGCACATCCCCAGCCCCAGTCCCAACCGCACTTCCCTCTACCCAAAGCCATAGATAGCAGCAACAGTGTGCCCCCGCTCCCTCTACCACTCCCTCTACCACTCCCTCTGGCATTCAGACCCATTGTCATTCTCTATATGCAATCACCCCCCCACAAGCAGTGATTGTCCACTTTGCGAGGGGGCCAAGCCAGACCAGATAGCTGGCGGGGGCCGAAAAGTTACTGATTTGGTGGTAGCCATTGAACCGCAGCCATCGGAACCGCCCAATAAACAGCAAATAGCAGTCCGGCTCCACTACGGCACATTCTTGCACATTGGTCGAATGTTCCCATAAGCGAGCAGACTTTTTCTAATTTTTTAAATTATATGCAATACGATTTAATTTAACTTTATTTTATTTCAGGCTATATCCTATCTTCTTAAAACCTATACTTATATATTAACATTTTGACAACATTGCTTATCAATTATTTGTATTTTATTTATTTATTTTGTATTTTTTTTGTTCTTATTATTATTTTTTTCTATTTACGGTGGTAGAGAAAGTGTACTCCTTGGAGTAGACCATAGTCTGATTTCTTTGAAGAGAAATCCAAGTAGCAAGTAGCATCCCAGTGGAAGCACTTTCACGGGCGAATAGTGAATATACTGGCAGTGGAAACAGGGCAACCGGAATAGCAATAGCAACAGCATCAGGAGTATGGGTGGCAGTAGGAGTATATATAGGTGTGGGATCAGGACTAGTTATATGAGAAGGATGGATGGACAGGAGATGGTGAGTGAGAGTGAATGAGAGGGCAGACGGCAGGCGTTTATCCTTTTGCCGGCACAGGCACAGGCACAGTCCTGGGCCCGGGCCCGGGCAGGGCATGCAAATCGATTGATGTTGATTAGCATAAATTGTCTGGACCGCACTGTGCAATGAATAATTTCGGTGACGCTGACATGCCACGCCCCTGCATTCTGCATACTCGTATGTGATGGGCAGCAGGAGGGGCGGGAGCTGGAGTCTAAAGTCGGTGGGGGAGAAGGGCGGGGTGTGCTTTGTGCACTGGTTGCAACTTTCGCCATAATGCAATTTTGTTTTGCTTAATTTGATAGGCGTTGTCAGCTGCCGGGTGCCGGGTGCTGGGTGCTGGGTGCTGGGTGCCGACTGCCGACTGCCGGGCGCTGTCTGCCTGCTGCTGAGCTGGCAGTCTGATGAGCGGGATGGTGAGCTCGTGGTGTCGTCCGGGCAGCAGGAGCAAGGGCCGGGCAGCCGGTGCAGTGGTCTGGCTGATTGGACGTGTTTCGAGTGTTTTCTGCGGCGATCTGGGAGAGGCAGTAGAGGCAGGATAGAGGCGGATGTGTGGCCATCGGCCATCCGCCATTGTTACTCCCATCCGAAGGCTGTTTTACGGTGTAGACAAACCCTGATCTGATTCCTATTAGAGTGTTACATGGCAATGGAGGTTTCTTGAGGACACACTGTAGCAGTGCCAGAACATCACACCTGTAGCACCAGATTTCAATTGTTCAAACTGTTCCGCCCCCAAATCAGATTCAACATTCGTACATGAAAATAGTCCGAATATTAAAGAGATATTCCGTAGTGTGAAGTCTCCGAATAAATCAGAATAGATGCGGCAACTGTCCTGGCATACCTTGTCCTCCGTGTCCCCCTGACCAATTGTCATACGAAACTACAGTTTCGTCTGAGATTTGTTCTTCTAACTAACCAGAGACAGAGTCAGAGTCAGAGTCAGACAACCACCCACAGACCCCATCCGCCGTCACAGCCACAATTGTGAGTGTGTGTGGGGCAGAGCAGAGCACACTTAGTGCGAATGTAGAACAAGCCCACTCTCGCGTTCAGGAGCGGAGCATGCGGTGCGCCGAAGTTTCCCATTGAAACATCTTTCAGCAGGGAAACTTTTCTCATAACATGCGAGAGCACCCACATACGCAGCCGAGCAGCACAACAATGGAGGAGAGATACAGATACGGGAGGCACAGATGCAGAGATACAGGATCATTGGCACTGGCTCTGGCTCTGGCGCACACGCCCAGCGGCCAAGTCTTATCAAACTGACATCATTTTCATTATGTTTTGCACTTGCACACAGCTTCGACTAATGGCAGAGCCAGGCTGTGTGGCCCCCAAGATGGTAATGCGGACCCACTCACCCACCCAGTATCCGTATCCGTATCCGCTCGCACACTGTGCGCAAAATTATAGGCAATCCGGCCAGCGGGCACAGCACGCGATACGAATTCCACACACATGTGTACATACATATGTATATGCGGAGCGTAATCCGGCGGCCAATAACGGCAAATTAGATTAGTAACGCCCATCGAGGGGTGGGTCCTCGAACTGCCATCGACAGCTGACCGCATCCACATCCACATCCTCGTTCTCGTCCCCGTCCTCATCTCAGCATTCTGAAGCAGGATCCTGGATCCTGAGGAGCACGCAACCTTCCAGCATTGCGTGTGGCGTTGATAAATCTCAACAACAAATCGATGGACAAGCCCTCCATCTCCACTCAATCCCCAGGATGCCAATATATAAGCCATTCACTCGCGAGACGAAACTAATAAAAATCATAAAAACTTTTTCGCTTAGAGTCCACCATTACGATGCGGATGCTGGATTGTTATTATTATTACTATTTGTATTCGTATTCGCATTTGTATTCGTATCTGTATTCGTATCTGTGTGTGTGTTGCACTGCCGCCCGGAAGCTTGAGGATCGATTTCATTCACGAACAAAGTTCAGCCAACTCGAAAATGATGTTAGAAAGTTTATACAGTCTGGAAAGAATGCGATATTTATGGGTTTATGATGGGTATCGATGAGACTATTCAACGAAAAGTATCTATAGAAGAGAGAATCGCTCTTCCCAGGATCGGTATATCATTTTATGGATATTTTATATTTAAATAAAACTCTTTGTAGCTTGTAGTCTGCTCTGAGCTCTGGGCACCGGGCATTTGAGAGACTTCCGATGGCGATGCTTTGAGGGAAATCGCTGATCACAACGTCGCCATTAATGCCGACTTTTCTGTGCAGTTTCCTTACTGTCTGACCAGCCGGAAACGGCGCCCAGCCACTTACACGCATCGCCGGCCAGGCCCAAGGAATGGGAATGGGTGGGTGGAGGGTTGGATTGGCCATTACATTTCCCGCTAATCGTAAAATAAATTATTTTCCATGTGTGTGCGGACAGGATGCGCGCCGCTTGCCTGACTTGGAGTCATAATTCTTGCATCACTCCCCTGCCTCCCACTCCCCACTCCCCGCTGCCCAGTAGAGCCTGTGTGGGCCGAGGCGGAGGCGGAGTGCCACAAAAGTTTCAGTTAATTGCAGAGAAGCACAGAAGCACAGAAGGGTGCTGTGGGGGCGACGACTGTGGACGAACTTTCCCGGCCACGACTGGCTTTAGCTGGCTTTAATTGTTGCCAGTCGCCTCATTTGGAGCCGGGCCTAATCACTGGCGCCGGATTAGCCAAAGTTTGCTCCGGCAGTGGCTGCTGTCCAAGTGCTGGAATGTGTAGCGCTTGCCAACACTGTCAGTCATAATTAACACTGCCCAGCACCCACGCACATTCCGACTCGGATTCCAGCATCGAGTCAAATAATACCGAGTATCAACCGAAATGGAAATGGAAATGGAAATGGAAATGAAACAAAAGTTTCGCTTCCCCGTCAGCATTGGGCCTGGGTCTGGGGGTGCTCCAATCTGCTAATCAGAGCCGACAGCTGGGTGCGGAGAGGCGGGGACTACCTGGCAATGACAGTAAAGGATTTGATGGGGGCAAAAGTAATAGGAATGCGCCGGCAAGTATGCATCTCTTTTTGCGAGTCTACTTACGTACAGTGAAAGCTCGCTATCATCGAGAGCAGCTTAGATTTCCCTCCAGGAGTTCTGCTCGTACATATGTGCATATGTGCATATGGATAGTGGCTGTCACTTCGAGTCAAGTAAAACAGAGGATCCCTACAGAAGATTCATCGCCAGGATCCAAGGTGTCAGAGGAGCGAATCATCGTGCCCCTCTGGATGCCCCAGATTCATAGAGTTAGCTCCAATTATAATCGCTTGGACATTGATTCATTATGTTTCTGATTTGCATCCTCCAATGGCTTGGACCCTTTCAGAAGTCCAGTCTGTTTCCAGAGCGCAGGTGTCTCTGTGTTGCATGGAACGGTGGATCAGGCCAGGCTTGGGGAACTCATCGGCCTGCCCTCGCTGTGCGATTAATGCGATTGCACTCGAGGAGATTTCAATCAGGCTGCGGTTATTGTGTTATGCACTGTACAGTAGTGCCCCGCGACGAAACCCCCTCGCAGTGAGACTTCCTGCTATCTAAATTCCTTGCGACACGTGCCAGACACAACAACAGCAGCAGCAGAAGCAGCAGCAGCAAAGGACAATAACAATGATGGCCCTCGTCTTCCGGGGGGCCCTATGCAAATTCTGAAGCGCCTGTCGCAGATCCTTCTTTGTGCCCATGTCGTCATCGGCATCGCTCCCCCGCATTTGAACTTGATTACCCATACTTATGCGCTTGCCCGCAGCATCCGCAACAGAAACATCCGCAACAGAAGCAGCAACAGCAACAGCGACAGCGACAGCGCCAGAGGAAGATGGCCAACTTTAACTGCGAATCGATACTCGTCTGCCTGTCTGGCTGCCCTCCACCTCCACCTCCGCCTCTCCCTCTCTCCCTCCCCGCCACCACCAGGCGTCTCGACAGCTCCTGTGACTGACTAACTGACTGTCTGGAGCAGATACCACTCGTATAATCGAGAGGAAACAACCGTGCGAATACCCCCTAAGCAGTTCGACTTGTGTCGAAATGAAATCTAGTTTATTATTCCATGTTTCCGTTGTCGCTAAAAGACCCCAAGAGAGGTCTTTGCTCCTGCTGCCTGTAGCATGCGCACAATCCTCACAGTTTCGAGTAGAGGGTATACCCAGGACGATGCCATGAGCAATTGGGATAGTTGCTGGCCAAACGAATCGAAATGGAAGCCGCCAAAAAGGTAACTGGGAGTGGGCCACAAGGGACTTAAAGACGGCGACAAGCTTTTTGGGGCTCGTCTGAGTACAAACTCTGGCCCGCGAAGCGCAGAGAGAAGTTCTTTAATTTACAAAGGAAAGTGCCTCCATCTCCGTCTGTATCCACCCGTCTGAGAGGCAAGTGTCACTCACCAATACAGGAAAACTTTCGATCGCAATTCGAGGCGATAAACTTATCCGTTTCCGTTTCCGTTTCACTACACAGTTCGCTCCTGACTGGCTGGGGCCAGTGGTGCGGCAGGATGCAGTCGAGGGGCTACAACCGACCACCGAAGCGCAAGCAGATCCCCCATTTGTTCAGCAACATCCTGCAGGTGGTCGCCACAGCCGACCGCCCGCTGACCCAGCACGAGATCGTCGAGGCCCTGGTCGAGCGCCTGGACCGCTGCGACGAGGAGCTGAAGCGCCAGATCACGGTCGGCATCAACGATGCCCTCATCTACGGCTATCTGCGGGTCAAGAACTTCCGCTATTCGTCCGTCTCCGATCGCCTGGACCCCAATTCCGGTGAGTGGCGTGCCACGAGCTCTGGGCTGCCGAGAACATCGGGGACCGCAAACTCGCGCACGGAGCACGATCACTGGGTCCAGCAGAGACTTCTACGGTCTGTTTCCAATCGCCAGAGTACCAGCGATCTCGCGCATCCAGCGCATCCAACGAGCTCCTCGACGTCTGAACGCTCGGGGGCGGACGATCAGCGGGTGCTCGAGAGGCTCCCAGTGGCTGCGATCGTCTCGCAATCGGGCACAGAGCATCTCGGAGGTAGAACAGAGGCCAGCCCCGATCCTTCCAGCCAGATGCTACGGTCGAGCCAGAGCAGGAGACCCAGCGAATTGGAGTGAAGCCAAACTCCTCATTAGACCCCTTCACCCAGCAGCTAGGTTCCCAAAATTGAAATGAAGTAGTGCAGAAACTATATAATCCCAGTCAATATTCGGAATAAACAGTGGACTAAGCAAGCCCATATTTTTCATTCACTCAGCACACACGACATTCACACAGGACTCGTATCGGTAGCTCGTAAAATTCAGTCGACATTTTGATTTCAACAGACCAACAACATTCGGAGTATTAGCTTGAAAATATTCAAAATTTAAATAAAATACGAGCCGAGATACGATCCAAAATGCCTCTGAAACAAAAGAGCTTTCTCAGACGAGTGACCAAAATTTTTGTTCTCAGTGAGTAGTGGTTAACGGGGCTCTCACCACTGATTCGCGGATATATCTAAGGACATTCCCTTTCTTTTCGTCACAGGCTTCACCCTGGGATCCTATACCGTTTACGAGGGGGAAGGCCCCAACAGATATTCGCGCCGCACCTGCTTCGGCCACGAGCTATCGCGCTGGATCAGCCAGGCCCTCCAAAATCGGCGTCAGCGTGTTCTAGCCCGTAACCGGTCGCGTCTGACCATAACCAAGATGATCCCGGAGCGGCAGGTGAACCAGAAGTACAGCTCTGCCCCCAAGCTGGAGGAAAACGGAAAGAGAGAAGTGCCCCTGGCCGCTGAATAAATGTGGAAAAATGTCACAGTGGATATTTTCTGGGATATTGGGGAATGGTGGTGGGGAGGGAGACTGGGCTACTGGGGTGCTGGGGTGCTGGGGTGCTGCGAGATGGTGCAATTAGGTATGCCATAGAATGCTTTGTAATTTGCCACATTCTGCATGCTGCATGCTGCATGCAGCAGGGCTTCAGCTTGCGCCTCAGTTTCGGCTTTGGGCCAAAGGATTCCACTGACAGCAATGGCAAATTGCGTTCATGGATATGGCATTATGCTGGCTCCCGGGCTTCCTGCACCGTAGACAACGGACGTGGGACTTGGGACTTGGGACGTGGGACGTAGGGTACGGTACGGTACGGACAGGCATGGGTTGGGACAACTTTCGGCAATGAACTTCAATGGTTCTCTGGCTTAACACATCCTGAAAGACTATCCTGTAGACATGCGGCTGGTGGCCGCGGAAGGAGAAAGGCGGAAGGCGGAAGGGAAGCGCCAGGTGTCTGCAGGTCCAGGGGGCCTGGGGCGTGGGGCGGAGGGCGGGGTCGAGTCCTTCGGTTTCTGTGTGCATGCATGAGCATTTATAAAGCTGCTGCCTGGCATTGTCCTTGCTTAATTGTCTGCAAGAGCAGCCGTAGGTGGGGGGGCAAGAGGAGCAGCTGCAGAAGCTGCAACTGGAGCTGGAGCTGGAGACTCTCTGGAAGTCTGGCATACAGGTTGACAACAAGAAGTGCTGTCCTGTGGCTTCCACCACAACAGTTGTATAATTTGTGCAATTGTCTCTCCTCCGCCTGCTCTGCCGCATGCCATAACTTGGACGCCGCCTCGGATACACATGCTCGCATATCCTGACAGCATCTCCAGCTCCAGCTCCAGCTCCAGTGGCAACTTCATTTGTGTGCCGCCCGGCAACTTGGCAAAACTTTCAACTGTAAATAATTGTCAGCCACTCGGTGGCTCTGCTAAAAGAAACCCAACCGCAAAAATGTTCTGCAGGCTTCCCCCACATTTATGGTTATTTATATGCTCTGTGGGGATTAGGTTGATCCCTGGCCCCAGCCTCAGACCCGGCCCCAGCCCCTACTTGAGCCGCCTCCGGCCATTTGCTGCAGCTCCAATTAGTTGCCGTCGAGGATAAGTGTCAAACCCGTTTCGGGGGAGAACGCTGCTGCTGCTGCTGCTGCTGCTGCTGCTGCTGCTGCTGCATTTCCATTTCCATTCCGCAGATGATCTTCCGCTCCTCTTGGCACTTTATCAAGACTCTGCGGCTGCACTGGCCTTCGACCTCCCCCTCCTTCTGGCCGACACCGGAAATATTCTCCACTTTACGGGAGTATTTGACAGTTTCAAGTATTCTACATTATACATAACATACGTCAGTATTTTACATTGCACATGTCAATCTACCTCAACATTTTACATGGCCTGCAGGGCAGTCGCTCTCTCGCGTTTAGGATCGAAGAGAAAAACGGACGTACCTTCTGAATAGTTATCGCTGCCAGAAAAGGACTGAAGCAAGTGTATATACTCTTTGTTTATACATATACATATCAAATGGCACTAATTTCTTTGGTATTTTTTGAGTATTTCTGTGCCGGAGGTTCCTTGGTATCATTAATTTATTCCCGTCTCATATTATAGTTCATTTTCCCACCCGTGCTTCACACATACACCCAGACATTATCTTTCCCACCCTGTGCTTGCGGATTGCCTGTCAGCTAATCGACGAGGAGCATCGGAAACTAGTTTCACCTGAAGTTTGCCCCAGGACTGAGGGGGGGCTTCCTCTTTGCCGGGCCCGCACCAATCATGGGTGTGGGAAGGATGGGGAAACCCTTTGTTTGTCCACGCAGGAGGCTGCATGAAGATGGCAGGCTCTGGAGGCTGGAGGTGTATTAATTGCAAGTGAAATCACTTTGAACTTCATTAAAAAGCAACTTAATCAAGTCTCAACTCAACTCGAGGCGAGGCGAGGCGAAGTTTGCTCCGCACCTGAGATGCCAGGCTCAGCCTCAGCCCCAGCCTCAGCACCAGCCTCAGCCATGCTCCGGCATTTTGCTGAATTGCCTAAAAATTATTAATTAGCTGCAACGCAATCACCCAACCAGCCAACCACCCACCCACTCACCAGAAGGAGTACCAACCCCAACGCCATCTAAGAGTATTCTATGCCTCCCCATTTCTGGAGCTCCTTTGGTCGGCTGGCTCTTAAATATTTCATATTTAATTGCACGCGTAAGCAGCACATTTATTTGTACAACCAGGAACCCACCCACACCCCCACCCACACACCCCTTGGGGCACTTACCTGGCGATGGCCTTGCCACCCGTTCAAAATTGGCAACATTAATAAAATTAGACGCGTCCGGGGAGGATGGGGCGCCCCTTCCTATCCCCTTGTCATTCCCCCATTCACCATTTTTCACTTGATTTGTGCCCCCCAGCCTCTTTTGTTTCCTAAATGCTCTTTAAAATCTTATTAGAGCCCCTCGCACTTTCGGGCAGATCAAAGCCCTGCCTTAAAGCGATGGGGCCAAAATCGAGAAAGAAGAAACCCAAAGAGAGAGGCCCAAGGCATTATCCGGAGTAAATCTGGCCAGGTGGCGCCGCCATGGCAAACGACACTTTGATTAGGCCTGTCATAGGGCGGAGAGTCTATTGTAATCGACTGAGCGAGTCCGTCAGTGGGAGAAGCTGCGGGTGGGAGCCTAGCCCAAAAAATACATTTTCCTTGAGCCCTTTCGAACGTGGTGTGGAAGCAATTAGCAGTCTTTTATGATGGAAATTTGTTCTTTTCCTTAAAGGTACAGTGAACAAAAAGTAAAGGATCCTCTTTAACTTTCTGGATGGTCATAATGGAGGAGTATCTGTGTACCGGAATATAGGAAATACATTGACAGACTTTTCATAGTTTATTCAAACTGTTTCGGTAGGAATATGAACGGATCTCCCTCCCAGTGGTGCAAGTGGTTGAATCGGATCTCCAGGTTTGGTAATTACCAAAAGTTGGAAACAGTTTGTCTTAGCTCATGCATAGGAAAAAACAGAGGTAGATGGATCCCGATATTCCCGTTGTCTCCAGGGCTGGGGCTCACTCAATGCTGTCCTTCAGATGGGGCTAGTCCAATCCAGTTTTAATTGGTCACAGTGTGAAAAGATGGCCAGGGATTCTGCATCTGCATCTGGATCTGGATCTGCCTCCGCCTGAGAGTGGACTGCATGGGGGATGCAGGGGATACTTTTCCAGACTTTGGAATTTCTGTCACAGCATGTCAATTTTAATTTGACATTTATTTTATTGTGCGTGTGGTTCAGTGGTGAAATGGATGGGTGTTCCAGTGGGTGTTCCAGTGGGTGGTTGGGTGGCTGTGGCTGTGTGGGTGTGGGTGGCTGATTGCTGATGTGTCTGTGTAATAAGCCGCATTCGTTGATTTTAAAACCGCTTCAATTGTTGCACTCGCATTGTGATTGAATATCCATTGAAGTGGACAAGCCACCGCGCCCCATGCACCGCCCCAAAAACTCATCTGTGTGGGTGGATCGTATGTGGGTGGTGCGGCATGTGTGTGTGTGTGTGTGTGCGGTCAGCAATTTGATGTTGCGTATGCGACTCCATCTCTGTCTACTGTCTACTGCTATGGGCAACATTTTGTGGTTTTCATTGCTGTTTTCGTTGTGGCAGAAATCCTTTTCCGTTGGCCACGCCGGCGGATAGCGGGGGGGCGGATAGAAGGGTGGCGGATGGCGGATGGCGGGTGGCGGATGGGAGCTGCTGTAAGGCTGCAGGACGGGTGGCTTTTCGAGACGAGGGGTTCGAGTGCGGAAGGAAAGGCAGCAGCACGCACGACTACATTGTCAAAGTTTTGTGTGTCATTATTGTGGCTGTTGGCGGTTGGCGGTTGGCTCTGCACTCCGCACTCCGCGCTCCGCAAAGCTTTGTGTATCCTCCCATCCCCGGGTTGTCCGTCGTCCTGTGCCGTTGCCGTTGCCGTTGCCATTGCCATTGCCGTGTTTGTTGTTGCGGGGTTATTAAAAACTTTTACCACCCACAGAAAAGAGACCCGAGCGGACCAGACCAGGACCAAGCCACAGCGAACGGAACGGCACAGAACGGAACGGAACGCAACGGCAGAGTGGCACAAAGAGGCAACCAACGCTCCAGCCAATGCTCCGCAGTTGACTCTTTTTCATTTTCATTTTCATTTTCATTGTAAATGTTAATTACTTCAGCGGTGACAACTGCCAAAGCCAGAATCAGCCAGTCGTCCTGTTGCTGCTCCCATCTCCATTCCCCTTTCCAGCTGCTGGTCCGTTCGGCGATGGGTGTCCTTTTTATTTTTTGCTCATAATCAAACTTATTTACTTTATGTGACTTTTATGAGAATTAAGCTCCATGAGGTCGTTGCCTGCTGCTGCTGCTGATGATGATGATGATGCTACGGATGGGTTCTGAATGGGTTCATTAATTAGGTCTCTGCATGGGTCATACACACACACATTCGAAAGTCCCTTGGAATGAGATACTCGTAAAGTTCTATCGAAATAGGGCGTTGCCGGGTAGGTGCTCGTATGCGATTATGGACACAAACTGTGGGCAGTATTTGAGCTATAAACTGACCTGCTAGGGAGGAGGTCCTCCCATCTCACCAATCAAGTTCATTAGTTCCGCTAAGTGCTCTCCAGTGTCTTCTTAGTTTTTCCACCATATCTCCGTCTGCCTCGCTCCCTTTTTCCATCTTTCCGCGGAGGTGGACAGCCAACACCATGTATAATTGTGCCTTCGCGTTGCCTTGCCATTGGCACTAAACCAAAAAGAAAAACAAAAACAAAAACACAACACAAAAAGTATGAAAGTAAGTGGGAAAAACCGCACGTAGGCGACGCGACGTTTGAATGCAGCTGCGCCTCGGAAAATGCTGTGCCATGTGCCGCCCCCAGGGCTGCGAGCAGCGCTGGAAATGAGGGAAATGGAGGAAATGGAGCAGTGGCATTGCCATAAGCTGCACTGTAAATATTTTGATATGTTGTGTCGGCCTGTCCGCCTGTCGGCCTGTCGAGCTGTCGAGCCACGTGTTGCGGAGAGCCCCGGATTGCAGGACTCGTGTGGCGCCTCCCCCACTTCTCATCTTCATCTCAATCTCATTTCATCTCCAGATGCCAGACCCGACTACAAAGTTGACTTAAAGCCGGAGGAGCCGCCTCCAAGCCCTTCTGACGTACGAGTATGCTAACCTTAAAACTCGAACGTCTTCCGGCCGTAGACGACGGCATTCCCCGTTCCCCGTTCCCCATCTCCTGTTCCTCCCAGACGTAGCCGTACGCCTCTCGCTCATTGTCTTTTCGGCGGGCTCACGTGCTCACGTACGAAATAATTATAGCGCAAGTACGTGTCCCGCATATGCGAGCAAATGCCTCTTACCCCGACTCCGTTTCCGTCTCCGGCTCCAGCTCAAACT
Organism: Drosophila helvetica; assembly: GCA_963969585.1. Taxonomy (NCBI): domain Eukaryota; kingdom Metazoa; phylum Arthropoda; class Insecta; order Diptera; family Drosophilidae; genus Drosophila; species Drosophila helvetica. Next base: position 43,991,960 of record OZ018401.1, on the reverse strand, counting down.
ACGACGGCTCTGGGGCTCTGACTCCGGCCCCAGACGGCCCCCAGCCACTACGCCTCCGCATACATATATGGCGGGGAGACCCATTTCATTGGCATGTTTATTCCCCTTTTTTTTCTGTTGCGCCAAACCGTTTTTAGGCATTCTTTTTGCAAGGACAAAGATGACGACAAAGTTGCCAAAAAAGTTTTCCTTTTCTTCTTTTTTCGTCCGAATTTGCTCGATTCTCGTTTTGTTCTCTGGATTTCGCTTGGGGATCGTGCTGTTGCTACTTCTGGGCCTTCGTTAACAATTCCCATTCCTGCCGTCGAGCCCCACCTTCAGCGGAGCAGCAGCCTTCATTCTGTCTGCTCTCCCAAGGTCCCAGGGTCCCCGAAAAGTTTCTGGCTTCATCGCATGGCATCATATGGCGGGGGCGCTGATTGCTTGGAAGCCCCCCCGCCTCCCTTCATTGTCACCAGCCCTTAAGTTGTGATTCCCATGCCATAGGATTCCAAGATCTACAGCTTGCTGTGGCTGGATTATGACTCTGATCTTCCAATATTTCTATACCCGATACTGAAAGAGCAAAACCCAAAAGTATATATATATTCCTGATCACTGTCAATAGCCGAGCGCCCATTTGTTGAGCACTCCTGTGGCTTGTACCCCCCAGAACCTTTAATAGCGATTGGGTTGAGGTCGAGCCTCTCCATTCGTATACAATTATCTCTTCCTGCTGATACGGGGGCTTAGAGCGGAAGCCCTTGCTGGGCCTTCCAGCTTGCAGCTTCTTGTGGCAGCAGCTCCGTGGGAGAGGCGCCACTGGACGGGGGGGCAGGGTGTGGTATATATGTAGGATGTGGGAGTGCCGTGGAAGAGGGTGTCACAGCTGTTGCATCTGGGCCTAAACTGTGCGTTTACTCAACCACAAAACGCACACGTTCCACACACTGCTGCTGCTGTGCCACTAGGCGGCGGTAGGGGGGCGGAGGTGGTGGCAGGAAGCGGAGCCAAGGTGGTAGCACGGAGCACGGAGGACGCGCCGAAAACTCGGAAAAGTTTGCGCCAAAGTCCAACATATGTTGCCTGCTCATGCATGCCACGCCAGGGTCCTCCATTAGTCCTCATCCACATCCTCATCCTCATCCTGGTCGTAGTTGCTGCTGCTCACTCAGTCAGTTAGTCAGTCAAGCCGTGAGTCAGGTCGCCGCATGCCCCACACACACACACACATGTGTGTGGTGTGTGTGTCTGTGTGTGTGTGTAATTATAACAAGTTTTCTAGGCAATTTTTCTGCTTTCGTTTTAGTTTTTCGCCTCGAATGTTGCTCTCTCCTTTCATACCCTTCAAGAGGGTACCATACTTTTCAGCAGAAACGCACGTACTGTGAATTTCCAGCCATAAGGTAACTATAACCATAAAATATATTGAGAGATTTTCAGCCGAATTGGGAATGTTTTCTTATGAAATATTCAATAAATTATGCAGACATTAATCGTACCCAAACAACAAGTCTCAGAGAACTAATATTTGACCGCCAGGGTATTCGTGCGTTCGGTCTGCCACAAAAAAAAAAACCATCCGACTCGGAGCTGGCCTTTCTTTGCAGTTGCTCCCCGTATTTTCTTGGCCAGAGCGTTGTTTCTCTTATGGCTGTTATGGGTATCTGAGGGCTTGGAATAAGTTTTTGATAAGAAAGTTATGATGAGTTTTCCCCGCACTCGCACAGATGGAGCGGAGCGGAGCGGAGGGGCACATGTACACACAGCTGTTGATTTTGGCCAAATTAGTGCAAACACGTCTTGTTTTGAGTTGTGGGCCATGCGGCAACATGTGCAACTAATTTGCAGTTATCAAGAGTTGAGTGCCATATGGGGAGAAAGAGAGAATGTGGATGGAGCAGCCCGAGGGGAGCCGGAGTCGGAGCCGGAGCCGGAGCGAGGGAGTTGGACATTTCCATTAAAGCATTGATGCCCCCCCCCACCATCACTACTTTTCCAATGAATGCCCGTTTTACTAATTTACATTTCCCGTACAACAGACGGAGGATTGGCAATGGGCAATGGGGAATGGGAAATGGGAAATGGGGAACGGGTACCCCGCTGGCCTGTCTGCCGACTGTCAAAAGCTTATTTATTTGACACCGAAAAAGTTGACACAGACACCAGTGACGTCTCCCCCGCACAGCCGCACAGCCGCACAGCCGCACCCCCTCCAATTCATGCCACACGTTGCCATAGTCGGAGCGGAGGCCTGAATCGGATTTACATGCCTGCCCAAAATTGGATTACAATTGAGTTGTAATTATGCGACAACAAAACGTTGGGCCCCGGGAAACCCGTGTGCTGCGCTGCTCTGCGCTGCCTTCATTCATTCTTCCCGAACACCGGGTCTGTGTCCGGGTCCGGGTCCCGGTCCGGATCTGGGTCTGGTCTTCCTGGTCTTCGTCCTTCGTCCTTCGTTCTATTTTCTGTTTTCTGTTTTCCATGTCTGAAAGTCTAGCGACGTCTTTTGAAATTTCGCTTTTTGCATTAATTAAAACTGATTTAATTATAGCTTGTCGTGTTGCTTTTAAGTATTCCTAAGGACATGGACTGGGACCAGGACAGGTCCCTCAACAACATGATTTGCAGAGCCCATCGTCATCATCATCAACGTCAACATCATCAGCATCAGCATCGGCATCGGCCTCCCCTCCCCACCCATTGCCGTGTGATTGAAGCGAGAGGCCAAAGTGCTTTGGACGCATCCCCCAACAAGGTGAAAGTTTTATTAAATATGCATCGAGTCTGCTCAAGAGAGAGGCAGAGAGAGAGGGAGTGGAGCTTCCTGAAACAGAGGAGGTGCAACGTAGGGTCTCCATCGAACTAAATACCTGCCTCATTACCTTTCAAGCGTTCACCTCTCAATTACACAGCATTTTCTCCGCGCTTTTCGACTTGGAAGCAATTTTCGACTTTTGATATTTACTCTAGCCGCCCAAGAGAGAACATCTCAAGTAAATCCTTTCCATAAATCTCCCAGAATCGAATTTTTGATGGAAACCAAGAAAAACGTCCGAAAGCATGGTCCCTGTGCGAGCGGAGGGGCGCAGGATCTGGTCTAATCCATAGATCGGCAGTGGTGCACCATGTCAGGGAGATGTTCGATCAAGCACATCCGGAGCTGACTTTCGAGCCCCTTTTCGATCAGCGGAGCAGGAAGCTATTTGAGAAGGAGTCCTGCCTGCGGAATTCGTGAGGTGATTTCAATAGAGCTCTGCCTTGAGCACTTTTCCTTGGGAATCCCAGCAGATGCACCTCACCAATGCGCAACTTTAGGTCCAAAGGTCTCCGTAGGATACGGCACCGACACTTTGGCATCACCTAAAACGTAGACGCAGGCGATAGCCTGTTCGTGTGGAGCCTGGAGATTCCAGCCGCCTTCCTTGGGGGCTGAGGACGGGGAGGGGGGATGCCTAGTGGCAGAAGAGAAGTCGTTGTCGTCTCCATTAGAAGGCTATGTATAGCTCTTCTATATTTGGACGCCGATGAGGAAAGGCCCGGCAGGATGGACAGCAGGAAAACACGCACTGAGGCACACGCACACAACTTTCCAGCTCAATGAACAATTCGATCCTACATCATCGGGCTAGTCTATTAAAAATTGCATTGCTCTATAAATTCGATATGAAAATTCACTCGTTCGATTACGAGGCGTTTGGGGATGGCACGGGTACGAGTATTGCATGGATTCCATTGCTCTCGGGTATCAATCAGGAGATGGCTCAGAAGTCGCTCCAGTCAGTGGACAGACATCCATGCGAGTGCGAGTGCGAGCACGAGTATGCGTCCTCTTCCTCTCCTATCTACTGCGCTTCATTTCGGGGATGCTGCTCCTGGTCCAGGCTTCTGGCTGCTGCCTCCTGGCTCCTGGCTCTGCCATTAGCAGGCAACCGTCAAGCTGTCAGACAGTCGATGGGGCTCGGAGATGCGACAAGGGGTATGGGGTATGGGGTCTGGGGTCTGGTGTAGTGGGAAATGGGCCATGGGGCATGGGGATGGCAGTTCCAGGGGCAGCCTTTGTTTTGTTCATCGAGAGCACATTTTATTGCTTTATGCGTTTAATGAAGTGTTGCCGGAGAGGGTTTGAGGACGAGGACCGGGCCGATGGAACTCCAACCCCCAGGGGGAACGGCAACAACCCTTCAGCCAACGCTTTCCCTCGGCAGACAGGCAACATATCAAACATTTCTGACAGCCTATGACGCTGCCCCTGAGTGACTGACTAACTGACTCGCAGACACTCTGACTCTCTGACTGACTGGCAGACTGGCAGACTGACTGACGAACTGATTGATTGACTGCCTTGGAAACCATCCCCATCACCATTCCCACTCCCACTCCCATTTCCATTCCCAATCGCACTTGCTCTCGCATGTAATGCATAAAGAATGAAGCTTAAATAAAAGTTGGGAGATGAGAAATAGGATTAACTTGTCACACAATTGAATTTAATTTTCCATACACACACACAAAAAGAGATATTGCTCCTGCCTCTAGCCTCCCGCCTCCCGCCTCCCGCTTTCCACTCTCGTTTCCCGCCTTCCTTCACTTTGGGGACTCTATTCCCACAGTCTGCTGCCTTTTGTGAAGTTGTCGTATCGGGGCCGATTCGGGTATTGTAATGAAATTACACGTGCCTCAGATTTGTCAAAGCAATCAATACCCGTAGAACATTCGTGCAACCTTCGATTGACTTCACAGAGCCCCAGAGGACTCGGCTGCGACTCTCACTGGAAACTGAAACGGAAATTGCGGCTGAAAATCACTAAAAATAGAACGGCATTCCCATTGGAGCCACATACTCATGAAATGGATCTGAATCTGGATAGATACTACTGAAAAGGGGACTGAAATCAGAGACCGTAATTAATTGTGTCTTTTAGAACAACAAATATTGGTTTAAATGAATTAATTAATATTAAATTAGATTATTATTAGGAACTATCCATTATATTAATATTTCAGATCAAGTGTACGGCTGTATTTGGTTCTGCTGTACGGCTACTCGGCTACAATAATCATTATGTACGACCCCTGAGTGGAATATTAAATGAAGAGTACAAAACATTCTTAAGAAAGGATTGAAGGTTTCGGCCTTAAGCGAAAAGAGTGCCCCTCCTGCAGCACCATTGGCCGATAGAAGTTTCTAATAATAGTTTGCAGCCCACACTTCTGGTGCCTCCGCCGTCCGCCATCCGTATTTCGCATTCGCTTTTCATTATGCACATCATCCATCAATTAATTGACTTGACTGCATCCCCAATCACCGCATCGCCATGCCGCTCACATACGAGAGTTCTGGCATCGCGTACCGCGTACCGCTTGTCCGGGAGTATCTTTGATTAGCGGAGAACAAAGAGGGCGACGCCCCCGCGACGAGTGACAGAAGTTCATTAACTGTCACACAAGTATGGCAGCAAATGGATGTGGATGTGCATGTGGATGTGGATGGATGCAAGTCGGACGGAGGTTGGGATGATGGTGGATGGTGGATGGAGGTCCATATGCTAGCACTCACCACTCACCGTAGACACCCCATCCCTTGGGCGTGGTCCATCCAACTTAATTAAATAGCAACAGATTTGAGGTAACATTAGATGTCGACGGTGCTGGGGCGACGGGGGCTGGTGCTGGGTCCCTTTTCCCGACTGCAAGTCAGTCAGAAATCCTTTTGCCAGCAGTTAACCAATATCCAGATCCGCAACTCCGCATCCATGTCCACACAGCGCCAAACGTCGAACCCCAGTCGACATCCTGGTGCACATAAAAATCTAATCCATTTGCCCGATGCTTATGCACGCCTGCACTCGGGGGATTAATAAGTGTGGCTGTTTGTACTGCGGACCTCGGAACTCGCAACTCGCAACTCAGTCTCTGGTGCTGGTTCTGGTTCTGGTTGTGGTTGTGGTCCGGGCTAGATGGATGTGGGATGGATGGTATGGATTGTTTCAACCACCGTAGAGCATCGTGGAGCGCCGCACGACATCTCGCTGCCAAATCAATTCCAACTGTCAACTGTCAATCAGGCAGCAATTCAATCACGCAACGCTCTCTGGGACGGTCTCTCAGACGACTGCCAAAACTTTAAGGAGCACAGCAGAGAAACCCAAAAAAAAGCATACGGAAAAAGATTCAGCTCTGCCTGAATTATTCAAAGGATATGGAAAAGCCAACACAACCCGCAATCTCAATCCCCAGACCATTATTAATGTGGTGACTCTCTAGCCTCGCGTCACGGGCCAGGAGTCACAAACATTTGTTCAAGATATTTTTATGAATTACATCGTTAGATCGCATTGATGTCGAGGTCGAGCTTGAGGGGTTGTTGTACACAGATTTTTATTGGCATTATTACCATTCACAACTCGGCACCCGCTCCGAGACCATTCCGAGGCTTGCACACACCCATACTATATATCGTATATTGGGGCGTGGCTGTTAGCTAACCCGAAGTTAAACCCTAACCGCATCGCAGCTCTGATGGTAAATATCACCGTCAACACACATGTCACGTATTTTGCTCGTAATTATGGCAAACGTGAGAAATTTCGTTAAGATTTTCCCCAACACATTTTCTTGTGTGTTTTTCGCTGTAGCATAATTTTGGGGCTGCCGCTGCCGCTACCGCTGCTGCTGCCCCAGCTGGCATTTGACCCCCATTGAACAAAGTACAGTCACCGTCAGCAGCCGGAATGGTGACCCAGGAAATGCTGGTGACCCAAAAAGCACTAAAACGATGTTCATTAGCCGAGGACGAGCGCTTGATTACTCATCATGGGAGCACTTCACTTTCTTCAACTTTGTCTCTAACTTTATTACGGATTTCATTAATTTGTATTCTTTATTTTTATTGTGGCTTCTGTCCAAGGGCACTGAGCGCCTTCAGATTCTGCATCAGTTCGATTATCAGGGCCTGCACTCTGGCCACGAACTCCTTGATTATCTCGCGACGTGTCGATGCTGCTGTCGTTGCCTCCTGCCGCGATGTCTGGCTGGGCATGCACCAGGCCAGCGGCAAAAGCACTGCGGATTGGTTGAAAGGTAAAAGACAGGCACTCCTTGCCTTGCAACACAAGTAACTTACCACAAAGCACAGCAACGAGACGAACTACTACTTGGCCTGACATACTTGCATCTAAAACTGAGCTCCACGCAGTCAGTGCCCTTCCATAAATAGTCGTGAATCCATAACCAATATAGAGTCCTACGTGTGGGTCAGGTTTCGTTAACACACGTAACAGAGATTAAGTTCGATCCAAGAATTTGTGGGCTTTCAGTCGGAGTTTGGCTTGTGGAAAGACCAGACATCCCAGTGTCTGGAACTCGGCCCTAAATATAGGACACTACTTTAACAAATGATCGACTTTAAGTGGGAATAAGTGGAATGAATATTGCACAAAAACAACAAATTTCAAAAGATGGAAGTTCCTTTAAGTGAGCTTAGTTTCTGAACCAGCTCTTTCATAATTTCTAAGATGGATAGCCTCTAAAATAATTTAAAAATCATATACAATGCTCAATATAATTCCATTTAATTTCAATTTACACAATTACTACAAAAATACTACTCAAAATGTTGCTAAAAGAAATTCAAGTTTGATGCCAGTTCTCATTTATATGGGGAGTTGCTTAGTGAGTCCACCGGCGAGAGAGAGTGGACCAGCACCACCACCACCGCCAGCTATCTTTGTCAGACCTGACACCGCGCCGAGAGGTTGAGTTAGCAATCCACCGGTGGCTCCTTGAGCGACTCCTGCCACGACTGGCTGGACCACATCCAATTGGGGACGGGCTTGGATGGCGCTGAGGTAGCAAGCTGGTAAATGAAGGAAGTCTTAGTCTGGTTTTAATCCAAAATTGGTAGTCGCTACTGTTACCCACCGCACAGGATGAGGGCCGCCAAGATCGTTTTGTTGAACATGTTTAGACCGAATGAAGTTATCGAACTGATTGCCGAAAGAACAGCAGCGGCTTTTATACCCATTCGTTGGAGAACTTTCAGGCCGCTTAGAGCACGTACGACCCCCGACAATCTGGAGCGTGCTCTATGGCTTATTACGTGTGGATGGTTTTCCAGCGTCAGAAACCAATTCTGGACTGGAAAACTTTAAAGTATTTCGTAATATCAATTCTATAGAGGTTCTCACTGAACTCTCTCTGCGTTTCGGAGCTTTGCTTTTATTATAATTAGCATTAAACTCTCGTCACGTTTACGCTCACATTAAATAATTATAATTTTTCGATTTCAGGGGTGGATCGGGGGGAGGAGAGCGGAGAAGGCGGAGGAATGCCATGTAAATACTTAATTAAAACTCGATGTTTTTTAATACCAACATTTAAACGATGTCCACCGCATTCGTCGCTAGTTATCCGAGCTAATCAGATACCATAATGGCTGTCGGCCTGCCCCGCACTATTTCAATTTATTCTCTTCTTTTTTTTTCAATGTTCGCTGCCACAATTAAGGACATTAATGGTGCGCTTAATGAGGAAAAGTTGCGCTTTTATTCGGAATTGTGTGTGCAGGGATGATCTATGCACAATGTACTGTTTTTTGTAATCATAAATGAGCGTCCCATCACCCTGAGAAAATATTAAACGCTGGAAAGTGGCTAAAAGTGGGTGTGGGCATTGTACTTTTTAAATAACCAAATGATTTAGGAACGCGGAGAAAGTACTTTACTCTATAAACGGTACTCAGTCAGTGTATATTTGAACTTATGATTTATGTAATTAATGAAATGTATTTTATTTGACGTTTGTTATCGCTGTTCGCTTAAGGGACAACTTGATATTTGGCCAAAAGAATTGCTTAGCATCGGCTTAGCTATTTGGGAGATTTTTATATATTAGATTTATTTATGTTTCCATTTTTCTTTCCTTCTGTTTTTATACCCTGTACTCGAAGGGAAGAAACGTTTCCGACCTCATAAAGTATATATGTATATTTTCTTTGAGGCTTACAGCACCCCCAAAAACTATAATTTTTGAATGGTTTTTGGTCTAAATTGAAAGAATGGACATTTTTCATCATTTTTCTGCATTCGGATTTCGATTTTCGATTTCGACAACAAATTATGGAGATATATAGTTTTGGAAAATGGTGGGGTGAAGCGATTCACCAAAAGAACTTTCCGTTTTCATGTATAAACATCAACATAAATCGCGTTTAATGGCCTCCGGCAGGCTCCTTAGTCAGCTAGAAACTAAAATACTGGATAAAAGTCATCGAATCCAATGCCAAATTCTTTTATTTACGGCACAAAAATAAATGAGAAAATATTATGAAAAATTAATGAAAATACGACTGAAAATGTATTATTCAGCGCTAATGTCGAGTTCAGAGTTGCAGTCTCGACAGGTGCAGTAAGCACGGTGGTTATGGCCGCTCGCATTAATAATAATTAATAACATTTTCCGAATTCAATTTTTTTGGCATCAGTTGCGAACACAAAAAGCTGAAATCTCGGTCTTCTTCTTCGGAAGAGGGGTCCTGACGGCGACACTGTCTCTTGGCTTTTCTGCAAGCAACACGTGACGGTATGACACTTGGTTATATGTGAACGCGCTGTCAAAATTTCATGGGTGAACCGCTTCACCCCACCGAACCACTTCACCCCACCTGACTCTATTCTTGATCAGCATCAATAGGCGAATCGATATAGCCATATGCTGTGGGAACAGCATTATTTTGTATCCTCTATTTGTATTATTTGTTGATGCTCTTATTTGCCTGCAAATGTACATTATTTATTTTTCATGGAAAGGTTTTCAGTACAAAGAAAGATGAATACAACAAATTAATAGGGGCTAAAATTTGTTCCCATTTCAAAGGGAATTTCAAGATCATACCGTGACTTTAAAAGCTATTATTATTTTATTTATATGATATTTTATTTAAAATTTAATTTAACACGAAAGCTTTAGCACGAAATATTTGCAATTAATCTGCAAATAGTTTTTCCCAGTGTAAAGCAATAGACCAGTTTCGACCGCAGGCATCTTCCGGTTTTTGCCACACACACAAGCGCACTGCCCAACATTTGAGTGTCTGCGTGCCGAGCACTGCCCTATACTCCCCGAGTCCGATTTGTAGCAGGAACAGGCTTTATATGTAGAAATGATTGTACCTGTTTAGTTTTTAAGGACCTTGTGAGGACTCTGCAGTCGCAATCATTCCTTTGAAGATGGTCCATCGATGGTCTGCCACTGGCACATTGAGCAACCGAAATGATGTTTTTTCTGCTCCAGTTTACGTGACTGCTGCACCATTTGACGGAACCAAGCAACGGGCTAATCAAATGCAGTGCAATGCATCCGGCAGACAGACATATGGGGCAATCAGCCAGACGTATGCAAAATGGAGCAACAAGTGAGTGCAGCTTCCGGCATCAGAAGACCTGGCCAAGACGTCATCAGCGAGAGCGAGAGCGAGAGCAAGAGCAAGAGTGAGTGTGACAGTGAGAGTGAGAGAACGAGAGCGAGAGTTTTGTGGCAGCAGAATCGACAATTGGGAGATTGGCATCGGGGGAAGATATGATAAGTTAATCGGTAATCGCACGTACGGACCACACGTTTCCGGACGTGGCTTGTGTGTTGGCATCAATATAAAAATAACCGAGATGCGGACTCTGAAAATCAGTTCAATTAGCCAAATTTATAGAGCACTACACCCCAAGACACACACGAGAGACAGCAGTAGCAGCAGCAGCCCCCATCCCGAACCGCAGGCTAATTAAGGAAACGGAAAGCTGTTCGGCGAGAATAGTCTTCAATCACACGCTGACGATGCCGGCGACACGTAAACATTTAATTGCTCTCGTTGTGGTGACAACATTAGGTAATTAGTGGCCGCCGTGCGTGTGCTTCAGCTAATTGATTCCAATCCGAAACTGATGGTGTCTTCCCCCACAGCCTGCCAGCTATGCGCCGCCCAGAACTCCACGTTCCTGGCCACGATTGTCAGCTCGAACAACACGCTGCAGACGACGAACGGGACGCGCCACAACGAGACGATCACAATCAATATTAGCGAGGTGATTGCCGCCGCTGAGGCAGAAGCCGACACGGAGACCACCACACTAGACCCGGCCACGGCAACCACGGCAACTACCGCAACCACAGAGCCTGCTGCTAGCACCGAAACATCTGACACGTCATCAACAACAACACCCACATCATCCACATCCACCACACAAGCAACACCATCTGCCCAAACCACCGAAGAGTCATCCACAGCTACAGCACTGACTACAGCGGCAAGCACTGAAGATGATACTTCAACCATTCTGCCAACACAAGACACAACAACAACCACACAAGACATAGCAACAACCACACAAGACACAGCAACAACCACACAAGACACAACAACAACCACACAAGACACAGAAACAACCACACAAGCCACAACAACAACCACACAAGACACAGCAACCACTGCACCAGACGCGGCTACAACCACACAGGAGTCAGTCACAACCACTTTGCCAAGCACAACCACTGAACCAGTCATAACAACAGCTCAATCATCCATAACCACAGAAGCATCAGACATTACAGATTCAACGAGTGCAGCAGGTTCAACGACTACGACAGATACAACGAGTACCAGTGAAGTAACGAGTACCACCGATACAACGAGCTCAACGAGCACCACGCCGCTGGCCTACACCGTGTACACAATGGCACCCTACCCTGCCATCGTCTATGGCAGGACGAACTCGTTTGGCACACAGCCGCGTAGGCTCCGGAAGGGTCGCCGGGGTGGCCGCAAAGGTAGGAAGTCGCGTCGCCGCACAACCACAACCGAAGGGCCAGAGAATACTACCACTAGCACCACTACAACCACCACAACCACCACAACGATAGGCAGTGATCTGAGCGATGACTACGGTGATGATATGACCAATAGCGTGCTGGAACCGCAGCTCGGTCTGCCCCTCGATCTGGGAAACATCCACAATGTGCGCATTTCCCAATAGTGCTGCCCGTTCGGCGCCTAACGAGACTGAGAAATCTTTTCAAAAGTTCTTCTTTTTTCCATATATTTTCATATTAAATACACAAACATTTTGACATTACGGCTTCCTGCATCGTTAAGATAATGAGAAGCGCAATCGAGTGGAACCGATAGCGAAATACTTAGAAACTACGACTTTGAATGTCATCAGCATCAGCACTCACTCGTAATATCAACGAGCGTGACTAAGGCGAGATCACGAATAGTAAGACTAGAATTGAACTTAGTATAGTGAACACCTGAGCGAGGGGCTATCGGCTAGAAGGGGTTCCGCGTTAGTTCGTATCTTTACCACCGGCTTTTATAATATACAAATTTAAGTATGAGGAAACAAGGAAGAGCAACGAGTAAGATAAACTAGTGTCAGTAATTAGTGATTAAGTGGCAACAGCAACGAGTAACGAGTCATATGGAACAGTAACAGTATACTACAGGATCCATTGAGCGAGTGAGGGAGAGGGGAGAATGAGCAAGCGTCGACAGGGGAGAAAAACTCATAAAACACAAACGGACAAACAGACGAATAAACAGTTGGTGTGCAATTAATTTAGCAAACTGTTTGCTCAACACAAAGACCGACACATACAGAACTCCTGACCCCGTCCCTGTCCCTGTTCCCCTCCCTGGCTCTTGGCACACCCCCACCCCCACCGCCACCTTCAGTGGTTCGCAAGTGCACGAGGCGTACATGCACTAAGCAAATACAATTTAACTTCCACTTTCAGCACATCGGCAGAGCCGACAGCAGGGCCCAGACACCCCCACAGCGAACCCTCCGTCGGACAGCCACTCCAGCCATGATAATGACCCAGAGTCAAGTCAATTAGTAGCGCCTTCGCCGTCCAGGGTCTGGGACATTGCAAATCTTGGAAAATGTGGCCAAAAATCTGCCCCTGTCACCCCCACATTAGGAGTAATGCACTGACTAATCAGAGTGACAGCTGGCCAGGGGGAAACCCAAGGGGAAAGTCAGTATGTGTGAAACCCTGAGGGAAGATAGGGTAAATCCACACAGAATACAGAATAGAGGGAAGCCATGAGACATAAGGCCCATTGAGAAAGAATCCAGACCCAGAGACCCAAAGGGAAGTCTAAGAAAACCGAAAGAGAAGTCAAAGGAACCCAGAGATAACTCTGAGAAAACCCAGAGAGTTTTCCGAGGAGCCCAAAGAAGAGTCAGGGGAACGCACACAAACAGAATCCAGAGACAGTCCAGAAGCCAGGGGTTGGAGGTCAGTGCATTGAACCGAGCCCTGCACGGCTGTGGAACGGGTATCATGGCAGTCCCCAAATATGCCGCGAGCTTGACAGATTGCCGAATGAATGCACGTGCTTATCATCTGTTGGGCACGTGCTCGGAGTTACACTGCTCTGCTCTGCTCTGCAGGTTCTCTCGGCCGGGCTAAGTATAAGTAGCCAAGACATTGGCTTGGACCAGACAGAAGTCGAAACAGAGCGATTCAGATCCAAGGGAACATGCTAAGATTTGGCCAACAACTGATGCTGCTGCTGGTGGCCTTCCTGGGTAAGTGGCCCGGGGGACGGGGGACGGGAGACCTCGACTGAGACGCGACAATATCTCATTACTCTGTGGGCTTTCTTCTTGCAGCGCTGCAGACCGTCCATGGGTGGCTGGTGAAGCTGCCAAAGCTGGAGAGTCTCGCGGAGAAGCTGGAGGAAAAGACCGAGAAGGAACTAAGTTGGCTGGAGGGCAAGAAGGAGAAGGAACTGCTGAAGAAGCTTGATTTCCTCAATTTGTTCAGCGCCAAGGAGGAGGCCAAGAAGGAGAAGAAGGAGGACGAGTGGGAGAAGTTCAAGCAGTGGTGGGAGGCGAAGAAGGAGAAGGAGCTCAGCTTCTTCGAGGCCAAGAAAGAGAGCAAGCTGGACAAGCTGGCCAAGAAGGCCAGCAAAAAGACCAAGCCAAAGCCAAGACCCTGTTGCTACGGCTACCCCGCAGAAGAGGAGCAGACCACTCTGGGCTATCCCGAAGAGGAGGAGGAGGAGGAGTCCGAGCCCTACCCCTACCCAGAGTCCGAGGAGGCGACTGAAAGGCCCTGCAAGAAGAGCTATGGCAACAGTAAGCGGCCCGTGTACATCCCAACCAGCTACGATGTGAGAGATGACTCCGCCGAGGGCATTCGATACTTCACATGAGATGAGAGTCTTGCTAATTGGGTTGGATATATATTTTTTGATTGTGTGTGTTTCCTTTTTACATAATTACATTTTTAATAAATATAATTAAAATTCCCATAGTCGAACGCCCTCCACTTACACTTACACTTACACTCGCTTTTCGGTTCGGTTCGGTTTCGGTCTCCTGCCCGGGGCTTCGGTTCGGGGTTTGGGGCTCGGGGTTCGGGGTTTTTCTTCTGCCGCCTTGCATATCATTTGCATATAAATTGAATTCTCCGGCTCTGTTCGTCTCCTGGTGTCTTGCCCCCGCATAGGATTCGTGTAGACAGCCAATATTTTATACATTTTATGTTCACACATCCATGTGCTGTGTGCTGTGTGCTGGGTGCTGTATGGTGGGGTGTCTGAGGGTATCTGCCTGTTTGATCCATCATGCCACATACCGATGCTGGCATCCGTATCCGCAGTCGCAGCCGCAGCCGCATTCGCGTCCTGTCAGCGACACTTCATCTGAGCTGTCAGTCGGTGGCTCGGCAGGCGGCAACCCAATGACACATTGCGCCCATTATTTGCATAAAGCGTTGGGGCATGCCCCGCGCGCGAGTCTGTCTCTCGGTCTCCGGTCCGGCCCAAAGTGGTTTATCCTGTCAGGACTCCTACTCGGGAGTGGGCAGAGTGGGGGCTGGCCAGAGGTGAGTGTGTGAGGCGTGGCGTGCGGCACACCCATCGAACCGCTAAGCAAAGGATTCTGTTCAGAGATCACCCGTGCTCTCTATGAAATGAATCAGGATGCAGGATTTCATTTCCCCAAATTCCCTTTCTCCCCACACCATACACCACCACACCGCACCACTCTACTCTGTTCTTTGTCCCATGATTACACTTCTGAGCGTACCATTAGATTCTTAATCACAGGATTCTGTTGCAGACCGCTCCTTGAAAAACAGTTCAATTCCATTCCCACACATTTCAATTCCTGCACTTGCACTCCGACTTGCTGGTACATTGGAACGAATGGAATTGCCCATTTCCCCTCCTCCTTCCATGGGAGACTGTGGGGTGCATTTATGTTTGCGGCTCATTCGCTTCTCCGTCGATGCCATGACATGAAAATGCTTTTCCAACACCAACCAGCCCCCGCTCCGCTTTAGGCAAAGCTGGTGCAAAACGCGTTGCAAAATTGCGCTGAGAAAAACATAAACCCAAAAAAAAACGTGAGGGAAACGCTAGCTTCGTGGGTCGAAACTGTACATACCCTTGCAAATTGTTCTAGGACTAAAACTTACAAAACATATACCATATACTCTGCACATGCGGAACTACTGCCTTCTGCCTGCATTACAAGCAAATGGCCGAGACCAGTAACAAACCAGCTTTAACACACAAACTCCAGACGCATCTGGCCCGATATGCTCTCCTACATACATCCGTATGTATGTGTATATATGTATCTATGGCCCAGAGCTAATAGTAATCATAATAACATTTCGAGTTTTGGTTTAAATTCGTTTGTTGATGCTGAGGCAGCACAAAAATTTTGTGGCCCGAAAGCATTTCATGGTTTTGTGAGCACTCACCTCTAACAGCTCTCTCTCTCGCTCTCTCTCTGTATAAGTATCTGTATCTTTGTTTGAGTGTGCGTGCAAATATTTCCGCTGGTTGATTCAATTGAGGCACTTTATGAGCGAGCATGAGAGCAGCCGCATGGGGCTGGGGCAGGGGCAGGGGCAGGGGCAGGGCACCTATGGCATGAAATGTTGATTTGGCCATTGAGTCGAGTGCCGGCTGAGAGCAATTAAAATCCAGTGCAAGCTTTGCGGCGCCACTCGCTTTCACTTCTATAGCTTTTGCCTACATTGATCTGCAGATTGGCTTATAGAATACTTTTGGGGGGAGGGTTCTCCAGTTCTCCAGTTCTCTAGTTCTCTATTCACTGTGCGCTATTCAAAGGGATCCGTGTGCATGCATTTGGCCCCCAGCGTCCCACAGAGATAATCAAAGAAGAAAAGGAAGAAGGAAAAACTATTATTATTATTTTCGAATTGTGATTATCGGCGGCTGTCCTTCGGGGACTGGGAATCGAGTGTAATTGCAGAGGACAAGTCCCCAAAACTTTTCCATCCTTGAGCCAAGCGGTTGCCCGTTTTTCCTCCATTTGATAGCCCAATTTTCTTTCATTGCCTGCCACAGTTACAGACACAAAGATACACAGCTACATACACACATCTTCAGCTGTGGCAGGGGGCTCAATCTTGTTAATTTCACCCCGCTTTCTATCTGTCTGTCTATCTGTCCGTCTGTCTGTCAGTCTGTCTGCTTTCTTTCCAGACACTTACCCCAGCCCTCGGTGTACTCCCTCCTCGATTGTATATTGTATTCTCCCGACTATTTGTCTGTCTGTCTCTCTGTTGGGGTTATGCACGAATATTGGGTGGGTTTTGCTTCTAATTTTTTTCTCGGTTTCTTGGGTTTTTCCTGGGGGTTTCTTGGGGGTTTTTGGGGGTTTTCTGGGGGTCCCGTAATCGCAATTAAGATAATCAAAAAAGTTTTGACAGTGGACTGTCGACTGTCAGTGCGAGCGGAGGCTTCGTTTTTACTTTCTTCCGCAAAAGTCCGCAAAGTTTTCTTTCCCCCTTCGGTGAGCATTTATTTTGGTTTTGCTGGTTGTTGGTTTCCCTTTCTTTTTTTCCGGCTCGCCGCAGTGTATGCTGCAAGTTTTTGCGGAATCTTCGACATGTCCATGACCAGGACGCTGTGGGGGGGGGGGGTCCGTCGTCGGGTTAGTCGGAAATCAACTTTTTGCTCTGCTCAAAAGTTTTTCAGGGTTGCTGCTGCTCCACTGTTGCATGGTTTTTCTTGTTGCATGCCCCTGCGGACATTATCTGAGGCCTTTTTTGCAGCAGAAGCCTGCAGTTGAAGTTTTTGGCCCTGAAGTTTTTGGCCTGAACTTCGACCTCGGAGTGCTGCTGAATCTAAAGTTTTATTGCTGTGGACGAGCGGAAATTGGTTTCCAGCTTATGCCGATGATAACGATCATGATAATGTCCGCTCCGCGATGATATGATTATGATGATAATGACGATGCTGATGCTGATGCTTCCCCTGGCCCGACAATTAGCGGAGAGAGGCGGTCACAAGCGATTCTAATCCCAGATGGAGTCCGGGGCCAGGTGCGCGCTGTGCCACGCCTCGGAAACGCCATTTAGTTGGACAAACAAAGCAACATCCGACATGCGGATGTGTGCGGATGTGCGGAGCAAACCAATCGAAACGAAAAGCTCTCGACAAACGGGTAAAAGGGAAAGTCGAATGCGACCCAACTCAAGAGGCAACGGGTACAGACGGGCGTCGAGACAGGCCCCACGGACAGAGAAGTATGTGAGAGAGAGACAGAGACAGAGGCAGACACAGAGAGAGTGATAAAGGACAGACATAGGGAGTTAGATAGATGGATAATGTGATACAAGTGGTCTGAACAGAGGCAGACACCCGAATCAAACAATAATCAAAGAACTTCAACGAACCGATACTGGGATACCCTTAACGCGCTATTCGGAACTGTCTCTTGCGAGACTTTTCCCTGTTTCCTGTTTCCTGTTACATATGCACATTCACACGAAGGACTCGTATAATTATCTTGTGACTGAAACAGTTTGATGTTTGATTTTGAATACAGCAAACAAATTGGTATTACCTATATAAATGCTATGGAAATCTCCTAGCCCAATCCCTGATATCCTTGAGGGTCCCAAGGAAAAGATGGTGGCGGATATATCTCCGCTTGGGGTCAGTCTGCACGCTTGTCGCATAATTTATGCAAACTAAAATTTCCACTGGAACACTTCACTCGCAGTCTTATCTGCCATGCCATCCCATTCCTTCCCAGGACAGCCCAGGACAGCCCCTCCCTGTCTTATGTTCGTCCCACACCCGAGCAATTAAGTGGAACACAAATTTCTTGTCCACTCCGTTTGGACGGACAGTCGTGCAGTCGGAGAGAGCAGACAGTACTTGGCATTATTTATGGCTTCCTCTTGGTCTCGGGCTCGGGCTCGGGCTCTTTGTTGCTTTCGTTGCTTCTCAAGGAGTTTTGCTGGAATGATGATGGGATTGAGTTTTTGGGGTTGCGGTTAGGGCTAGGGCTAGGGCTGCACAATCCAAATTGCAATTAATAAGAGCCCTTAACCCGAGGGATGAGAGCAAACAAATCCAAAAACCATTGAGGCGAGGGAACCGCTTCGGTCAGCATAATTTTTTCGGCTTCTTCGATGGCTCAATTCGCTTTCGTTTGCCGTAGTTTTGCTCTCTCTCTCTCTCTCTCTCTCTCTAGCACTCGAAATCGCAATCGCTCTTGCTCTCGTTTTCATTTCCATTTTCATCGGCAAACAAATTAAGCAAAGTTAATAACGAAATCTTGTTTTCAACATAAACAACAAATATGCAAATGACTTCCATGGCATTCAATGAGTGCACGGGCGAGAGGGCCTTGAAACATGCTGATGGAGCAGACAGACAACTTTGAAAACTTCCAAAGGGCAGGGGAAAGGGAAGGGGAATGGGGTGGCCCTTATGTAAATGTGTACCGTGCACAAACAGCAACAGGGGAGGGAGTCAGCCGATTCGGATCACGGCATAATTATCGGAATGAGAGCGAAAGGAGGCTCAATTTGCATGGCTTTCAGGACTTGACGTCAAAAGAGTCGTCGGCAAAGTAGGACGTAGTTAATCGCCAGACCACAGTCGATAAGGAACTGCAGCTTATCCAACAATTACAGTGGAAGGCAATGGAACGTTCCAAATCTGAAGAAACTAGTCCGAAGGTGGGGTTAGAATTTAAAAGTTTGCTTGTATTTGCATTAATCAGTTTTTGCCAGGGGAAAAACGAACCAAGCGCACTGCTTGATTCTATTCTTTTAAAGGAGGAAAGTAAACCAGTTTGAACCGCACTGCTTGATCCGTGATTTGTGAAGCGAATATGAACCAAGGCTTAAGGTTTCAGCGGCGCACTGCTTGCAGGTTAATTTCTATTGAAAACGAACCAAATCTTTAGGCTTGAGCAACGCACTGCTTGATCACTTGGCTCTGAAGGCAAGACTAAGGCTTCAGGCTTCACTATTCAACTTTGGAGTTTTTTAGAAATACGTTTTTGGCATCGGAATTCCATTATCAATACTTTTCGATATCTTTATGCTGCTTGCAGGGCTGTGTAGATGGATGGATACGACCGCTTTGAGGCCCAAGCTGAAGGACAAGCCTTAAACAAGTATCGATGTCTGCTGCCTGATTGATCAGCGAACTCGTTAGGAGCGCTGTCGTCGGGTGAGCTCTGCGAAATGCAATTGCTATGATGGCGCATGGAAATGTGCCATTTTCCACTCCTCCTCCGCTCGCCTCATCCGGAATATACGTATACATACGTGTACGGAAAAGGTGGGAGAAATATTTATATTCGTGCTCATATCCCTCTTCGCATAATCTGATGTAATCCAGGGGGAATCCAGGGGGCGAGGTCCGCCTCCGCATCCACAGATGGGAGGACGTGTACGAGTATCCCCGGCCATCCAGTCAGTCGAGTGTAAAATTAAAAAATGTCAGCAGGAAATTCCTTTGGCGGATGCTTCAATGTTGCGCATTTTGTGTGACACACAATTCCCCGATACCCCCGATGCCCCGATACCATTCTCTAGCTACCCCCAAGGCCCCCTGCCCTTTAGTGCGTCCTTTCGCTGGTCCTCGCTGGACACAGGACACAGGACACAAAAGTTTTGCGGCAATTAGCAGGCGGCTCTGCTCTGGCAGGTCGCCAACAAAAGGAAACTCTTCAAATGTCCACTCCAATTTACGCATGAAGTGAGTCATTCCCGTTCTGCCCGTGCTGCCCGTGCTGCCACCCCTGGTGGCATCCAACAATGCGAAATCTCTGCCAGGACACGGCTCGCTGCTCAGGTAAACCGTTAAACCGTAAAACCTCCAACCGTAAGCCGACGGAAATCTCGGCTATTTGTCAGATTTTGCTATGCATAGATATAGATATTCTCCTCAGTTCCCTCTCCTCGACGAGCGTGACAAATTCGAGTACAGGGAGCACTCACTAATGTCAAAATTCAATTCGAATTGCTGGACTTTTGTTTTCGGAAATTATGTAAATCGAGTCTCAAGTAAAACCCAAGCCCTGGCCTGGGTCCCCAGCCCAGCCAGAACCTGACCCCAAAAAGGCACTCCAGCGCCGGAGTGAGGGTGGGGTTGGGGGTGGTGGTGGGTAGCATTCTTATCACATTACGTAGCAGGCCGCAGACTTGGGTTCAAATAACACACAAAAAGTCAGCCCCTGCACATGGGGTGGTGCACAATGGGGGATGGAGATACATGTACATATCCGTAGTTTATTTGTCTACACAAAAGATGCGTCCGGAAGATAGTGGCAGGGGAGTGCTCCCCCCCCTTTGTTTCCTTTTAATTTCCACCAGATTTTCAAATGCAAATCATGTCAATCGATGGGGCTGTATGCGAGGAGAAGGGTCGCTGTCCCTCCTTATCCGATATGAACAGAATTCTAAATGAAAGACGCCTTAAAGGGAACTTTAACTGGCTTAAATGTGGAAAATCGGGCTGAAGCGCAAGTTCATATTCTCTTTGTAATCAAAATAAGAATGAAAATTCTAGACTAAGAAATGTTTTTCAAAGGAAAACAACAAAAATTAGAGACGAGCTAGTATGTGGATTTTGGGTTTTTTTTTTTAAGCTTGAATTACAAAATTGGAAAATTCTGCGAATTTTTGTGCTAATATATGAAATATTGTGTGCCAATTTTCCAAGCTATTGTATGCTAAACGTGCTTTTCTTGCTTTTTTGTATTAAATTAAATAATTTAATTAAATTAATTAAATATCAAACAAAAGACCGCTAGCCGAGGACGGGAACATTTTCTGGGATTTTGTGTAGATAGTTCAAGAGACTTAAGGGATACGTGGCTACAAGAACCACAAGGAAAAAAGAAAAAAGTGAACTTTTCACTTTTTAATATTTTCATCAAAGTTAATTAAAATTTATATAAATAAATATATATGTAAATATATTTAAATAAATTTAAAAATGAATATCTGACTGAAGTATATGAAAATCCGTTTTAATTGTCTTTATCGCCCATATGTTTTTCTTGAAATCTGAATTATTTAACCAAAGATTTAGTTCTGTGGCGAAGGCAATCAAAGTGTTATACAGCTGCTATCTCTATAGAGTTTTGCAGCTAGATCTAACCCCTTTATCACTCAAATTCATGGCGTTCTGCCAGCCAATCTGTTGTAGCCACTATAAATCATCAGATTAAGCTGAAACTCAATTCCTTATGCAGAATGGTAGAGCTATTCCAGTGCAAGAGAGCCCACAACAAATCCACTTTCACTCCCTTTCTACACCATCATAATTTTCAATTTCATTACGAACCCCAAAAGAAATATTAATATCGATTGTGGCGCGAGTGAACCCACATAAACATAACGCTTAAAATGTTACTTCCACAGAAGCAAAAGACATAACAATAAAAATTGTACGCCCAGCCGGGGCTACCCCTTTCTTGTGTGTGTTTGCGTGTGGTTTTGCAACCCCATTCGAGCCTCTTCCGGGGGGTGTTCTGCTCTTGTCATTTTAGACACAATTTAAGTAAGCGTAAAACTGCAAATTGCTCTTGGACAGAATCCAGTTGAGTGGGAGCTAGAGATGGAGCTGGAGCTGGAGATGGGGATGGGGGGGATGTAGCACAATAAATACAACCAGCACGCGCAGCCTCGTCGAGTCCTCCGGTTAATGCACTCCTCGGCTGCGGATGCGGATGCGAACGGGGACGACATTGCCCCATTGTCACGCTTTGCCAGACTCTGCATAATAAGATGACAATAAGGCCGCTGTAACCCATCTCGACACCCACCCACCCACAAAACCCACCCGAGGAACAACCGTAGACTTGAACTTTCTGCCTGAAAGTTCGTAGAAAGAAAGCGGCAGGGCAGGGCAGCATTGATGTCTCTGCTGGCGCGTCAACTTCCTTAGCCGAGAGTCCATTTATCATAATATAAAATAAATTTAACTAAGCTTCTCCTCCTCCTCTCCCCCGAGCAGGCTGCCAAATTAAAGCTACAACTCACGGACTCGACTCGTCTCGTCTCGTTTCATCTGGTGTCGACTCGTCTGGTCTGGTCTGGTCTGGTAATCGTATTAGTTGCACGTTTTATAGCCTGCCTCCTAGAGTTTTGTTCCCGAACCGATTGAAATCCGTGCTTAACATGCTGTAATTGCAGTCGTCGAGTGTCTGTCTGGCCTGGCTGATTCGAGCTGTCTTCCGCAATGGATTTACATGCAGTCGTCAGGCAGAATATTTCCAAACTTTATGAAATTGTAGTCGAAATTGGGGTAATGGAACTGAAGGCGAACGGAAAGTGCACGTGATATTGAGGGCCGTTTAAAGGAAGAGGAAATCACTCCAGCAAGGACAATCCATATTCAGATGAAAAGAGAAATATGAGTGCCCCATCGGATGATGGACAAGGTCACACAGATTGACGGCCAGCTCAGTTATTCAATGAGCACTCGGAGAGTTCCAGGCATCCCTCGTTCCTGCTGTAGCTAAGCCGGAAGCAAGCTGGTCTGCCATCCCGGGCCATCTTCTTTTATGCGAATATGGCGGCGCGTCCGGCTTCCTTTGATATGCCAAAATGGCGAACAGGGCGAGCATTCAGCTTGTTGCATGGTCGGACATGCTGCGTTGCCCGCTGGCCATGCCTGTTCGTGACATTTGGCGGAAATGGGAGAGAAGCCAGCCAGGAGTGCAGTGGCAAGGCTAAGCCAAAGATGAAGACTCTCCTTTGACTTGTTTTCTGTGTGCAAGTGATTTATGCTATAGATTTCTTAGATGCAACACGATTACTAGGGGTTCCCAATGCATTTTCTATCCAAAACTTAAAGGACCTTGAGAAGGTTCCTCACTTGGCATTATCCGTCCACTCTTCGGAGAAGGAGGTCGGCGGTGGTGGCAGCTTCGGTGGCTTCCTTGGGGTGCTCCTCGGCACCGTACTAGTCGATGTACAAGTCTATTAGAGGCCCCAGACTGTCGCTATGGATATGGATTAGTTAGGGGAGCTTTCGCTATTGATGAGGAAAACTAACCTGAGGGCCTCTGGTTCCATAAACGGAATATCCTTCTGTATATTTGAATTAATATCGATTTAAATTTATATCCTTTATATCCGGTCCGCATTTTTGACAGTTCTGAAACGCCGATTCACACTGGCACCATCCATCCCTCATCCCCCATCCCCCCATCCATAAAAAAGACAGCTGACGAGCATAAAAAGCAAAGTTTTGATCTGAGATGTGAAATTTCAGCAAGTTTAAATTAATAGATTGGCTTTTTTACTGGCTATAATAAAACAGTGCATATGTATGTACGTGTACAGTAAACGTTCCTCCTTGGACTCCCTTGAAAATTGCAGCAGCTCTGCCTGGAAGTGGGGCTGGCCTTGCCTGCTCGCCACTCGTTGGAGTATCTCCCGCCTCGTTTTCTGGTCCTCATCCTGTAATTCTTGCTGCTACTTCTGGACGCCAAGCACTTCCCGAGCAATCTCCAAGTGATTTTCCAGTTTAATCCGCTTCGGTGCGGCGCCTTGGTTGCAGAACGAAGACTAGAGCTGCAGATATTCAGCTGCAAGGTATTCACCATTAATTAATAATTCCAAACTGTTATTGTCTCAATTGTTTGTGGGAGCAAGCACAAGAGCAAGTCAAGACGAGATACTGGTAGAGCTCATTAGGGATAGCCTGGACATGGCCAGTGGCTTTGTTAAAGGAGACCGGGCACAAATGGGGGCCAAATGGGCAAAGCTTGCAAATAAATTAAATGCATTAATTAATTAAATGATGTTGCCTGCGCCCTGGTCCGCGAGCTTTTCGTCTACTTTTGCAACAAAAAAATATATCAATTGATTGCCCAGAGAAAACGGCAGAACCATTTGGGAACGAGACACTATCTGTAGCAAAAAGTTGCGAAAACCAGAGCACACAAATTTCAATTCGTGCGAATTTTTCAGAATTCGTAATCGTACAAATTTGCGAAAGCGGGAGTTAGACGTCTCTCTGTCTATTTTGTATAGAAGTTTAATTTTTTTTTAGGATTTCATTTGTAAACTATCGGCCAAGTATCGCATGGAAGCGTGCGGGCTGGAAACATCTCAGATGGATGGTGGAACGGCAAAACCTAACGGACCATACCAGAAATGGAAAGTGGCCAGTGCGAATGGGCTATTGGGGAGAGGAGAGGAACTTGATTAAAAACTCAAATTCAATTTGAGAATTGGAGAAGCCGCAGATCTACTTGTACACGAGAATGGTCCAGTGACTGCCAGGAACCTATGTCACTCTCCGAGGAGATCATGAGCAGTCTTCCGCTCCTCGTGGAAGCAAAGATTTTGGTAAAGCGGAAAATGCCTATTTTTTGCAAATTGTGCGGCACTTCCGGCTTCCTTTCATATGCCAAAATGGCGGACAGGGAAGGGGCGTCAAAGGCAAAGCGCTTAGTTTTTTGTATGTTTGTTCATGTTGCATCGCCCGCTGGCTATGCCTGTACGTGACATTTGGCGGAACTGGAGGAGAATCAACAGTAGGAGTGCCACCAGAAGCGCACTAGCAGCTCCCTGCGGAGGATAATCCAAAGAAGAAAACTCCCCTTTGACTTGTTTGCTGCTTTCTGTGCTTTGTGCTCGCGACTTCTTATGATTTGAAGTGATTTTCAAGGATTTGAACTGAACTTTCGATACAAAGAAAAGAGACAACTGGCATGGAAACTCTCGTCGAGCCATGTGATCGTGATTTCATCCAAGATCCAAACTTTCCATGGATGCAGGAATAGCGATCCGAGGAAGCAATACAATACCTTTCTCATAGGTAAAGAAAGAAAGCTCTTGGCACGAATGGGATAAGAGAGAAGGGAGAGCGGAGAAGAAAGGATACATGGACAAAGAAAATGAACGAGAGGGAGCGGAGAGGAGTGGAGCATAGCTATCGCCTGTCGGTGAAGACGACAATTCCTCCACTTCTCCATCTCCATCTCCATCTGCACCTCCCTCTCCCTCTCCCAGAGGGAGCTGTCATTAATCTTCCACAGAGAGCTCTGAAAGAGCGGTGAAAGCGGCGAAAGCGGCGAAAGGAGTGAGAGTCAACAGAGCAAAAGATACCGAAAGGAAAACAAAACCGGAAGCGGAACAACAACCGGTTGCCAGGGGATATAAGCGGGAAGCGGGTAGCGGCTAGGGGAGCTGCAGAAAAGAACGAAATAAATTTAAATCTTCTTTACAAGCAAAATCTAATAAAAATCCATTTCATTTGATGGTAGAAGCAGCAGCAGCAGCAGCAGCAGCTGATGCGCCCGGAAAATGGATTACAGCAATTTGCTTTGTTGCACAAACAGCCGCTCTGCCCCCGGCCCGAGCCCCGGCCCGAGCCCCGGCCCGAGCCCCGGCCCGAGCCCCGGCCCCAGCCCCGGACACTCCCTTTTATTTTTGGTGCTCTTCTTCCGACGGATAAATATAAATGCTGACACCAAAAGTCTGCACTTAGCTGCGATTTTCCTTGTTCATCCATTCCCTCCCAAAAACAGAGTCCTTGTCGAGTGTCAAGGATTCGTACGGCCACATTTCGAGGACCATCGGAGAGCCAAAGGAAGCGCAGTGTGCATAGAGATTTCCGCGACTGGCAGTTCTGGTAGCTATCTAATTTTTGCGGGAAAAAATGTTGAACAATAGCTTTGCCTCCTCGCAAAGGAGAGGAACAAAAGTTCGAAACGGGTATTTCAAAGTCGCATTATGCGATAATATCCGAGCCGCCCACTCCGCGCACTCCGCCCACCGCTGGATCCTTGGAGTGAGCCAAAGGGTGCGTGTTAACGCGAGGATAACCAACTATCGCTGGATTTACATAATCAACAAATAATTATGCCACAGATGCAGCAACAGCAGCAGCAGCCACCGAAAGCATATCCCAGCATTCGAACTCACACATACATGCATAGTATGTGTATGGTGGATGGTTGCTTGCTACACACACCAGCACACCAGCACACCAGCACACACATGTGTGTGTGCTACCCCCAAAGATGGCCCCCCTAATGGACAATTGACCCTCATCAGGAGCGGCAGCATGCGGTTACATCCTCAGATGGGGATGTGTCGCCCGAACCCCAGTCCCAGCCCACAAATGATGCCATTGTACATGACAATATGTGGCTGACCTCGTCGTCAGGCCCCAAATCCCACCCCCCAGCCTTGGACCCAAACCCGAGCCGCAGGAACAGCCCCAAGCTCGCAGGCAGACCCCTCTCAGAGGTTTGGCTTTTAAAGTGATTGCCGGGTGGCACAGAGAGCAGGGGGGTGGGGCACGGGTGGGGCACGGGTGGGACTGGGTGATGTTGTGACGCACTGGACAAAAAGTGCAGGCGGTGCTCAAGTGAAAAGGCAGCCATAAACATGCAAACTCAATTAAAATGATTTCTCATTAAGAGCATTCAACGGCGCTGCCGTCCCTCTCATCGATACACTCGACCAGAGCACCGTCCAGTCCATCCACCCTTGTCCATGGCTATAGCTATGCCGTCATCTCTCCAACCTCTCCCACTCCCCCTCCCACTCCCGCTCTCTCTTTCTCTCTGTCTCTGTCTCTGTGTCTCTCCAGACTCAAGCCCCAACCGATGTCAGATTTCATTAATTATCGTTTGTAGTAGTCCACACCATACCACTGTCCCTGTCCTGGCATCAAGAGGTGATGCGAGGTGAGAACTGGCACTGGAACGGTGACTGAAACGGAACCCACAAGTCATGGGGTTTCGCCCCACCCCGCACCCCTCCTGTGAATGCAAATCAAACGGATAATTGACTTGACAGATCGGTTGGTCTGGGTCTCTGCACAACTATAGATAACATTTGGACCAGGACCAGGACCAGACCCAGGACCAGGAACCAGGCTCCATCTGGGCTGTCAAGTGGTAAGCCATCGGAGAACTAGGGGATCCATCCATTCATCTGAGAAGCTGGATTTCTGGTGCACTAATCTGAGGGAGTCATGAGTGAGGTAGAGACCCGCATGGTACACTAATCCCAAAAATAATAGGAATAGAGAAAATAAGCCACTCAATGGTTGAGGGACACAGAGGAAAGCTCTTTGGCTAAGTAAAATGTGAAAGTTCGAGCTGAGGATGGTGCAGTGAGGCCACCAATTGGGGCATGCCACTTAGCCGTACGTGACTGTGGATCGTGTGGAGGCACCTGAATGGCTGCGACTCGTATCATTTACACGGAGACATTCTGCGGCGGAGATGACTTGTGTCGGAGGCGTCTCTTTTATGGCCACATGTTGCTGCACGTTGCATCGGTTTTATGTGCGGCTCCCCTCCCCCTCCCCCTTCCCAAGCCCCGGCAGCGCATCATCCCCCATTTCCCCGTCTGACATGAGCTTTTATAGTTGATTAAGGCATATCAAATGTCAAATGTCACTAAAGTCAACGGCAATGTCTGTTGTAAAAACTAAGCAAGATTCGCTTGCTAGAGGGGCGGCTGGTTTATGGTGCGGTCGAGTGGGGTGATGTGGTGGTGCAGGGGCTGTTCAGGTATCGTTTTCCCCCCACACCATAACCCGCCGTTTCGGCAATAAAAGAAGAAACAAATGGAAGAACGGGGAATAGAGAGAATACATGCAGCTTATGTGGCAGCGGAAATCGCTTTGTTAGGAAAACACACCGACTCCCATCCCCTAGACGGGGGGTTTCGTTCCAGCCCATACACCCACCCACCCGTCTATCGTTCTGCCTGCCTGTCTGTCTGTCTGCCGCTCTGACGGCAGCCCCAAAGAAAGAAGCAAAGCGGGGAACGAGGAACTCCTCCGACCAATTCCTTCCTTCGCCCCATCCCCGAACCGGAAGCGGAAATTGAAGCATAAGATTGTTCTGCCAAGTTCTGCTACAATCGCACTGCGCCCTCCGCACCCGCCGGAATGCCAGCGGAAACGCGAAAATATTGTCGATTATCTATGGAGATCTCGCCGAGCCATAGAACGGAGTACAAAATAAATGATGAGTCGGAAAGGGAACCGATTAATGTTTAGTCAGAGATAATTCGACTGCATCCTCGATTGTACCCGGAAGAGAATCCTGTACACTACATAAGACATGGATTCATTTGATTCATTTCTACATCTATCCTGTTTTCTCCCGATTTATTTTCCTGCTCTATTTCACTGCCTTCTATTCCTATCACCGTTTTATTTAAATCCAAACAGGAGTTTATCCTCCCACAATATCGTTTTATCTCTAAACGTTGCACAGTCATTCTATTTCCTATATCCATCCGAAATCACCTTCCTTCTCCAGCTTACAGTAGTGCACGTGTTCCATTACCGTTCATTCCGCACTGTTTCGAGCCCAATCTATCCAGTTCCGTACATACTCGTATGTATGTACATATATTCCAGTGCATATGGCGTACTTCCGCTGCAATCCCCTCCAGTTAATACAATTTTCTTTCATTCCAAGCCAATCATTCCCCCCTCCACCACCCTCCAATTCTCCATACCTTTCAGTTAAACCTCCAATTAAACTGTTGATACCCCGCTAAGCTTCAATTAGCCCGACCCAAAGATGACAGGCGCTGAAAATAATTTCAAAAAATGTCCGAGTAATGCCAGAGCGAACGAGAAAGAGAGGGAAGAGAGCGAACAGAGAGACAGAGAGAGAGAGTTGGAAATTTTAATTATATTTGCAATTGCAATGCCATAAATTCGGCAACCAACATGCCCGCCCACCGCAGCAAGCGTGGCGACACCGAAATATGTGGCAAGTTATTTTAATATGCCACGAAAAAGTGTCGCAACTTCCTTCCCTTCTCGCTGGCTGTCTTTGGGCTCTGGCTGTGGCTGTGGCTGTGGCTGTGGGGAAAGCTGGCATGGGATTGAGGCTAAAGAAAACCTTAAATTAAATTGCAATTTGTGGCTTAATTTATTTTTATCGCACAGACACCGGCAAGGCACAGGCACAAGAACAGGAAGACTTAGAGGCTCAGCTCAGCCCAGAAAGGGAGGGAGAGGTATCTTCTATATATAGCCAGCAGGAGATACAGTACACCCTCTCTTGCATGGAAAACAATCTGATTCGCATCCAAACACTCCTCCTGGTACTGCCAACTCAACGAGTTTAAAGTACTCGCCCAAGATACTCGCTCAAGGTCCCACGTAGTCCCTGCCTGTTGAAGTACTCTCTTCAGAAAACGTATCCAATGTTGTTTCTTCAGCGTTTATAGTCGCCATCCATTTGGCTGTATAGAATCTATAGCCTTCCCCTTCCTATCCATACATCCATTAATGCACTCGCTCATGGTAATTGCTCAAGATACTCGCCCATGGCACTCGCTTAAAGTACTCGCTCGTTCAGGGAGTATTCTCCCTGACATAATATCGATCTTCAGTCGTTCACTTTTTGGAGCGTGAACTGTAGATAGATAGACACTGAGCCGAGCACCTGCTATTATTGGAATTTTAATTTCCCCATTTTAAGGCGCGTCAGGAACGGGAAGCCAAGGACTAAGGACCCCACACACACACTCACACACACACACGACAGCTGAGGTGTGCGCCCAACCGTGCCGCCCTACACAAATAAAGTGCCTAACACACACACAGACACACAGGGAGAGACAGAGAGAGACAGGGTATATGGAGAGAGAGAGAGATGAATGCATGTGTGTGTTGCGTGCACTGAGCGCTTCCTTCCTTCCTTCCTTCCGTACCGTGCCCGTCCCCGTGCCGTAACGTTCGCTATGTGTTCGCTCTGGCTTCTGGTTCTCTCGTTTTTCTTTTTTTTTGTCCATGCCGTTTCTGGTTTTTGGTGTTTTCGGTGTGCAATTTCACGCGAAGTTTCCAGCGCATCAATCAAAGCTGACAGCGGCTTCTCTTTCACACACATGCATGCATGTGCGCCTCTCTCTCTCTCGCTCTCTCTCTCTGCTTTTCTTGGTCTGAAACACCCACTGAACCCTGTACCCGAACCCCGTACCCGAACCCCGGCATGTAGCTTAGACAAGCGCCGTGCAAGGCCTTGACTTTGATATCGGATGTATCTCATTTCCCCCCTGGCGGATGTTGAAAAATTTGCATCGATCGGGCACTCGATTAACTGGTAAAACGGTTGCGGAACGGTAATGATTCGGTTATGAGTGGAAGGTGTGGAAGCCATTGCGGACACGGCATTAGAAACTCAGAAAATCATATGCTTGATTGGGATTAGCTGGGACTTGGGACTGGGCATTTATTGGAAATGAAACCATATCCCAGAACCTCCATAAATTGTAGGTCTGTTATGTTGGGAAATTGATTATTACTTTCTCTGGCATCTTCTCTCGATCGTCTGATCGAAAGAGATATCTTAAGCCCAGGGAATGAGAACCATATGTACATATAGGTATGTATGTATGTACGTGGCATGCCATCAGACGCTCCCCAAAGGGATTTTACGCTTCACTCCACCGCTGGCACTGCCAGGGAGGAGACGGGGCAGGCCGCAATCTGTAATCGGTGGCTTCCGCTTACATTGTGGCACCAAAGCAGACCCTCTCAAGTCCCCACTTGGGGGGAAAGCGCACACGTTCGCGGCGACACCTTTGTGGCATATCAAACGGAACTATGCGGAACGAACACGTGAAAATGCGTGGCACAAACGACAAACGAAGAGAAATGGGAGTGAGAGTGAGAGGCAGAGGCAGATACAGAGGCAGAGGCAGTGCCAGTCGCAGTGCCACTGGCAGTGGCAGTGGCAGTGGCAAAGAAAAAAGAAGTAACAACAGAATGTCAGAGACAATAACTTCATCCAGGATGAGAAAGGTGCAACAGCAAGGAGCAAGCAGGCACCGTAGGTGGAGAGATGGAGATGGGATGGATGGGGATGGAGCGGAGGCGGGGCTGTACGAGTATTTTGTAATTTGATGCCGGGGCACAAGATTGCCAAAGGGGGAGCGAGGCCGTGCCACCAAGCAGCCAAGCAGCCAAGCAAGCAACCCCCCCGGTGGGCATAATAGGCGTAAACCGGAAGTTAAGTGTAAAAATAATAATAAAGGTAGGTGTGTTTGTTGCTGTGTGTCGCTCTTCTTTGAGCCGCATGTTCGAGCCTGAACACCCCCCAATATAGGTCCTGGTCCTGGTCCTGGCCCTGGTTCTGGTCCTTCCTTTTTCCCACTTTTGACTTTTCCTTTTCGACGCTTCCTATTGAAATTTATGTGCATGTCCGTGCCACTCTCTCTGTGTGTTTGTGTTTGTGTGTGCTCGGTGTTCGGTGTTCGGTGTTCGGGTGCGCTCCTTCGTTTAGGGTAAATGTCTCCCCAAGGATAATTCGGGCATGAAATTACAATCGAAGTGATGCAAAAGTGTTGGCGCCTTTTGTCTACTATTGCGCTCCCTTTACTCCAACAGGAACTCCAACAGGAGCCAGCAGCCATTAAACTGAGCAACAAAATCGGAGGAACAAGAAAAAATAATGCGGAACAATGGAAGGACTAACACAAAAAAGCCAGGTCCTGTGCCCTTTCAAACCCCGCCCCCCTTTTTGTATACTGTTACATTATACAATATCCTACACCCTTTCGGGAGATTCTTTCAATTAAAGAGGGGATTTAGGATGGATTTTATTCAAAATTACCCTTCAACAGAATGACAGATTTGATCGGGAAACCAAGAGGCAATCAAATTGGAATTTTTTCTAAGCAAACAATGTTCATTGGCAATTAATGTCCTTCTGTGAATGAGTTCTCTGTAAATACATATATTACATTTCAATTGTAAGTGGTCCTGGTCCTGGGAAGGCTTTCAACTGGTCTGGATGGTCTGGACATCTGCCTTCATTAGTGTTGACCTGTGGCTGGTTTCGCCTAAGTGAAAGCACCTTCCGTCGAAGCACATGCCACATGCCATTACCGAGGACACGAGTGCCCTTACTAGTGCCGCCTCCGCCCCCTCCTCCGCTCCATGGAATGATCCAATCAAAAAACAAAGACAAAATATTTCCCAAGGAACGGGGCTCCGGCAAAAAGATGAGGGGGGTCCGGGTCTAAGTCCGGGTCCTCAGCCGGAAAATGGACGGATGAAAGAGGTGGAACACGACAAAAGGTAGAAGGAATGCGAAGCAGGGAATGGAGCAGAAGTGCAATTTTTTTACGCTTTTTAATTTTTGCTTTATTGTGCGCAATTTATGTTCTATTTCGTATCTCGTATCTACCCATCTACCCATCTATGTGTGTGTATCTGTGTGTGTGGAAGCTTATATAACACACGTCAGGTCTCACCTTCCATCCCCCCACTGAATGTGCTCGCCCCTCCGCCCCACAAAGCGGAACGGAAAGCAGCTCCCGCGGCAAAGTGTTTTTCCATTGTTTTCCCTTTTATTGCAGTTATTTCTGTTTGTTGTTGCTGGTTTTTCATTACGGTTATACGAGCGCATAGTCCTCGCCATTCCCTGAAGGGGGAAAACTTAGGGAGGGGATGCGGTACGAAGTCTGACCAACAAAAGGATTTTCCCACAGGATCTGTCATAATGGAGCGAAAAGTTGTACGTGCACTCACCCATCTCCTCCGGACGGACAACAACTCCTTCCGAGGATGTATATTGACTTATTCCCTAGAGCATATCTTTCCCTTGTCTGAACGATAAATATCTTTCATGGATCCATGGATCCGTCTTCGCCTTCCAAGAACTTCGTCACTTTTGTGGCCATGAAAATATGTCTAAACTATATTTAAAATCGATGCAAATAATTTAGGAAAATTATTTTGAAAATGACTTGCCCTTATCCCGTATTCCTAGGATGCACACTCCTTCTCCGCAACCCCAAGAGATGTGCATGTAGGTGCATTTATCAAAGTGTCACCACAACCTGTTTGTGTTTGTTCGGTATAAATAGTTTCCACCTGTTTCACATCTCTAAAAATTATGGCTTGTGCATGGAAATATAGCGTTGATGCTCCTCCTGCTGGAAGAATATATTTTAAAGGATATTCTGGCAGACTCTCCTTGAAACAATAGAAGTTGTGTGCATAAGAAGCAGAAGGAAAAGGCTACTCATCGTGGTGCAAGGATTCTAATATCAGTCCTATAAAGATACTCCCCTGCTAGCATCATTTCATCTCTGCCTTTCCAGAGAAGTCTTCTCTTCTGAAGGATAACTGAACTGAGGAATGAAGGCCCTACGATGCGATACGATATCTATGTCAGAGCCCACAATGAGCGCTTATCACCCTCGGGAAGATATACATAAGGGGGCTCCCGTCCCATTATCCAGCCCCATTTTCTTCCATATCCTGGATGACTCATCAAAGACACATGTGGTCCAGAAAGGAATAAAGAATAAAAAGGGAAAAGAAAAAAAATGAAAACTCACAACCAAAACACAAATTACGACCTATTTTTCTAACCCCCCTCCCATTGGGCCCCCTGCACGCACATGCCGATAGATAGAGAGAGAGAGGGAAAGAGAGAGTGAGAGTGAGAGAAGGGGGAACGAGTGCCCGTTCGCATAAGGAAAGTCTATAAAAATCCACAAATAAAATGTCATTTGCCTGGAACGTGCCTGGCATCTACTTATAAACTAAATTAAGGATAACATTTGAAAAATTTGCACAAAATAAAATCCAGCCGAGGTCCGGAGCGGATGAAAACAGAACAGAACTGAACAGAACATGGATGGAACACGAGTCGCGGACACGATGTCCTGAATGCTTAAGTTGAAAATGTTTTCTTACCCCCAAAAAAACACTGTACATAGAACTGTACCCATAGAACACATAGAAAGGAGCATAGAAAAAAGCGTGGAGGGAGAAATGGATGTGCCGTTGCCAGTGCCAGTGCCAGTGGATGTTGAAGCTGAATGAAATAGAAATATACACAATAATTTAAATTGCTTTACAATGAAACCCTAAAATGTCAATAGAGGCGGTGCTGCGTTATTTGCTTTTCCTATTCATTCCGTCTGGGTCCCGGTCCCGGTCCCGGTCCCGTTCCCAGTCCCGTTCCGTTTTGTCCGTCCCCACTGTGCCGTACGATACTTTTTAGTATGCAAAGTGCCTGCTTGTCGTCTCCTTCTTACCGACTCCTGTCTCTTTTCCACTTTTCATTTCATTTGCCAGTGGATTCCATTGAAAATAAAATGAATAATATATTCGGCCAGAGCCGAAATTGAGCTGCGATCCACACACATTTGTAGAAAGATAATATCATACAAATATTCCACAAGCTTAGACCTTATAAAGTGCATCTAATTGTTAAATTATCATCGAAGGCGCCTCAAATAGTGATACAAGGGGATGGATTAAAGGACTGAAGGAAGGGCATTATTAGATTCGGACTGCCTATGATTCAATAACGCCACTGCAGGAAGTGGATCTTAAGTGCGACAGATAAATGCATCCCGAACAAATCAATTAAAGTAGATAAAAGTTTAGATAAAAGACAATGACTTTTTGCGGATAGCAACCATACAAGAAGTTACTTCATATTATCGCTATTCTATTATCTTCAAAAGTATATACAAATCTCAATGTTCTTCAAAAAAGATGGCCACCTTCAATACCTATCGTTCCCATGGCATCTTTATGTTAAAGGCAACCAATATTGATGGTATTTTTATACCCGGTACTCGAAGAGTAAAGGGGTATATTAGATTTGTTGTTCAATAGCCGAGTCGATATAGCTATGTCTGTCTGTCCGTCTTCATTAGCGCCTATTGCTCAGAGACTATAAAAGCTAGAGCAACCAAATTCTTCATCCAGACTCCTGTCATATCACACATGTTACAAGTGTATTTCAAAATTTCGCCCCGCCCCCTTCCGCCCATTCCAAGGACGAAAATCTGTGGCATGCACAAATTTAAAGATACGAGAAAACTAAAAACAGAAGAATCAGCAGAATCATAGAGAATGAGCATATCTATCAGAGTGTTGAATCTGGATCAGATCAGATCATAAATATAATCAGAAGGAACAAATGAAATTTCAGTGGCCTTCCAAGCGCAGACTCATTCCCTCTCTCTCTCGCACACAGCCGTGTACGTATATGTAGGAAGTAGATAAAGACATGTAGAAAAGGCAGATGTTAAAAATGTATGTAAACAAATATGGAAACATCTAATAGATCAAAATCTCCGAAAAGGTTCGACTTAATTACTTTTTTCTTTTTTGGCTAAAATTAAATTTGTCCCTTTTGCGAACATGTAATAAATTACAACAAGCTCACATACACATATACTGACTGAGTACCGGGTATAAAGTAGAGCCGCGGCGGTAGACGCGGCTCACAACGTTCCCCCTCGTTTTAGCCTATGTTCATCGGAATTTATCGGAAAAATTCGGGACACGAAAGTCTGAGTCGGATTTATAGCAGCATTTGTTAGCTTTCCAAAACTGCAAAGTTCTATGCAACTTGATATAAGATACTTAAGTTATGTGAATAATAGGAGCACCACCTCTAAAAAAACATGAAAAAAACAAATTTAAAAAATTCTTAAAAAGAAGAAATTGAAATCCCGAACTCTATCAGAAAAAGTCATTTTGGGTCACAGCGGACATGTCGTGTAGTAGTATCGGTTCCATATGATATGCGATTGCAGACAGATATAGCTGTATCTATAATACTCCGGTGGGGATCCGGAATGTCAGCGATATATACTCCTGCTGAATGGGGTCGAAAATACGTTCTTAGCCGCATGGCAAAAATATTGAAATATGAATATCTGGCAAGTACGTCATCAAAGGCAACAGACGAATCCTCCTCTGCTCTTCGCTGGATCCACACTAAGTAGGAAAAGTCTCTGAATAGTGACATAGTTTCGTTCCTTTTTGTTCCTTGTTTGCCGCTGTCTTGTTGTCTTGTTCTCGTGTCCTCGAGTCCTCGAGTCCTCGTGTGATGTGAAGTAAATCCAATCGGACAATGGCAGCAACAGTGTGTTAACACGTACAGGCGGCGTTCATGTGCTAAATATTTCAACACGATTCTGACTCGACAGAAGCAAACTACTCACTTAGTCGGAACGAAGATCCAACAAGGAGCCAGAGCCAGAACTGAAAACAGCTCAGAGGCATGACCCGAAAGCATTTGCACTGCATTTAAAAAACATTTGCGGTTTTTACGCTTAATCATCATCAGTGGCTGGGGGGATGGGGGGATGGGGGGCTGGCGGGGGTGTCCGGACACAGGACACAGGACACTGAATGGGAGCTTGAAATTCCCAGCACGCTTGTATATATTAATAAAAATGCATTAGTTCACATTTATTTTGCACATAAAACGTGTAAAAGTAAGCAAGCCAGTCAGTCAGTCAGTCAGGATGGCCCCGGGGGGCAGCTTGTGAGAAGATTTCACTTGCCCACGGGACGATGCGGGACGCTACTGGATGGGACGGGCGGGAGGAAGCAGACATCGAGTTAGGTCGACCCACTGGACTGTGGCTTCCACTGCTTTCACTCTACTCATTTAAAGCTTAGCGACTCTTACTTTTATTTCAACGCCTGAAAGCAAAATAATGTACACGACATTGCCACCCAGTCGCTCGACCAACCCCCCATCCCCTATACCATGCCATACCACCCCCATCCCGTAGACAGACAACCTGTGCACTTTCGCTCTGCTAGGATGGTCGTAAATTTTAGATATTCGTAGCACGTGCAAATTATGTACAATAATAAAAGGCAGCGGTGGCGGGAGAAACGGAAAGAAAGAAAGAATCAGCCGCCGTGCCACAGCGAAAGTAAGATGAAAGCACGGTCTGCTGCTGGCCATATACTTCCCTCACCCACTGTCTGTCCGCCTCTCTCTCCCTCTCCCTCTCTCTTTCTCTCTATCTGCGTCTGCCTGTCGCTTTCGGTGACTGACAAGAACATAAAACATGTCTGCGCCTAAGGTCTGCTGCATTTTCAATGCCCAATGCCCAATGCCTCCTCCCAGCAGAATATCGATTGTCTCCCCCAGACTGTGGCCTGGTGGCGAGGCGGGGTGGGGTGGTGTGGTGCCACAAGGAAGTTCGCAACAAGTGAGTGGAAACTGTTGCCCCGAACTATGGGTCGCAGTGCTGGACAGTAATATATATGGGCTATTCCATTCTTGCGCTACGCTAAGTTCGCACGACAAAATGTTAAAAAAAAACAACAAAAAAGTTAAATTTTTTTAACAGTTATTTTACTATTTGCATAGCAATTAAGTCGCCCTATATTCAGCAAAATAAATTGGCAATATTTGAACGGAAGGTGCTCAAGATACAAGCCAAAATATAACCTGAAGTTACAAAACCAAAATCAGAAGTGGGCTTTGAGCTCGGATTACAAAATCGCAAAAATCTCCAAGTCGGGTATGACTATATGCATAACATTTCCCACAATAACATATAAAATATTGAGTGTTCCTTTTCCATGTTATTAAATGTGAAAACCTTTTCTTTTCTTCTTTTTTCTTTTAAATCCGCGGAGGCATCTGTAAGTTTCTGCCGCTACGTTACGCGATTTCGGGGTAATAAAAGTCACCAAATATTCCGTTAGACGAGATTGGGAAAATTTTCTCGGTTTTTTTTTAAATAGTTCAATATTTTATGGAGACTTTGTGGAAGAACTCTTGTCAAAAACCTTTTTTCTTAGAGGAGAAAATAAATAAATAAAAGAAAACATGACTATAAAAATCTCGAAAAACATGAAATGATATTTTGGAGGCAATGCCCATATTTAGATGTGTTGAAAATAGGAATAGTAAGGTTGAATCGTAGTACCAGCTGAGTGTTGGATAGCTTGAAGCTTGTGGTTTTTCCATACTTAAAGGGAATCCAAAAGAATCATTCCATTACATTCCAGTGCCATAAAGAACACAGCTTTAGTTTATAGAAATCACAGTGCTACCCTTTGACTTTCATGCTATGAAACCTTAAGAAATTGCATCTGTTTTGGAGGAGCGAATAGCGGAGGAGCGGGAATAAGCTAGGGCCGCGACTCTACACCTTTACCCGATACTCAGTCAGTTTGGGCCCTTCGTCTGAGGGCTTTCGGTTTTTGGAAGCAGCAGCGAAAGGTAGAGCTGTAGTTGAACGAACGTTCTTGTTATTTACGATTTTGAAACATACACTTTGAACTGTTATTTGATCCTTACATAATTATTAAACCATATCCTATTATAAATCGTACATATATAAGGTACAATACTTCACTGATCACTGATCACTGATCAAGTTGTGCTGGTGAACGTGTTGCCCAATGTTCTAAACCAGATTCGGCAATCTAACCATATCTCTGGCCTTTTTCCGTGATTGCATTGTGGTATCACAGGAGTCTGGATACAAACGTTTGTATCTGATCAAGAATATATGTATATACTTTTGGAGTCGAAAACACTTCCATCTGTAGTACCTCTATAATCTTTGAGTATAATACAGATCGATCCTTGGGGACAATATTAATACATTATGTTATGCCCCCGTTGTGGAGGAACTCTCCTCCCACTTCCACTCCCACGACAGAGACCTGCCTCCCAAAGGTGTTGCTTAATATTTAACACCCACTCGCCCGATGGTTATCATTAGCCGTTACCTCCCACACCCGAAAAGCAGCTCTC
Organism: Drosophila helvetica; assembly: GCA_963969585.1. Taxonomy (NCBI): domain Eukaryota; kingdom Metazoa; phylum Arthropoda; class Insecta; order Diptera; family Drosophilidae; genus Drosophila; species Drosophila helvetica. The sequence goes on along the minus strand of OZ018401.1, from coordinate 43,953,123 downwards.
GGGCCATCCCCACCTCTCTGTTCTGCCACCCCCGTGGGCGGTTCGAAAATGTTTATAATTGCTTCAATATTTTGCTCTTCCGCACCGTTCTGCGTTTGTTTCACGTTTCACAGCCATAACAAACTACTTAGGTCATCAATTATGAGGTGAGGCACTCGCACCTCGAGCGCCGGCAACGTTGTCGCTCTGCTGCTCTGCCTAAGCCTCTGCCTCTGCCTCTGCTTCTGCCTCTGCTTCTGGTCTTTTGTTGAAGATACTTTTATTGCTTTCATTATGATTTCATGGGGCGTGAGGCACGTTCCCCAGTGCCAGTGCCAGTGCCACTGCCACCACCAACCTCAACTCCCCCATCAGATCCGGAACATTCCCCGATTTCCGCAGACGACCATTTGTCTAACTTGGGCTTGAGGTGCTTCTCCGCGGAGTGTGGGGCGGTTTGTTAATAATGTTATCTTTTATTTATACAGCGTAACTTTTTGCTATTCGTTTAAACTTTTTTCGGGCGTTTTTGTGTAAATGTAATTGCATTCGGCTCACCTTGATGGTAGGTCTCTGACAGCTAGAACTTTTAATTTTTTTGGAGGCAAGGGTACTTGGAGGGGCTCTACGTGATGCCTGCGGTGGTCACACCATTCCAGCGACTAGTATGTCTGTGTTCATCCGATGTTTAACTTCTCCTGAGGGCGATATATCCGCTGGTCGTTTTCAGATTTCTCAGATATCCTCGGAGATACTAAAGGAACAGGAATCCTTCCATGACTCGTTGCATTCTCGTCCCTCAGGAACCTTTCAACGCACTCTGTTCGAAATTCGAATTCTTCTAAGAACTATTCCACCCCTCCTGAATCTCCAAGAGGCCCCAAAACGAACGAGTTTATGATTCAATTTTTGTATATTTCCAATAAATTAAACAACGCTTTTCTTAGAGAGCAGACAAGCCAAGTAGATGCCCAGAGGCACGGTGGCTGGCAGTGCCGCCAATAACAAGTGGTACTCATGGCGCTGCCACCTAGGGCTTGTAGGTGAGCGGTCCGCCGCAGTTCTTGTAGCAGAGGTAGCTGGGACGGGTGCGCCACTTGCGGCAGTACCGCCGATAGCAGTTGTTGGGATTGGGCGAGGGCGGGCGGATGGTGGGTGGCCGAACGGTGGGCGGACCTAGCGTGGGCGGACCATAGGTGGGTGGTTCTGTTGGGGGCTGAGTCGGTGGATCCGTTGGCGGTCCAGTGGGAGGGTCCGTTGGCGGTCCAGTTGGAGGCTCCGTTGGCGGTCCAGTGGGAGGCTCCGTTGGCGGTCCAGTGGGAGGTTCCGTTGGCGGTCCAGTGGGCGGGTCAGTCGGTGGCTCCGTTGGTGTACCCGTGGTTGTATCCGTGCTGCAGTCGTTGGCCACGTCCCCAATGAGTTGGTTTAGAATACCCACATCTGCCAGCACATTAGCATTCACATTCACCAGCTTGAAAATCCTGTTATTGTCGCCCACAATCTCCGTATTGGGGCCGCCTGGAAAGAGAGAGTGTTGTAAGGACTGCTCCGTTGAAATCTCCATCTCCGGTCCGAAGAGCACTTACGGTTGACGCTGTTCCCCACGCAGGCGGCGCCGCTGCCCTTGATGATATTCAGTGCAGCCACATTGGCCAGGATATTGGGTTCCACGTCGACGAGCTTGATGATATCGTTGTTGTTGCCCACTATGATCTGGCCGGGTCCACCTGCACGAGTTCGATTATAAGTACAAGGTCTTCGAAGGCCGATTAACGCCCAACAACTCACTCTTGACTTTATTGCCAACTCCAACGCCCGACCCGGAGCCGGAACCGTCAATGCTGTTGAGGGCCAAAAGGCTGGCAAGTACATTGCCACTGACATCCACCACATTTATGAGCTTGTTGTTGTCGCCGGTGACCGTGTCCCCACTCTGAGTCAGAAAGTTTCCCGCCAGAAGACCACCGGAGGAGCTGCCGCTGCCAGAAGAACCTCCGCCCGTGATGCTGTTCAAGGCCAGAGCATTGAGGCCGATCGGTAGAGCGACATTGACCAGCTTCGACACGACATTATCGTTCCCACTGACACTGCTGCCACTCGCTGGGGGAGAAACGCAAACAACAGATCAGTCAGCCTCTGGAAGAGTCTCCCGTCCGACAGCCACTCACATTCGATTTGGTTGCCAATGAGGCCGGAGCCAGAAGAAGAGCCGCCCGCGCCCGTGATCTTGTTGAGGGCGAGAACATTAGCTCCGATCGGAGCCACCAGATTCACCAGACCACCGAGGAGGTTGTTGTTGCCAGTCACCGAGTCTCCCGACGCTAAGAGAAGTCGGAATATCAGAATAAATAATAATACATGCGACAGATCATGCGAGGAAACGTACTGCTAATATCGTTGCCTATGATTGTGGAAGTGCCAGAAGCGCCACTCGAAGAGCTTCCCGAAGAAGTGGAGTTCGATGAGCCAGTGGATCCTGTTGAGCCAGTGGATCCTGTTGAGCCAGTGGATCCTGTTGAGCCAGTGGATCCTGTTGAGCCAGTGGATCCTGTTGAGCCAGTGGAACCACTCGAACCAGTGCCAGATGAGCCTGTCGAAGAACCACTTCCGGTTGAATTACTGGAACTCTTTCCGGTAATGGAGTTCAAAAGAGAAACGGCCAAGCCGAGAACTATATCGGCATCCACAAGGGTGGAAACGGTATTGTTCTGGCCCTTAATAACTGTACGCGGGCCCTCTAGAAATACCAAAAAAAGACACCAGAAAGACACGTGATATGTTTTGCAGATGGAAAGCCACAGAGGGGAAAAGTCTGTGTAGGGAGTGTTGGCGCTTACGCTGATTTGTGTTGGTAATGGCGCCACCCGACACTTGGGTGAGAACGGGAGCTACTGCCCCCACGACAGCGTTGGCACTGACCAGACTGGACTTCGTATTTCCATCGCCCTCAATGACAGTGTCGGCGGCCTCTGTATTCGGGGATAATGAAATGGTTAAATGTCTGTGCAGGAATAGGATCAGTCCCACTCACGTTGATTGGTATTCCCAACGATTTGCGAAGAGGAGCTGCCAGAGGAACTGGAGCCTGTTGACGTTGACCCAGTGGAACTAGAGGAACCAGTCGAAGAACTACCTCCGGATGTAGCACCCGCACTCTGTCCGGTAAGGGAGCTCAGAACAGCAAGGGCCGCCTGGACGACAGCATTGACCTCTACAGCGTTGGCCACTGTATTGTCCGAGCCCGTGATGGATGCAGTTGGACCCTCTAAAAAGAAAGAATGGATGAAAAAGCATTAAGGAAGGGGACATCTAGGTCTGAGTCCCTATATTCCAGACAGAAAGCAAGGGATCAGCTGAAAATGATCTGGAAAATACATCACTTACGTTGATTCACGTTGCCCAAACTGCCACCAGATACATCGCTGAGAATCGGAAGGGCTGCCCCAACAGGAGCGTTGGCGCTAACCAGACTGCCCTGGAAGTTCCGAGTGCCATTAATGACAGTGCCAGTCTCTATATAAAGAATTGGGCTGGATGAGTGGGGAGCTCCTGTGTGTGGCGGGATGAGCCAACTCACGCTGATTAATGTTGCCGACGGTGGGTGCAGTGGAGCGCTTTGCGGTAGCCACCGACTTCGTGCTCACCAGACTCTTGGCATCATGGAGGGGGCCGCCGCCATTGAGGCTGTTGAGAGCCTCCACATTGCTGTTGCTGGGGGGACTCACGATGGAACGATCGAGGGCCGTCATCAGGCCGAGCAGCACCACCTTGGCCACGCCCATCTCGAGGAGGCGCACCGCCCAGCTGTCGGGAGTGGCGGCACAGAAGCCGCTCCTGTTGCCCTGCGAAATGGTGGTGAGGCTGTCCAGCAGAGACACGATCAGCATGCTGAAGGCGTTCACCTGGAGCAGGCTAGTGCCCTCGGAACCCACTGAATGGGAACGGGAGAATACTGCGATTAGTCCCGATCATCACGTATCCCAAATCGGTCTTATACTTACTTTCTCTCAGATTCTGGATGATGTTGTGGGACTCGCTGCCCGAGGCACCGCACACCTGCAGCAGGGTATTGAGGATCGTTGTCAGCTGGGTGACGTTCCTCGCTTGCAGGAAGCTCAGAACCGTTTCGCGCTCTTCCTTAACTGCGGCCAGGGGATGGCCGGCGCGGCGAGTGAGTCGAGCACCTGAGCCCTCTGTCATCTCAAAGTCGTCCTGCTCCAGGGCCTTCTCCTGCCGCTTCCGTTGGGCGGTGCTGCTTTTGATTATCTGCACCACCTCGTCTTCATTGCACTCGATGCCGTTGAAGGAGCAGAGGGCCAGGAAGGACTTCAGTGTCAGGGTCAGACTATTCTTGTCCTGCGACTTCTCAATGTCCCGGATGATGTGGCCGCAGCTGGTCTCCGATTGTGCACCAATCAGAATGTCGATGATGACATCCATGCCCACATGCAGCAAGGCCGCCTCGCTCTGGGCCTCCCTGGACTCGACGCTGCGCAAGGACTTCATCGTGGTCTCCTGGAAGGGTGTGAGCTTGATGCCACGCGCCTGCATGCTGGCCAGCAGAAGATCGGCCAGATCCCTGGCGGCCAGACGCCCGATGTTTGTCACACGTCGCACCACTTGGGCCACTTGGGCCACTGGGGCCACTGGGGCTGTGGTGGCTGCCGTGCTGGCTACCATGTCAGGTTCGGAGGTGGACGTTGAGATGGAGGATGTGGATGTGGATGTGGAGGCTGATGCGATGGAGCTGGCGAAGGATGGGGTAGGAGAAGCGATTGGCGAGCGTTTAGCTGGCTTCGCCTCGTGGGGTATGAGGAAGCAGGTGGACAACAAAAGAAACAGCTGAAGGCGCCACATCTCGAACGATTGGATTCTGAACTCGCGAACTCTTGATCTCTACGCTGATGGAGCTCGTCTGAGATTGATAGATCTCGCCACGATCCGAGCGCTTTTATGGTCGGTGCTTATCGTCTCTTGTAAGTTCCATCTCCCTCTGCGGCACAGCGATAGCCGCATGCCACATGCATTGGCATGCTGTAGACGTGCCACCTGATCGACATCATATCGCTGTTAAAGTGCATTCTTTCTGCATGCTCTGGCATGGGGGTGGTTCTTATCTCCGTCTCGAAGTCAGAGACGAATCAAGCGCTTGGCAGAGCAAAGATGCGTAAGCTTCGCCATAAACATTGGGGGAACGATCTGGTACCAGATCCTATTCCTTGAGCGTTATTCGATTCGGAATCCACTTCCATTCAAAGCTGTAAGCTCTCTCTCTCTCCCCATCTCTCCCATCGAAAGAAACTCCCAGCTGAAGAGAGAGAATATTAATTGACCAGGTGGCCCCGATAGCCCAGTTTTCTGCCAAATCCAGAACTGAGGCTATCTTTTTTCGGGTCCAGCACGTGACCCCAGCTAGTGGGGCACTTTTGACTCTGCGATTTCCGTACACAGATACGAAACACTTGGCCCGAATGAACGTTGTGCTCGTATAAATGCACAAAGCTCGCCCCAATGTGTCCAGTTAGAAGTTAGACCAACAAACCAAGACCTAACCCAAGCCAGCCCAACTAAACCTAATCCGATGGCAGCCCTCAACCCGCACCAGTGCTTTGCTCTGCTCCTCTTGATCAGCCTGGCAGGCAGCTCAGCGGCTCAGACATTCACCCAAGAAGACCGCGGCTCCATACTGAAGTTCATGGATGTGCTGATGAATTTCCTGGACTTGGAGACGGACAATGCCACTAGCACAGCGGCGCCCAGCCCGGATGGCACCAGCGCGGAGACGACCGTGGAGACATTGCCCAGCGAACCCTCAGGTGAAACTACAGAGAGCAGTGGCACAACGAATAACTCCTCGGTGGCGGACGGGGACTCAACGAGTGAGACCACCACTACGCTGACCTTGAATTCAACGGGATCGGAAACAACCACTGAGGTCACCTCCACCACCGTCAGACGTCGCATTTGCTTCAAACGGGTCTGCTACAAATTTAACACCGACAAGGGCTATATCTATTGATGGAGGGATCTCAATCGTTAGCGAAAGTCAGCCATTACGCAACCGAAATCTTTTCAAAATCCAGAGCTGCAAATTGAGAGGGCACCTTGAGCTGTCTATTTAATATGTTAACAGCTAAAGTAGTAGATAAATAATTTGCCCAAGACCAAAACAAGTCCATCAAACCTATTAGCTCAGCCCTTATTCGAGTACAAATCATCGGCATCGATTGGCATAGAGCACTCGTTCTTACATCGATCAAAGAGCTGTAAAGTACTCGCTACAGACAAGTACTCAAGCAGTGTGAGGGTTCCTTTGCTCCATCCTCATTCACAGATACCAAATACTATATTTCCTAGCTCGTTGCAGTCATTCAACCACTCGCTGCTTGTGTGGACTAGTTGAGTTCTCTCGCTCTAGCAGGCAAGCTTAGATTATGTAATTGAAATCGTTTGTTGTGGCGCAAAAACCAATATTATGTAAGTCAAAATGTATTCAGCAATCATTAAAAAAATATATGTATAGTTTGATGAAACATTTTCTCTGCACATGAAGCCTCCTTTGCTCTGCTGCTCTGCTGCTCCGCCACTCCGTCTTTCTGTCTCTCAGACTATCCCCAGAGGCCTGAACAAATTATTTCAATTAAAAGTTTTTGAGCAAAGCACTTAATGCCAACACAAGTTGGGCGTTTATGTGCGCAAATCTTAATTGTGCCAAAAATACAAGCTATAAATTTGTATTTCAACGAGACACCACAGACACAGAGACACAGATACAGATACACAGATACAGATACAGATACTACGAGTGGAGAGTAGAAATGTATGTACGATTGCGAGTACGAGTACGAGTACGAGTGTGTGTGCATGTGGAAAAGGACAACTCAAACTGACAGACAAAGCCCATTGGCAAAAGCTTTGTGGCTTTTCATTGAGTCGTAGACAAATGAAATTTAATTCGTGAAAAGATTTACTTGAATTTATTGTGCAAATAGTTGAATGTCAACGATGCCGCAGCAAGCCATCAAATGGAATTACCCATCTCCACTCCACTCCACTCCGCTCTTCCCGGCTGCATTCCCAGATTCATTCATTCAACATTCATTTCTCCTGCATCGGTGTGTTTGTGTGTGTGTGTGTGTGTGTGTGTAAGCTTTGTTTGTGTAGTGCAAATAATTGCCAAATGAAATGAAGCCACAAATATGCATGGACTGACAGTTGCTGCTTTTGAACGTGCTCGACTTTCTAATCGAATTCCTAAAATAATTCCTCAAATCCTAGTGCCATCAATGGTAGGCCATCCACGGGGAATGGGCACTAAATTCCATGCAAATGCAAGTGTAATTCCATTCATTAACGAGTAAAACCATCAAAACTGCATATCGTAGAGCAAGTATCCAAGATCACTCTATTAGACTTCCTGAATCCTTAAGGGTGGGCAAATATTTCTCCTTGATGGGTTCTATGGCAAGTGACAAGTAGGGGCTTCAATGAGTTCCCTCTTGTCAAGGATAACTTTTATATGTATGGCCATACATATGTGATCCATAGCTTTTTATCCCTCAAAATGAGTGCCAACAAATTGATTTGTCCTCCGGTCTTAGGGCTGTCCTGTGAACTTGTTGGGCTTCGTCGTCCTCGCTGGCCCCGCGACACGTGCCGCAGTCATTTAATTACTGACTATATTGTTATTATTATTTATCCCACACCCCCCAATCCCCTCCATATGCGTGTCAACAACTTAACGAAGTTATCACACACACACACACACACACAGATAAAGAATAAGAGGCACGCACACCATGGCAGGGGATTAAGCGACCGCCGCGTGAAGCACTTTAAATTAGTTTCGTTGCATAAACAAGGCCAGGGTGGATGTGGCAAGGGAGAGTGTGGCATGGCTGGGGTTGGATTGAGACGCGTGTCCACAAACTTTAAAGACAATCCGCGCCATGAGCTTATCAGACATCAGAATTCAGCCACTAGCCCACCCACTCCCACTCCCACTCTCTCTCGTGGGGAGATATAGATTAGATGAGAGAGAGAGAGAGAGAGAGAGAGAGAGAGTGAGAGCGAGAGAGAGAGAGAGTAGTACGAGTAAGCGTGGGAGTGAAAGCGATCTTGAAGTCAACAAAAATATATCCAATTACAATTTCAATTAAATTAATTTCAGCTCTAGCCCACAAAAACCAAAAAAACCAATTCTGGCTTGGAATAAACTTGGAGATCTATCGCTCCCATAGCAGCTCTATTCGAGGTTAAAGTTCAGAAAAATATGTATCTCCATACAGAAGGATAAAATGGACAAACTGCCGGGTAGACTGGCTACGGACATGAGCATTCGTATTAACTTTTGATTGCTGATCATGAATATACACATAAATATATCTGTCTAATGATGTTGATGCACTTATGGGCATTTCCTCTCTGGCGTTACATTACATCTGGCATAGTATTTAGGTAGTCCTATATTCAGCAAAGAAATTACAGCAATCGAAATAATCAATCAACAAATAAGCCAAAATACGACCGAATTACGTTACCAAACACAAACGTGTTTTTTTAGCTTGGATTACAAAATTGCAAAACTGCGCAAATTGGCCAGGATGTTTTTCTTTAATTTACAAAATGATAGCCTAATCTTATGGCCAGAGCAACAAAGCCCTCAGGCAGGGGTAGGAATTCTGGTATCTGTACAACAGTTTTTTGTACTAGTATATGAAATATTGACTGTTCCCTTTTCAAGTTATTTAATGTAAAAAACCTTCTGCCTCTTTACATTTGTATTAAATCCGCGGAGGCATCTCGAAGTTACTACGTTACGCGATTTAGGGGTAAGAAGTCGCAAAATATACCGCTGGCTGAGATTGGGAATATTTTCTGTGATTTACATACATACATATTTATGTATGTAGTTCAATATGTGAGAGAGATTTTTGTGGAAGAACTTTTATCAAGTATAATCTTTCTAACCAATCTAGTATCAGAGATCGTCTGAATGATCGTCTGTCGATTGACGAAATTGTTATATTTTCTTTATCTACGATGAGGATTATAAGTACAGCCGAACTTCTCTATAACGAACTATTCCAATAAAACCTATAACAAAGTTTTCTTTGTTTTCGTTCGACTTTCAGTACGTTCTGATTTTTGGTTTTCCTTATAGAGAATATTTCTTCATTAAGAATTTTTTCTACGTCCGTAACTCGAATTCTGATCTGTTTTCAATCTCGCTAAAACGAATTTCTTTTCAGAATTTTTTGATTATGGTTTCTTGTCAAAACAATGGTAAAAATGGTATGTAGGAAAGTCCCGAACTGTAAATGTGAGCTCCCCACACAAAAATACTAATTATCTTAAAATAAAATATATAGAGGAGTTCGACTGTACATACATAAATATGTACTTATGTACAAATGTCAATGTCACTAATAGCCTGTTTACACTACAGTTGAGTTATTGAGTTATTGAGTTTCGGGCAAAACTCGAGTTTCATTTACATGGGGCAGCATAGGGGCCCTAGAGGTGGCAAAAAAGTTGAGTTTAGGTTGAGTTTCAATCGAGTTTTCCGATTTTCCGAATATTTCAACCCTGATCTGCCTATCGTGGAAATATCACCACTAAAAAAACAACAAAAAACATATGTGATTATGGAGAAAAAAGGTAAACAAACAAATATTTCCTAAAAACAATACTTTTAATACAATTTGATCGCTAGATACGAGATTTGTTTGGTCACTTAAGGCTTTACAGGCATTCCTGGACTTTTGGCGCATTTTTTAAAATAAATAAACAAATATTTCAATATTTATTTATATTAATGATCATGAAATGGCTTTTGACACAGCAAATAGACTCAATACCGTAAAAATTCCGCAGAGGATCCTAGGCAATGGCTATTCTCTTCTCAAGAGGGATTGTCACTCGAAAAGGAGTATCTTTCTTTTGGAGTTTGGGCAACAGTCCATCAAGTATGTTGAACGCACGCCTTTCCATGCGGAAATTTTCCTTAAAAAAGGCATCAGAGTTCTTCGCAACGTCCTCCTCCTAAAAGGATCCATATCGCGGCTATTATAATTCAATGTTTTTATGAAATAGAAGCACTTGAAAATGAAATGCCAATTTCTTACCAGGGTCCAAATGCGTGTATTTAAAATTGTATCCAAATACTCCACAGTTTGTGCAGACATTGTCGCCAAATCAATACATCGCACCATCGCTGCTTCTATCTGCGCCGAATACAACATAAATGTTTCCTCGAAGTTCATATTTGCGTAATTTAATAATTTAAACAAAACAACGCACGCTCGTGTTTGCCAGCAAGCCAAAACTCAATAACTCAATAACTCAACTTTTGTGTAGTGTAGACACCAGTTCTGAGTTATTGAGTTTCCTCGGTTATCGATAGGTAACTCACTGTAGTGTAAATAGGCTATAATAGACCATTCTACATGCATCTTACACACATCATACACGAGTACAATTTTTCGAGCCCCAAAAGTATGCTTTACTTTTTCGGAAAAGGCTAAAGAAAGACGGCCTCCGGTCTTCACGGACTTTTTGTTGCAAGGCGAGTCTCGACAGTTATAAAGCGGCCACTCCCTGATACCCTGACAGCCCCCCTCGTAGTGCTGCCACCCGCTGTCGTGAGTCGGACTTAGTCTTGAAGCTTGAAAAATAGCACAAATTATGGATCATTATGGAAGATTGTTTAAGCTTTATTATGTGAAATCGTTCTCAATTTAGGCAGGCGACTCGTTCTCCTGCTCATCCTGGATATCCTGAACCTCTTGCTTATCCTGATCATCATTATTAGCCTGGTCATTGGAGTCAACCAGGTCGCGGAAATTAAAGTTAACGTTCTCAAAGTCCTCATTTGAATCGAGGTCCGAATCGGAGTCCAGGATATCATCCTCGAGACCCATCATAAAAGGCACCAACGCCATATGCAGTTCGTCCACCGCCTCCGACAAGTCAAATACATCCGGTATGAAGTCAGTCTTCATTTCAAAATTTTAAAAATGTAATTTTATTTTGTTGCAGGTTTAGTTACAGTCACAGAAGTGTTGTTATAGGAGAGAATCAACCGATTGTTAGATATTTCACTGCCTGCCTTGATGCAAAGTATCCATTTTTCTTGCCAGAGCTTGGAACACCCTTCCCGAGACTTTTGACGACTGTTTAGATTATCGTTGATACTTTTTCCTGATCGATCTTCTAGCAATTGGGTGAACCTAGATTGGGGTATGTGGATCCAAAAATCAAAACACCATTAGAGATGTTTAGATGCTGAATGTTTTCCTACAGATACTGAGAACGGCTTCCAACCAGTAATACCAGCGTTAGAAACAATCATTTCCATTACCTCACCTATATTATTAAAGAAATATATAGAACTGTCGATCTGACGACAAAGCTGGTGTTGGTTTTTTATTATTGGAGGTTTTTTTAAAATTATTTTTGTACGTAGTCCAGTGGTGGACTCGGAAAATGACAGTGTTGCATAGCATCTAATCAAGATGGTTCTAGAAAACCATAGCAAGTAGTGTGACCAGACAACGGACACATGCTTTTCTTGCAAACTTTTATGTAGTTTTTATAAAAGAATTATGTTATATTTAATGTAGGATAACATAAACACGTTTGGAGTTTGGGAGTTGTGGTTGAGAGGCAGAAAAGCGCTTCATGGCCCCAGCTCCTCTTGGGCCACTGGTAACTGCACCTTTCCCCTCACTTTGCCCGCTCTCGAGACAGACAACAGACAGGGGCGGATTGCGCGCTTCCTGCACCATTTAGCGTTCTGGGTCCAGGGTCCAGACCATTTCTGACGGACCCCCAAAAAGTGCGTGATGAGCAGTCGAAGCGGGGGGGTGCCCGGAAGCAGAACCAAGCCTCAAACTTAATCGCCAGAGAGGCTCGATTAAAAATGAATGTAAATCGCATTAGAGCAATAAAGCGATGATGCAATAGCCATGTACTCGAAACCATCCAGTGCATAGGGGTGAAGTGGCAGCAGGAGGAGGGGGCAGAGGATTACAAGCTGCCAATCCACTTGCCACATGACGCACACCGATGCCCATTGTTTAGTGGTTGAAACGCCGGTCCTCCTCTTCCTTTTGCTGAGCCCATTGTCCTCGCCACGTATGCTGAAACATAATCGGCTTTGCCCACAGCCCAAAAGGAGGTGCACACAGCGAATGCACAAGAAAACACGATCAAGGGATTCGAGAAATTGCATCAATTGTATTGATTTTATTGAGCGAAATCAGGCTCCTTTTCCTAAGATTGCATGTCATCCTAGATCTCCTTCTGGTCATCCTGGATCTCCTTCTGGTCATCCAGTACAGCCTCGTAGCAATTCACATCTGCTCGCGCAGCCATAGCATCAGATATGCGGAAAATGGTCTCGTAGAACCCATCTGGCTCGGCCAAAACTAGCAATTCGACATTTTCCGAGTCGTCCGGGTCAATTTCGGTATATGCGTCCGCTTCTGTCGTCCATCGCAAGTTCCTCTTGCACCTTCTTCATCTTGGTTGGGGTTGGATATCAGTTTTCCTATTGCAAATGAAAGTTGAATCCAAAAGAAGTACAAAATAACTCTGTTATTTCCATCTTGCAATGCGATTTTCTTGCAGGTTTACTATAGAGAAGGCCAAACTATCGATTTTTGCCACCAATCGTTATGAATGACAATAGTCTAATAGAAACCAGAAATATAGAAACAAACTTAAACTTTATTTGTATTGATTGAACTGTTCGAAGAGATCCTTTCACCTCACCGTACATATATTGTTATGAGCTAGACTCAAGCATCGTACAGATTCGGACCAATTTAATTGTGAAATGATTGTGGAGAAGGGTTCATTTGTTGGTGTGCGTGTGTGGAAAATGGTGACGATGAATCCCAAAGTTCTCATACACAAATAAATGCATCGGACTGCTTGTAAATTGTGTATTAATCCAAAGTCTGTTTTAAACTAAATTTAGGTGAATAATATAATCCATTTCCGAATTGTGATTATAATTTCTCCTTAGAAGACAGCTCATTATTAGGCCAGCAAATAAACAACGATATTGGCACGAACTAAAAGCATACAGGCCACCGCCCCTCACGCCCACTTGCTCCTACTTTCCCCACTAAGTATATGACACTGTGTCAAGGTTTTGAGTCTAGTACCTCTGTTAAAGGTCACAAAGTAGGGGGAGGTGTGACAATTGCGTGGTTCCTACCCCAAGTATAAATATAATTTAATCAAATTTAATTACTTTGTCTAGGACTAGGACTAACTTTTCCCATATTTTCCTTGCCTGTGCCTTGAACGGAACGGGAACGGAAGGAAGTATGCTGCAACACTATGGGATATTTATTGCAGTCCTGCAAATTGGACAGAAAGAGCAATGGAACGGAAAATACTTATGTAATTATGAGTATCCATTGTATATGGATTCAAGTGTAAGAAACAATAAATTCCTCTATAAATGGAATTTTGTCCTCTTTTAATCGGTGCAAGACCCCTTTGAGAATTACATGTTAGGCACCTTCTTTATTTAACTCACCCCCAATGCATTTTTTATAGATTGAAGTGTTTCAAATATGGTTTAGATTGAATGTCCCGATCAAAGCTATCATCATCTCATATTCGCCTTCGCTTTAAATCAATTATTTAGTTTATAGTTTAATAATTCCTCGATCACTATTTATATTTACTTGCCAATTTATTTAAAGCACCGCTAGATTCCAATATCAAAAATCCGAGGCATCAGTCTTAGTCTTCCTCATTCCTCGTATCTTTATCCCCAAATTAGTTCAAGACGATCCACTCCCGTTGCTCATCTGCCATTTTATTTATGATAGGCATGGTACAGTCTTCCAGTCTGAGAGGATATTCTCGTATAGACTCTGAAGAGCAACCTCTAAACTCTAAGGTAGTTCCTCCCAAAATGAGAACAAGTTTTCAAAGCGATCTGCACATCATTGGGGACCTTTGATCCCCTCGAAAGTGAGTGTTGAAAGAGCTACCATCATTTTCACCCCGTCTGCCCGTCGCCTATATCCGATTATCAGAAACGGAAGAAACACAAGTCGACTGGGCAAACAGCTAACAGCAAACAGCAAACATCAAACATCAAGCAGTGGGAAAACCAAGCCCAGTTCTGGTCTGGTCTGGTCTGGTCCGGTCTTGTCTGCATTTCCGCTGGCAGCAAATAGAGGGCTAACCAGAACCAGACTGCGTCTTTATTTCGGGCGCTTCGTTCTTACATAATCAACAACGGAACGGGGACGGCACGGCACGGCATGGCACGGCAGCCTTTGTGCGACGACAAAGGGAAAGCCGACCAAAACCAAAACCAAGCCCAAGAACCGAACCGAACAGAACCGAACCCCGGACACTGCGGACAAAAGCCGTGCCGCTGCAATGTCGAAACCCAAAACTGAAGAAATTCGCTAGAAAATGCCACGCGGTAATGACAAATATTGACATTTCCTGGGGTAACCTTACACCATCCATCCACACACATCCCACACAATAGACACGCTTTCATCGATAAATAGCACAACGAACCCGCCAATCCCCGAACTTTAAGGCTCTATAGGGATTTTCGGGATACTATTGGGGAGGCACGGCAGGTTCCAGGTTCCAGGCTCCTGGCTCTTGCGGTTAGGAACGATCGAATTACATTCACACGGTCCTTCGCCTTCGCGTTCTCATACTCATTGGGTTCGGCTTCTCTTCTTGGGGTCTTGGGTCTATCGTTCCTCAATTGGTTGTCTGGTCAGTCGTTGGTCAAATATTTAATCTAAATTAGATCCCCATTTATGCTGGTAGTACTGTTTAGATCACCAATTAGCGTCTGTCTAATCAAAGCAGTACAATTAAGTAGATTCCCAGGGCGTGATCCGCTTTCGGGGGAAATCTTTGCTCTTGACAGCTGGGGTGCTCTAGAGACCAATTGAGGGAGGCCTCTGGATGAAACTGGAAACTCTTGGGATACTTCTCAAATGTTTTTAAGAGCGTTTCAGGAACTGTTGAAAGTAGTATCTACAGCTTCCAAGGAGCTCTTCAAATTCGGAGCTCGGAATTTCGGTTTCCCCTTTGTGCCCTAATGTATCCATATATTCTGCAGCAAAGATGATCTCAGATCGCATAAAGCACAACCCATTTAACCATCAGCGTTGTGCGTTGAATAGCCCCGGTCGATGCCATTGTCCTGCATCCCGTGGGATGGCTGAAACTGGAACCCCATCCTGTTGACCACAACAAAGCGTCCTTCCGAGACGTGCGGCGCAGCGCGGCGCGGGCGGCGCCTTATCTGGGCTGAAAGCTAATAATTATGGCGCACAAAAAATACCAAACTCCTGGCCTGCTTTCACACTTGCCACCTGCTGCCGCCACTGAGTGTCCGTGTGGCCCCTGCAGCAGAGTGGCTTGGACAGGGACGCCAGGCGGCAGCCAGTAATGCGTTTAATAGCCACGCATTACATTCCTGGCGCGCGGCACACGGCACACGGCAAACGGCTGAAGCCCTAAATTTGCACAACTCCCCGGAAGCGTTGCACGGCCCCGGTTGGCATGAAAATTATTTTGTTACATTTTTGTATACCCCACACAGAAGGGCGACCAGGAAAGGTATATTGGATTCGTGGGATAAATGGCGAGAAAAGAACGATGGAAAATGTACGCTTCTGGTGGGATTTCCTCAGACTTTTCTTTTGGAATTTCCAGGTAGTATTGTCTGCAGTTCAATAATTACGAGTATTCGCTTTAAAGTGTGTCCTAAATGGCAATCAATCATTTCGTTAAGGGGTGATCCCACAGTCTTAAGTATTCGCACCATTCACACCCTGGCTATCGGGCTACACACAAAGAAGAGAAGGTATATATATATCGATTATATATATAGTAGCTGTAGACTGTAGACTATGGCATCAAAGCAGCATTGTTAAACCGCACCACATGCAGACATTTTGTGTGTGACCACATGGCATAATGAGCAAAGTGCAAAGGACAAAGGCAAAGGACGAGGACGAGGACGAGGACTAGTGGCCACTCGGACGACTTGCTCTCAGGTGTGTGGGTCCTTTCTGTGTGGATATAGATGTGGGTGCGGGTGCTGGTGCTGGTGTCAGCCGGCAGGATGTCTGTGGTTAGGCTACCAGCGATTGCCTTCCCCCATTTCGCTTGAGTAGGTGTAAAATTGGAATGTTATTCATGGGCAACGAATGCCATGCCCCAGGCAGGGGCACCGCACGAGGTGTTCCCGAAACCCCCTAACGAAGGAGCTATAGATATATATATATATTACTGATCAGAATTATGTAGCTGCTTGTTTTCTAAGAATGTATGGAACTGGATTACCCTATCATGTGGCTTTCATATGACTACTTAGTGAGGGTAATATTATCTGATCTTTGCCCTATTAAAAGGTATTTATATGTGTATAAAAAGCTTCTGTATGTCTGTTCTTGTATGCCTGATCTGGTCACTATATCTTTTTTCTACCAAAGGATCGTTGTATTATGTATTATGTATCATTATGGAAGCTTCTCTCTCAAGATTCGCCATGAGAAGGCTTCCTCCTGAGAGAAATCGAATGAATTATATTCGAAATGTGTCTCCGCATAATCCAGCTAATGATTGCATTCACTCACCACCTGAATATCCCCATTAATCTGCCATTCTTCCCGGATCTTCCACTCGTCTCTAGAGCCCGTCTCCGATTCCATGTGGATGAGTGCTGAATGTGCCCATGTTGCCAGTCGGATTTTTGTAAATGTTTAACGATTTGGCGCTTCCAGTTTCACTTTTTCAGGCCGTTGATGAGAGTGTGGAGGTGGAGGTGGATGTGGATGTGGGGATGATGAAGGGGCACGCGTCATGGCAACCAGCAACCAACAAAAGAACACGGACATCCGCGGGCAATGTCCTCTCGGAGAGCCAGGGGAAAGTCCTTGTTTGTTTGTTTGTTTTCGGATGGTTGCGTCTCGGATGTCCTGCTCACGTTGCATGCACCAAAGCGAACGCAGAACAATGCGAGTGTGGCCCCTGCTGTTGTCCTGGATTAGTGGACCCATGGACCCTGTCCCGTTGACGGCGCGCCGTCTGCAATATTACTTGCCCTCGAAAGTTAATTAAGGTTCTCACAATCCCAATCTATGCGGAAAATGTCAACGAAAACAAACAGAGACTGTCTGCATGCCGACTGCAATATACCTCTTAGATAGGGACAACCCGGAGTGCCCAAAGGAGTCACGTTTGCAGCTCTCATTTCTGGCAAAAACTAAGAAATAAGTTACGTTTTATTATGCGAATTTATCGGCACTTCGAGGATGATTATTTAACGATTCGAGGTATAATGTGAATAGATTTTTAGGCAACTGATGGAAGTGTTTATCTGCGAGATATCCTGGCACTTTCGTAGTCTTAGAATGCAGTATCTGCTACCCCTTGATTCATACTCCTAGAGTGTTGTTTCTGCCTCTTATCTGTTTCATCCTGCTGCTGGAATACATTACACCCTTGTCCTCCGTGAATACCCCTCGCTGAACAGGGAAGAGAAAGTGAAATTTGGTCCGAGCAATGAACCGCAAATGAGCCAAAGCCAAAGCCGTAGCCGTAGCCGTAGCCCTAGCCGTATCCGTAGCCAGAGCCAAGGTCCCGCAGCCTCTGCCTCTGCCACGTGAATGTGAATGCGAATGTAGGCATGGCCACCACCCGCGGCGACAGGGCCCATAATTAGCTGCGGCCGACGCTAATTGTCCTTTACCTAGGATGTGCTGTGCCTCATCCTACTCCTCCGACTGCTCTCGGTGGGTTTCGGTTTACATTTGAGTGCAGTACCGTCCAGCATTATGCCACGAAATTCCGTGGGGATTCCGACTGTTGCCAGGTGCACGTTTTGCACATATTTCGGTGACTGTACCTCCCCATTTCATGCATTGGCCTCACTATCTTGGGGCTAGGGGTTGTCCAGGGATTGAACCATCAATCTGAAGTGGCTTTCTCTCAAATTTCCATGGAAATTAATGTTAGATTGATTGTTTGAATATCGATTGTTTTAATCCCAAATACGGGAGAATTATGGAGACTTGCATTGTCTTTTGTGGGCTCGCACTCTTTTAATCATATATTTTCCAAATGAAGTCCATTTACTTTATCATTCTTAAATTATTTTTGACCGTTACCCCATATTCTTACAGCTACCCCTACCCCTGGCCACCCACCCACCAACCCCTGCTGATCCGTTGCCCCTCCTCTGGAAGAATTTAAACAAAATTCATTCAATTAAATCAAACCGTTCGTGACGCAACAGGAAACAGTAACCGGTCACAATTACCGTTACCCAATGGCACCCCACACCCCTGCCCACCCCCTTGGCACACCCCGCACTCTCTTCTGGCATCCTGCCTCTTATTCCCGATTCCACACCCAAAAAGCAATAATTTTTGGCAATTTAATTGAAAACCGAAAATGGCAAAGTCCAGAGAGATGTCCAGGGGTCGAAATGTTTTAAAACAATGCGAGGGCGGGGTCGGGGTCGGAGTCGGGCAGGCGACCAGGCGACCAGGGGTTGGGGGAAGGGGGAAGGGTCACGCGTGCGCTCTCCCCTGCTGGTCTGCGCTGGTACGAAAAACGGGAACAAATGGACCCGGTCACGCGCCAAACGCTAAAAGGTCAACAAACAATTAAACAATCCGCAAGGAGAATGGAAAGCCGACGCATTGGATGCACTACAGAGACACACTGTGATATGGCAATAATGGGGTAATAATGAGGAGATATCGGAGAAATAACTCAGTGAGGAAGAGTCTCCAGGAGATCCTCTTTGAACTTAAAATTGTTCCAATAGTACCTAAACTTTGTGGACTCGAACATGATGGAATATCTGAAATTATAGCAACTAAAGTTTCAATAAAATATTTCTTTGATTATGGAAAGATATTCCTTTAATGCATTACAAACACCTTGCACGAATGATGGGACCCGCCGCAAAGGGTATGTATCCTTTGAGATTCGGAAAGAGATGTTGATTTTTGTGTAGTAAGGGCAGAAGAACCCTATACATATAAGGGTCGCAACCCCAAGCTAGGCCAGGCCAGGCCCGTGGATATTTTCCGCATAGTTTTGTCATTTTTGCGGTCATGCCGGACGCTGCTCGCCAGTGCCAGTGGCAGGAAGTGTGGCAGGAGACACCCATTAAAGGTCAACTGTGAAAATACTTCACGTCCATTTACTGTCCATCGACTGATGGTTTAATGAGGCCTTTTTTCGCTGCAGAACCTCGTCGACATGGACTTGTTTGCGGTGTGGAAAGGGCTATGCGAAGGGTTGCCAATGGAGTGGAGTATCTGGGATATAATGAGGCCAGAAGGGGTCCCAGGATGGGGCATTAATGAGACACTCATCATTGTTGTGGACTTGTTGAGCCCAACGCTAAGAGTTCTTTGATGGAGATCCTTATAATGATATCCCTGGGTCACCAACGGATACCATGGCAGGGAGTTGAAGGAGTTCAGGCCGACTTAAGCAATATTAATGAATTGCTTTATTCCAGAGAATATACAAAATGTTTCAATTTCAATTTCATTTTGTGAAGATCAAATTCAAGAATATAGTGGAAACATGCTGTGAATCATGTAGATATATCCACTGCTTACAAGACAACAAAATGAACGAAAAAATAACAAATAATAAAGAAATCTATTATTCTTGAAACACCTTTTCCGAGCAGCGATTCCTTTGGAAAGAAGAGCGAATCGAACTTTGATTTGTGCCGCCATTATCCTGGCAAATCAACTCATGAAGCGAATACTTAAATATCAATTTATTACGATGCCACCTCTCTCCTCGAATCGCAGTTGTATATGTTTCTGTGGCTGCATAAGTATCTTTGGCTCCCTTGTGCCACGGGAAAACCATAATCCATCATTCGCTTTGGCCCTGGCCGGGACTGTGGCTGTCTTATCCACTGGCATCATTAGTCCAGTGGCTCGGCTCGGCTCAGCCCAGAGTCTGGAGTCTGTCTCCTTTCGATGGCAGACGAAAACCTGTCTGTCGGTGCGAGTCAGTCAGTGGCTTGGCCAGAGCATGGATGAGGGCCCTCTGCCCTCTAATTGCTTATAGAGTTATTAACCATTTTATAATGATTTTCGGGGGCAGCGGTTGCCGGGGTAATTCGATAGCCCCCTTCTGCTGCAGCACTGATGCAGGTGTTCCAGTTGCTCCCCCCTCCGCAGTCTGAATCTGAGCCCGAAATGAACCCGATCCGAGCCACAAATTGGTACAGATTCAGAGATCATTTGATCATTGATTCGGGGACCACCCAATGCACTCTATTCGATCTCCGAAGATAGTATGTCTTCATTTATTTGCTGAGGAATTTGTTGAGGAAGATCCCATTGATTGAAGTAAGTTTCCCACTTTTTTACCAATAGATAGATGTACACGTGTTCTATACAGTCCGCGACATTTCCCCAAATTCGTTTCCTTTAAATGGATATACATGTATGTATATAAATATTTTTGGAATCAATTAATAGGTAATTTATTCGAAAGTGTTTGATTTCTCTTAACCTATTACCATAAGCAAAATATAATCAAACATTTTTTGAGACAAATTTAGGGGAAATTCTCATTTTTTAGGATAGAAAAACTACTAAGAAATTGCACGTAGAATTTGGAAAAAATACTAATTTGTAGCTTCTAATGGAATAGCTTTAGTTTGAATTTGATCCCAATACATCACATTGGATTTTCCATATAATAGTCACTCTTATTATTGAAATCCAAAGAAAATCCACAGATATCCGTAAATTATGTATATATAGCTATGATCCGGTTATCTCAAATCGCAAAAAGTTGTGAATTGACTGACATTTCGCGAAAGTGTGAGCTCTGGTTTTCGCTAATCGCTAATCGAAAAAGAATTGCACATTGCACATTAATACAAAATTTTATGAGCGGGAAAAAAATATAAACATATTTGCTAATATTTCAGGTTTATATTTAAACATTGAAAATTTATTTTAGTATGTCTTGATGTATTAAATTAATTTATTTCTAATGACACCTTCAATTTCTCCCCAACCAAATAAAGCTAAACACAACAAATTGCGAATTCCCTTTGACAGATAAAATATCGATATCAATAGTTGGCATGGGTTGCAGATGTCGTTTGTTCTTTAATTTACGAATATTTCGTTCTCTTTTGGTTTCATATAATACGGTTTTCAAAACCAAGGCATATTTCAACAAAATATTTTAATTTCCAAAAGAAAACCCGATTTTTTATGAAGTGAAATACTGCAAAACAATTTGGGAATGATAGCAAAAGTTGCGAAAATCGGAGCACCCAGATTTCAATTCGTACGAATTTTTCCGAAATCGTATTCCTAAAAATTTGCGATAACCGGAGCATAGCTGATAATCAAAGATCTATGAATGGTCTTTATAAAACCACTTAGAAAGCGGCATCATATGGTTCTCCTGCTTATCATTGACTATTTCTTCGGCAACATTTTTCGGGTAAGAAATATAAATCTGCCATTCTGCGGAAGACTCTGAGGAAAACGACTACTACTGCCTGTGCATCGAGGAGCTGACCTTGGAAACTGTACCCAAGATGCTGGTGAAGGAGCAGATCCGCGTGATATCGCCAAGGAGAGACAGGAACTCCACGCGAACTTGTGCCACAGGAGAAGGGCAAAGATAATCTTTTAGAATGAAATTAGAAGTAGGTACGCCACAGAGTATTCACTCAATCGATGTATTCCCCTCCTGGCTGTATCTCCGACCAACCTCCGAGAACCTTCTCCTCAATCGCAAATCCCTGTCTCAATTTGCCACCAGCAGCAGCAGCAGCAGCCGTAAGGCAGTTCAAATGTCAAAGCCATTTGCTAATGAAGCACGAACAAAGGACAGGGAGTGAGCAAAGGACATACATACATACACACATACATACATATGTATATTTTCAGAGAGAGTTCTTCCCACAGTCCTGCTCGTATGATCCCAATTCCATAACCATTCGTGGATTCGCGTGGAAAATGCGTTTGTTGTGCGCGGAAAAATGGAAACAAAAATTAACACACTTCAAATCGGGGCAAATCGGGCGAAACGGTGCTGCCACTACCACTGCCACTGCCACAAACGGGGGCATGGCACGGCATGTGGCAGGGAATCGTAGTCCGTAGTCCGTGGTCCGTTGTCCGTCGTCTGTTGTCCGGAGACAGTGCAATAAATAAAGCGCAACGAAAGTGCGACATCAACGACAAAATAACAATCCTATAAATCACTTATTGCCAGCCAAATGGGCGATGGGAGTGGGGGCGGCGATGGGCTATAGATACTGCGGGGGTGGGTGCATCACTGACGGATCCGATCCGTGTGGCATGGCGGGGGGAGAGTCCTCCGCTTGGCCATTGATAAATTGCTCTACGCTTGCACACACACACGCACACACACACACATGGAAATGGCAACAAAACTAAAAACAATGATAAAACCAATCCACAACCAAGGATTATCCACACTTTTCAGTACAGTCGAATCAGGAGATTCCCTGTCTAAAGGGTATCCTCAGATATGGATACAAATTGTATCATGTACGTCAGGGAAATACTTAACCATCTTTTCGGCTAAAAGCAGGTCCTGACTTTTGTAATTTGCAATTAATTCTGTGAAAACTTGCAGCTCAAATTCGTAGGAGGATTCGGCTTGGGGATCAGCCCCGTGGTCTACTTAGAAGGTGATGAGAGCGCAATGGGTCCGGTCCGACTCGTTGTCCTCCGAGTCATCGTACTTCAGGAAAGCATTTAATTGCCATCTTCCAGCAATGGTGGAGGGGACAAAAGTAACCGTAAACGTAAAGGGGATTCAGTTTCGGTCATCGGGTTGGACGAAGAATGGCCTGAGGAGCCTTAATCGCCGTAGCATCACAGATTTTAATGTAATTTGTAATTGCATTCAACTTTGTCAGATAAATTAATAAATATTACATTTTATTCCTAACCCACACACAAAATTACTTTACATTTTCATTTTGTTAAGTTTTAAATACCATTCCACCTGGTTGACAAACTTCAAAAATTACAAATGTTTAACGTCCAATCAATAGCTCATTTTGGGATTTTTTTCCTTCTGCAAAAGTCTGCTGGAAGTCGTAGTATCCTGCGCAGCAACAAAAGGGTATAGAAAACCAATGGCTCCGTCAGAAACGCATTTTTTTCATTTGCTAAATTGCATTTCAACCTAACTGAGATTTCAGCGTGGTGGCGCGGGTGGTGCTACTTTGGGTGGGGTGGAAATTGGGGGTCCTAATTGACAGCAACAATTAAAAGCGAAGGAGTCCCCTGTGGCAACATGCTGCCAGTTCGAACATGGGCAACAAGTGGCCGCCGAAATGTTGCAAGTCGGAAGGCTGCGCAACATTTCGAACTGCCGCCGCGCGTCGCTCTTGATCGGCAGCAGCACCACGGCACAGTGGAATGAAAAAGCAATCTATGGCATACAAATAAAACTTTCCCATTAGACGCAAGTGCGCACTGGTACATGGGTTTGCAGTGACCTGTTTTTGCTCACACAGTGGGCCCCACGGCTGCCCGCTCTGTTCGTAGAGTTTTCACCAAACTTCTCTTGCAACAGAACTTTTAAGTAACGAAATTCGTGTCAAACTTTTATGAGCCGCAGTAATAAATGTTGCTAAACAACTACTCTTGACCTTGCCTGACATGACATGGTCTCTTCGCCTCTTCCTTCGCCCGCTCTTTCGCAGTTCAACGACTAACGGTTGCTCCACTGTGTCGGCAGCGCTGCTCACTCTCTGGCAACATTCGAATGTAGCTGCTGTCGCTATCGTCGCTGCTCGACAGCATGCTGCCGCTCACACTTCAAACGCAAAACTGAGTAGCCGCTCTCTTTGGCCTGATCGAACCGGCTAAGCGACTAGAACCTCGACTCGAGCCTCTCTGGGCCTTGTCAGCCTTCATGGTATGTTAAAGAAAAGAGGTGGAGCTTACCCTGCATGTGTTGCATTTTGCCGCTCAGTTACCCTGTGGTCCATACCCGTGTTCATCAGAGCAACATCCGGGTTGTAGCTACATGTGGCCGAGCAACATTTCAAGCACTGGCAACATCTGAGGGCGGGCGTATTTGAAAGAAACGGCCTTGCCGCCCCAATCTTTGAAAATTGTAACGGCACAAGCAAAACGGCCGCGGCCACCGAAACAACATTAATTTTGTGGCGCCTCTCCTGTGGCATGCGTTCTGAGAAAGTTCCGATTACGTTACGATTTGGAAATAAAATATCCAACGCATAGAAATATCAACGATATTAATATAAACAATTTCCGACATTTACTTCTCATTCTCTTCAACGGTCCCGCGTTCCCGCCTCTGCCACTGCCGCTGCCGTCGCGTCCGTGTGTGTGCGTGTGAGTGTCGCGTACCGCGCACAGTCTGGTCTGTGCATGTGTGAAACAGTTAAAACAATTGCAACAAAATTGGTAATAAAATAAACCACAAAAAACCATGAAAATTCTTCGAGAGTTCCCTATTTTTTAGGCCAAAAATAAACGCTGGCGGCATTTCTGTTGCTGTTTTTTTTAGTGACAAATACTGAAGTGTCTCTCCCTCTCTGTCCCACGCACGCTTTCCGCTGTTGGCATATTTGCACAATTATTATTATTGTTGTTGAGTCACGTGCCCCGCAGTAGCTTATATTTTTTTTTCTTTTTATCAGTTTTTTTGTGTCAGGAAAATCGGTTATGTTATGGTTATGGTTCTGCTAATGCTATGCTATGGAAAAATGTGCATTTAAAACGCAGAGAAAAACCTTCGAGCAACAACAAAAATTACACAAGATAAATACAAAAACAACGAATAATAAAAAACAGGTTTGGGCCCGGTCCGCGCGCCGTTTCTGACGCCGCCGTCCGACACACATACTCGTACCACTTTTGTTAGTGTTTTCCGTTTTTTTGTTTCTTTTTTCAACTTTTTGTTGAGTCACACACTGGGCGCTAAAAGTCAGTCAACTGGCATTTGGCGGCAGTCGTGGGGGAAGGAGGAGAAGCTAGAAATAAAGTAAACTTTTAAGAAATACTTATACAAGCCGAAAACAGTAGTTCATATTTTACTTTGACTGAAATAATTAAAAAAAAAAATAGTTTGTTCCACGAGTAGTATAATCTGAAAACTACAATAAATAAACAACCGAATAATAAACGAAAGAAGTATTTTCAAAAAGCGTCGTTAATGCTTTTTCTATTGCATTTTTTGCTGAATTTGCTGTTTTTTCTATTTCAATATTCAACAGATTGTGAGGAATACAACGAAATTTGACAGACGCAAATAATGATCAGATTTGACTAGATTGTGTTGGAAATGGTTGTGCAATTAAACATTTGAAACGAATATCATTAAATCAGTTCGTATTAAGTGTTTTTGTGCGGTAGTTTGGGGGAACGCTCTTCAAAGTCACAGTTTGTATGGTATTTTTGCTGAAATTATGATACAAATTCCCTTGATTGTTTATTGGAATAGGTAGAAGCATAGCATTGTACATACATATATACATACCTGCATTTTGACGAACAATAGGGGAATTATTCCTAAATGGAAAGCCTCTTTTGTGCTTGATTTTTGATAAAATGTCCCTAAATTGTGTAGCAAAGTATTTAAAAAGAATAACAAATATAAGAACGAATATTGCGATAGGTTTTTAAATGTTTTTCCGTTTGAATAATTAAATGAACAAAAACCTAACAGGAAAAATAAATCATAAAATTTTTGGAAAATGCATTGGAATATATTCTTAAATTATGCTTTACATTTATACAAATTAGTATTAAATCACATTTTAGTAAATTCTTCAAAGTTTCGTTGCTTTTTATACAAAAATCAATACAGTATTCTGATATAAAAAAAAACGGATTAAGTAAAAGAAAAAAATAATCCATAATTTAAAGTTTAGTATCTCGTTTTTTGCCTAAAAATATAATAGAACAATCTTTAAAGCTTAAATGCGAATATTTTATTTGAAAACTCCTGTTATGGATCCATGAATTCCATTGAATATTTCTCCGGCCTAGACTCTTGAAATTTTATTTTGTTCACCTTTGGTAGACCAGAAAAAAGAAAGGAATATTCTACTGAAGAAATATTTTTAATCTTTGAAATAAAGAATACCATATAGTTTCAACAAACTAAATAGTTCAGGAATGAAACCCCAGATTATACAGAACTGTAAGCAGATATAGCGGATATTTTAGTCTGAAGATGAAACATTCCACAGAAAGCTACATATAAGGAATAGTTATTCCGAATCCTAACTGAAATTTCATTTCTTCAACGAAAGCTATAATATTTTGTTTTTCCTATTAAATTGAGTAATCCCAACTGCAGCAAGAGAGATACCTCGTGATATCTGAAATATCTGCTGATGATGATGATGGAAATTCGTTCCATTATCATTGTCATGCCTCTACCGAAAAGTCCTGCCTCTCCATTGTGTGTAAAACTTTTACTTGTATCCTTTTTACCCTCGCAACTAATTCGATATATGAATATGAGGGCAAGAGAACCTCAACCGCAGGACTCCTGCATCGTGCAATTCCTGCAACGAAGGAGACTGCGCTGCTGCCAAAACTTGTTTGCCCCCCCACACACATACACACACCCACACAGTGGAGAGATAGGCGGGGCATGGGCCAGGCGGCAGATCATCCAATTTTCAAATCAAATTTGTGCTTTTTCTGTGCAGCACTAAAATGTTTCCAAACTTTCCAAATCTGATTTTCCTTATTTAATGACGAGAAAAAGAAGGAAAAACTGTCGTTGAATGTTGCCGTTTCCTCAATGTTAATCTTTTTTTACAAATTTCTTGCAGCTTTTTGATGCAACTAGTAATTTAATTTGAGGTTCTTTCCGGTTATATTTCAATTAGGATTTTAACATTCTCTTTAACTTTTATTGTAGGAAAAACATTGCACCAATTGAACAAATATTTGTGGATTTTCAAAACTAAATTTTTATGGAATACTAATTGTTAATATGAGTGTGTATATCTTTGAAATAATCGAAACGTCATAATATCAGGTGTAAATGTAGAGCTGCGGCCCCAGCCACAGCGTTCCCACTCCCACTATAATAGAGATATACATACATATACAATGTTCATATGTTCTTCATTATGATACATATTTGCAAAGGAAACCCAATTAACATTTTCATACAAATGAATAAATTTATCTTCTTATTTGAAAGCCTCAAAAAAAGTCAAAAATCCAATCATTTGACATCCGCATTAATAATTCTCGAATATCAAGGGAAAAGTTTTCAACTTTAATGAACAGATATTCCACCCCTCCCCACAATCCCCTATTCTGTGGCAAAAGTTTCCCCCTTTTCATAATTAGCGGTATATATATTTTTCGTACTTTGTGAATATTTTGTAATATTTCGCCATTTCCAAGCGTTGGAAAGGAACTCCGTTCTTCGAGCGTGGCTTAGGCCTGACCCAAGTATCGATTGAACGGGCCTTCCAGTAATAAGGTTAAATTAAAATATCGATTGGCCGCTCTAGTAATAACGGTAGACACACATCGCGTTGCCTGGAGGCACCCTTGGCTAGAGAAGGAGATGGAGTAAGGGGGTACCTGTTGCCCCCTCTCTTTCCACAAGGACAAGTCCTATGAGTAAGAGAGAGCGAGAGAATCAAAGCTGCCTTATCGCCAAACAGACAGCAAACAAACCCGCTAATCGAAGGTGCGCTCTCTCCCGCTTCCGATAAGCGTGAGAGAGAGAGCCACGGAACCAGATAGATAACAGATAAAGATCAAGAGAGAGAAGAATAAAGACAATACAATTTATTCGAAATTGTATATGTATTTATTTATTAAGAGAAAAAATGCCAAAACATTTTTACTGTTTAAATATGCGCTGCAGGTCTCTCGCTCTCACCCTTATTATCCCCTTCCTCTGTCGCTGCCGCTGCCCATGCGACGTGTTTCGACTGCAGAGAGGGGCCGCCGCAGTAATTTCCGTTACAAAACTGGCCGAAGTGGCAGCGACGCCGACGTCAAAAAAGAACAGACAGGCCATGGCAGAAGCAAAAGCAGCGCGCGGCGTCAGCGACAGCAAAGAACAAAATTTGCAGGGTATATGAATACGAGCGTGAGGCATTTCCAGTGCACTCTTGGAGCGTTTAGGCAGTGCCTCACCCCTGTGTGGCATGGCACCTTGGAAGAAACCTGCTGCCAAGACAAAGCACACACGCACCCACACATACACACTCCTGTGGATATGTGTGGACAAGTTCTTCTCTTCTTTGACTGCTGTTGCGGTCGCTGTCGACGCTGCTGCTATCTCGCTCTCTGCAATGAAATTGCTCGTGTGTGACGCAGCGTCGGCCATGGAATGACGCTCTACAGCAAATGCGTCGACCCCCGCGTCCCTCCCACCTTACCTTTATAGAAGTTAAAAGGCCAACATTTGGCATTTAGTAAAAACGTAACCAAGCGTTTTGTTATGCATCTTTTGAAATATCAAATGATTTGTCACTATTTAACCCTTGGCTCCTGCCTCTCTCTCTCTCTTTTGTTTCTTGCAGATCCGCACGCAACAACAGAATCCACATTAACAGAAAAAACTTCAATTTTTTCAACATTTTTTTTCCTGTGGAGCCAAAAATTTGACTAAACTTTGTGCTAGCGAACAAAAAACAAGAAGAACAAGTGGAAGAGACACCGAAGAAGAAGAAGAAGGAAGAAGCAAGAACAACAAAATGGGAGAACCTCTGCCGACGCCGCCTCTGTCCCTTGTCTGGGCAGCACTGCTGCTGTGCAGCTGCTCGCTAATAGGTGAGTAAATACGGTCCACAAATGGACTTGCAGTCCACACACATTCCCGCCATTTATAATTAGAAATCGGAGTTGCAGCACCAGCAAAATAGAAAACATGCACCAAAAGGTTGCAAGCTTTCGGCTACACTTAAAGATCGATCCGATAGAAATGTTTGAAGTTTTTTCATTGATTCCCTTTGGTTTTATGAAAACTCCATCAAAATCGAAATGATGATGATCTCCATGAGTATAACTAATCCATATACATACATACATATGTATGTACATGTAAACCCCTATAGAGTGAGAAATGATTCCATCTCCGTACAAATCCCCTTTGCGACTGTTTTCATTGAACAATTTTAATGAAACTTGACAGAGCGATGGATAAATTATATCATATACAATACTTGGAAGACGAGAATGTTCCATCACAAGAGATAAAGAAATACTAGCGTATGGAAACTGGAAACCTGGCCAAAATGATAGTCGCGCTCTTATCAGCAGTTTATTCTTCCACGATTTGGGTGTTTATTTAAAGTAACAGACAGATGGAAGGACAGGCTATAATCCGAAAAATTACCCAAAGAGTACCTGAGCGTCTTCTCGTTACCTGATTGTCTGATTGCCGCATGCCATGCCGCCTACCTCCTGCCGCCTGACCCTGAGGCAAACGCTACGCAAATACTAACCTAGCGTAGTCGTAGACCCAAAACAACATCCCAAATGCAGAAAAAACACCCAGAAATATAATGCTCCTTATCGCAATCTCAAACGAAAATTCCAGAGTCAATATTTGTCTTAACTACAAGGCTCTGGAGAGAGATGTGCTTCGGACGAGTAGAATCATAAATTTCGGGGGGAATTACAGACAGAATACAGATACAATTTACAGATACATTTTGAAAGTCAGGCAAGGCAGCACCTGACGAGCGGTCTCATAAAAAAAAAACACAAAACGTTGGGCAAACACTTGATCTCAAAGATTGCGCAACAAGTGAGAGATGTTGCCATGAGAGAAAAACAGATCTCACATTTATGGAACCCCCAGAAACAGATTTCCCACTCATGGAACCTACCCAACCCTCATATCGTACCTTAAACTGAAATCCACAGAGATTTAGATACTACTCCAATACTGCTTTTCATGATAATAACCCGTAATTACATTGAAACAAAAAAAAGTTCATATTTATGGGAATAAAACATCTAAAACACTATCCGAGCGATTGCCTCAGTGCTGTTAAGGAGGTTTCGCAGGTGAGGGAGGGTCCTTTTCCGGTCTCACTTGTGTCCCTCAATATAGGGATAGGACTCCCTAGTTATGGGCATGTAGATGCCGCTTATTTGCAAGTATTGATCAATGGCCCCGTGTCCATGTCATGCGACAATCCTGTGGCGGAGTCCATTGGGGTTCCAATGCACATAAGATAGTACATTGCCTCACGCCTAGCGCCCTGCCGCCACCTTTATCTTTGATACCACATTTTCATTGCTGTTAAGGAAGAAGGCGGAGAAAGCGTTAAAATCATTTGTAGAAAATGTATATGAAATATATCTAAGATGGGAAATATAAGATGGGATAATGGACATCAAAGAACGGGAGAGCGAGTGATGACTCGCCTGCTGCTGCCCTGAGACCCACTTTCTCCCGTCTGTAGAGGAGAGAAGTAACTTCTCTCAGACTCACAGACTTCCCAAGCAATTAACGCATCCGGTTTTATAGAGGGAACCAAAAAAAACAGACCTCAGACTCCAGACTTTTCGGGAGGTTCTAAAAACAGTAACAAAGTTAAAATTAATTAACGCTGATGCTTGCCCCCTTTTCTGTGAGACTTAGAGACGAAGAAAAAAATAACTTGCAACAAAGAGAAAAGCCAGCGTCATGGAATCATGACTCACAGAAAGGAAAAGCCGATCTATGGGTGATTTTTTTTCTCTGGCCACAAAACGAAGACGAAATCAAGGCTTTCAGTTAGAGAAGGTTCGCCGGTTTAAGCCTTTAACGATCGACAAAACTGTCCAGAACATGGGCTTTAACCTTTGGACCTTTCTTTATTTTTTGTTGGGACCTTTGAAGTTTTGCGTGTCATGCCATAGCGTCCTCGGCTTGAGTTTCGTACTGGAATCCCGCGATGAGCTTTATAGAAGATATGTATGTAACTTCACTTGAAGATCTGCTTAAAGAAATTCTCCTCTCTTTTGTGGTCTGTCTCGGAGCACTCTCTCGCTCTGCGCCAATTGATGCCCTGCTCTCTTTCTCAAGAAGTGGAGCCTTTGTTTCGATATTTTCTCTTGCAATTTTCTTGGAGGAAAAGCTGTCTTTGTTCGACAGCAGCAACAGAAGAGCAATAGGGGCCAGAAGGAGGCTTAGAAAGGCGGCTGTCCGCCTGCACGCCCGCCTGCCTGTCTGCCATGAAGGAGAGTGCTCTAGCGAGTGGACAGTCCCTAATTAGCAAAAGCCACCGAAAACCCAGCTTAATTTGTGAGGCGCTTTTCCCCAAGAGAAGGACGGCAGTGAAAAAGGAGCAACGGCTGCCAGGAAAACTGTCAGTTAGTCATAGTACACCGTTAATGGATGGTTCTTCCTGCCTCTCTCCATTCACTGACACTTTTGTTAATGCTCGCCACAGTGCGTTTCGTGGCTATAAAAATGGGGTCGACTTTAATGGAATTTTAAATCATTTTCCAACAGAAATTCTGAGAAATAAAGATCTAGTCTATTTGTATGTATTTGTCCTCTTAAGATCTAAGCATTCATAGACGTATAGCACGCATTGTCCATACGCGTGGAGCATTTGACAATACAATCCACATGATGATGATGTTCTCCGCTCTGAAGTCTTCTGCTGCCCATCTCTCATTTCCAGTTTCCAGTTTCCAGTTCTCAAGAAACAGAGTCCCTCTCCCTCTCTCTCTCCCCCTCTCTCTATGTCTCTGAAGTGGGGGAATCTCTCAGGTACAAGAGAGAGACAGAGAGGTAGAGCCAGAGAGTGGTCAAGCGATGGGGCAAGCAAGCTCTTGAGTTTCTTCGCATTTGTGTGCCACTTGACAACAAGACACAAGGAACGATGTGGAAGAAACACAGAAGCAGCATAAAAATAAGAGAGTAAGAGACAGAGTGATGAAGAGGGATAGCTAGAGAGTGAAGGGGTACAACAAAAAGAAGCAACAGGAAAAAGGAAATTCCAATTATGTTGCAAAAAATAAAATAAAATACAAAAAAAAAAAACTCTGCGGACTTTGTGCGTAGAAAAAGTAGAAAGAAATTGTTGCTTCTTGTTTCTCTCCGTCTCTCCTGCTCTCTGTAGGCCACTCTTTTCTTCTGTTGTTCCCTCTTCTCTCTCCCCCTCTTCATCCTCTATTTTCACTTTGTTCTGCTATGTTCTTCAGCTTCTGTTCGGCGATTTTCTCTTGTTATAAAATACCCTTCCTCCTGGACAGAGCATCATGAATTCCCGATGCATACAAAAATTATATACATATATTCATGATCTGGATAAAAAAAAGGTTCTATATAGGGTATAGATCTTTCAGTTATAGAAAAATATATTTAAAAAAAACAATTCTTCTGGGGAACCCAATGCCTAGAGAGATCTTTGTGATGGGACATTATTATTCTCCTGGGATAGTAGATAGTATGTTATAATTATCCATCGCTATATCCAGTTTCAATAGGTTTTTATAAAGAAAATATTCACAAGCTGGAATATATAAATAAATATAAACATCCTACTATAGGGATAACTTTATTTCCACTTCAGTTGCTAAAGACGGATCGAAATCCTAAGGTATATTCCCACAGATCAGCAGGATATGTATGCTCAAAGGTTCATACAATAATAAAACAGATGCAATCTTTAATTTTGTGGATATTCTTTTTACATTCGGATTGCATTTTCGTGGAAACCTTAAAATATTTGTATTTTCATATCATATCATTATATATCGGATGCCTTTTGGCAAGTGTATCTTTATCTTCGTCTATCAAATACGTTAATATTTTCATCTTGTTTTAATTTTAATCCAAGTAAACCACCTCCCCTACCCCCATTTCCTCCCCATCCCGGTCCCACCCGATGGCTCAAAAGAGCTTTGTATTCTCTTTAATTAATAAAACAAAACATTTTTGGATTAAGCGCGGCGCCGCGGTAGGAAAACAGAAGCAGGAACCAGGACTCAAGTGCCTGCCTGGCCCCCGCAGGCGGGACAGCCAGAACAGATAGATTTGTATCTTTGTGTCTTTATGCTTGTATCTTTATCTCAATGCCCGTCTTATTTTCAAGAGAGAGAGTCTGATCCAAATTGAGTATTTTGCCTAATTAACAGCTTTACTCCGCTCCTCATCGAAAGAGGATGGGAGGGAGAGAAATTTCCATTTCAGAGAGAAATTTCCACGAGGCAGGCGGAGAAGGATGGCCTTCCATGTCTTATTTAAGCCTCATATATTGATTAAATTTGCTTTTCAGTCGCAGATTCCAGGCAGAAATTCAGCACAAGCAGCCCGAGGAGTGCTGCTGCATTACGCGTGAAATGTGCAAAATAATAGGATTCGATTAATATATTAGATTAGATCCATCTCGTTGTACTTTTCGATTGGAGTAAAAAGACGAAGAGGACCAAAGAATTGGATGCCATGAAATCAAATCAGCATCAAAGTTGAGGCTTTCCCGTTTAGACGGGGCTTAACTGATCGGTCGGTGTTACTGCTGCGACGGGGAGTGAGGGAGGACGAGTGAAAGAGCGACAGAGACACAACATAATTATCGAAAATGAGGGAAGGGAAAGCGCAAGAGATGAGAAAAAACAATTGAATTGAATTTGTGTGAAAAATCAAGCAGAGTGGATGGGGAAAGAGAGTGCAGAGAGGGGAAGGAAAATGCACTGGCTCCCGCAGGGCAGTGACGGGTTAAGCCCGCATAATCCCCCACGCGCAGGAGGCACAAAACAATGAGACAGAGGGAGAGACAATGAAAGAAAGCCGGACAGGGAGATAGAAGGAAAGAGAGAGCGAAGCGACACCGAAAGAAATGCAGAAAAAATACCAATGCCTACCCCTTTCCCATTTTCTGAGTTTGAATGGAATGATGAATGAATTTTAAATTAAAATCCAACCTCATGTATGTATGTACATATGTCTACCGCGATCGAATCAACCAAATCAAAGACTACGGTTAGGGCCCGCATGCTGCCCCACCCCATCCTCAGGATACATTCCGGCCCACAGTTCTCTATAGAACCCCACTGTTTCAACAGAAGATCTTTGAGATTATCCTACGAAACTTCTGGAACGAACACCTGTAGCACCAGGAATTGATGTCCCTCTACCCAATCTCAAAATATATAGAATGATGGAATAGAAAACTATGCAATTGCTATTGTTAATGAGCAAATTTATAGAATCTATGGGAAAATTAAAATTACCCACGAAATAGGGCCGTGTCGACCACCGACCAGCCAAATATATGAGAGGAAAAGTTACTTTCTTTTAGCCTTCTTCCAGTCCTTTCCGCCTTCTTGTAACACACAAAATATTGTGAAATATTTACCAATTTCTGGATTTGGCTAGGACGAAAACTCGTCTGATTTATAGGAATTTCTATGGCTCAATCTATGGATTGCAGACATCATAGATCGCATGAGATTCCTGAAAAAAAGATCGCTAGGAAAAACCTTAGATGATGAAGGTGGCTTCTTGAGGTCTTGGGGTTCCATTGATGGTTGATATTTTGGATCGTCTGCCGCCAGTGGCAGGAAGTTTCCTCCTTCTCTCTCCCCACCCCTCTCTCGTTCCATGTTGGCCATGTTCGGCCGACGTGCGTTGCCTCATCAAATGGACGTCCGATGTCGGACTCTGGCTTCCAAATTGAGTTATAAGACACGGGAGGAGGATGGGGTGGGGGGTTCTTCTGCTGTTTTTCATTCCCCATTCTTTCGACTCGATTCGATTCCATTCGATTTGGGATTCTACCTGCCGTTGCAAGCCGCATTCCGTATGCCGCATGTAGACCATCTGGGAGGCAGCACACACAGGTAACCCGATGTCGATGACGATGACGATGACGACAGGGGCATACACAACTAATTGCTAATTGGATTATGTCTTACTGCCAGTCCCCCATTCCACATGTGTCATGCAGCAGGCAGAAGGCAGCAGGCATCAGGCAGTGCAGGAGGAAAGGTCATTGATATACGCCTCCGCCTCCCGCTACCGCCTTTGGCCGTAATCCGAAATGGTCTAGGCCTGGACTCTACCTCTGCCTCTACCCTCTACCCTCTCCTTCTCCCTCGTGTTTCGATGGAGGGTTGAATGTTTTTAATTGACTCTTGCCCCATCATTGCAATTGCATAACAATGAGAGACGACGGACGGCCCTGCCGCCTGTACCCCAGGTCGCCTTCATTCTCCTTTGCAACCCTGTGGCTGTCGCTGCCTCTCTCTCTCTCTCTCTCTTTTTCCTTCACATGTGTGTGTGTGTGAGTGTGTGTCTCCCTCTGCCGCCTGATTGCGGCGTCAATTGTCAATTTTGTTACCTTCTGTCCCGTTCCGTCTGTGCGTCCATCTGTCCATTCCGTCTGGGTCTTCTAATTGGTAATGCAAAGTGCATGACCAGTGCCCCCCCACCCCACCCCACCTTCGCATCTGACTTCTGGTGTGTCCTTTCATTCCTTCTTCGTCTGCCTCTCTCCACTGTACTCTTCTTTCTTTGTCTCCTGCCCTCTCCTGCCCCCACCTCTTTCATTCGTTTCTTTGTCTCCCCGTTTGTCTTTTGTTCTCTCTCTGTGTCTCTGTCTCTGGAAACGGAGCTGGAGTTCGTTTAATCAATTTTCTTTTTTCTATTTCGCATTTTTCAAGTGTACTTTTGAGTCCTCTGGCCACACTGGCAGGGCCACCTTCCTTTTCCTTCTCCATCTCTGTGGAGAGAGTCCTGAAGTGGATTGCCAATTGTTGGGTCAAATGGGATTTCCATTTGGATTGCATTCGAATCTAGATCCATTTTCCTCAATTCTTAACCTCAATGGATCTAAAGTGAAGGAGATGGGAAGAAAGGAGAGTGGAATGTCGATTTGGGGGCGACTGTACATCCATTGGTTCCAAGGATACTTTTGTGCATTTATGATCCGTGGAGACTGTAGAGTGCGGATCGCATTGAATATTCCATGCCAATTGTGTTGCGAATGAATTCCACTCCCTCCCTCTCCTCTTTGATTACCGTTCCAATTTCATATTATTTTGCATAGTCCTTCCTTTCCCTCGCCCACCCCTCTTTCCGACGGGGCATCACTCATTAGGTTTCCCACACACTGCAAATTGTCTCCCTCCCACTCACGCCCCATCAACTCCATCTCTCGCTCTCCCACTCATCTGCATCCTTCAGCACTTATGTATCTACCGTGGTTGTTGCTAGTTTTTTTTGTTCCCACCATTAAGTCGCGGCTATCAGCGGCAGAGGAGTGGCAGAGAGCATTACAAAAACAAGAAGAAGGACAAAAAAAGTGCAGCCATACGATACCCAGTACCAGTACCAGCACCAGTACCCCCCACTTCCCTTACACCCTTTCCACTTTTCGTCTTCCGCTTCTTTTGGCAATTTTCTTCATTTAACCAAATAAAGCGCTCCTCTGCCAGCAGTGCACCTCTGCTCTGCCAGCCGTACACCTCTGCTCTGCTGCTCCTCTGCTCCTCTGCTGCCTGCACTCCAATCTGCTCTGCTGGCACCTCTGCCACTAGTCTCGTCTGCTGTCACGCTCCAGTCGCTGCCTGGGCGGCACACACCTTCAGTCGCATTCATATGGTGCTATGGTGTGCTGCTGCGCTCTCTCTCTCTCTCTCTTCTCCCAGTGGCAGTGGCTCTCGGCGTCATTATCAGCGTTTACCTCTGTCGCTGTCGCTGCTCTGCTGATTCCGATGCGCTGTGAAGAGGAAAGGGTATGAGGTATGATGGTTCGTTTGCAAGGCAATGAGAGAATATCTGTCCGATCATGGTGTAAAGGGTATCATCAAGTTGACTCCCAGAGAGAAGCAAATTAAAAGTGAACTGCAAATTGTTTTTTGCTCTTCTTCGTCCTTCTCTTGATGTTGTTCTTTCCTTTTGTGGAGGGAAAGAGAGCGCGATGGGAGGAGGATGGAGGATCCCAGGAAGAAGGAAGGGAGATAAACTTCCTAGTTCTTGCTAACAGATAAATTAATGATGTAAAATCAACCAAATCTGAAGACATACATACATATGTACATGTACATTTCCTACTCTTCAGATATTTCAATAGGAACCCCCAAATATGAACCAACCAAATTGCA
The DNA here is from genome assembly GCA_963969585.1 of Drosophila helvetica. Taxonomy (NCBI): domain Eukaryota; kingdom Metazoa; phylum Arthropoda; class Insecta; order Diptera; family Drosophilidae; genus Drosophila; species Drosophila helvetica. The sequence continues at coordinate 43,916,008 of OZ018401.1, read as the reverse complement.
GTTAAAAAAAAATCCACTCGTTAATCATATAGGCAATACGCATAAAGCAAAAAACCATCTGGTGCAACTTCTTCTCGGTGAAAACTTTTCGTAAACTACTTATGTAGTTCCGCGACTTGAACAATGAACTAGTTCGGCAAACTCCTTTTGGCTTTTGGCTGCCGGCTCTCTCACCCTCCCATCCTCTCACCATCTACCCCTCTCTCTTCGAGCATCTCCTTTGGGCCTGAGCCGCTTAGCCGCTTCCACCGTCATCATTATTATCCCATTCCACAAAAGTTGGCTAAAAACTTTTCAGCCGCGTTGCCGCCAACTTGGCTGTGCGATCCATGGGAGAGATGGCGTCCCGTCCCTCCACCTCCCCACTCTGGGGCATAGTTTAGCGTAAATTTTCATAATTTTATGGCAATTTTTCACATGCCCATTCGCTACAACAACAACAAAAGAGAAGACAGCAAAAGTAACAGCGCCACGATGATCCGAAGGTACAGGTACCCTTCAATATTTATGTTTTCTACAGAGAGTGTCGACAGCAAGCCGAAGCTTGTAACCCGCGAATCCCAAGCACAAGCGGAATATCCGGGGAACACTGCCACACAAGACAACTCTCTCCTCGCTTTACAGGGTATCAAAAGAGGACGGACCAAAGTAACAGCAGAAGAAGTCTGTGAAAAACGGTCAAGTACAAGCTCGTTCCCACTCATTCCGTCAGTCGTTTCGCCTCTCCATCCTCTCCATCCCTCATCACTCTGCCATCGTCATGCCCTTCGCCTTCCCTCTGCGCAGCCCCCTTGTGACGCTTTGTTGGTGTGTGTTTGCATTTCAGTCATGAACTTTTAAGCATTTGTCATGCATAATTTGAGCAGCAAATGTATTGGAATGAATTTCAAATTGATTGTTACTCCTTGGGCATTCTTGGTGTTTGTGTTTACGACTCCTCCAGGACTCTGACTCACTGTAAGAGAGAGAGAGAGAGGAGGAGGAAGAGCTGCGGCAGTGGAGATTGTCAATAATTAGCTTAACCCATTAATAACCCGAGAATGCAGCAAACTGACTCAGCAAACGGATTAACGGGGCGGACACTTAAGATTAATGATGCTACGGGTCCTACCTGCCCCCAAAACAGAGACGGAGCGGAATATGTAGCTGCTGTTAAAACGAGAACCTTAATACCGATATTTGTATCGGTAAAATACATACATTTTATTTGCAAAAACTTCATGTTTCGTTGAGATGCTGGGCCTTTTTTGATGCAACAAATTCTTCACTCTGCCTTTCGTTTGGCTGCTTGCTGCTCTTGGCTCCCCTTTGTTTCCTCCATAACTTATGCGATGCTTTATCTGTGCCGTGCCCCGCCTCTGCTTTATTGTTGCTCTTAAGCTCTGGCTGCTCCTTCTCCTCCATGCAGCACTGGAGAGAGCAGCGCAGCCAAAATTCCAAGTAAAACGCATAAAACACTCGAAAGCGAGAGCATTGCAGAACTGCAGGAAGACAGGCAGACGGGCATCTGATGATTAAGTTCTCCCGATGATTCAGTTTTCCCCCGAAAACCCGAAGACCCGAAAACCATGTCCTCATTCGTCTGTGCGGTGCGGCTGTCTGTCTGGGCTTTCGGGTATTCTGTTCTGTAATTCAATGGCTGTGGAAAGCTTCCTTCCCCCCATTCAATTGTTTTCCGCAATTGCCTTGGGGAACTGTGCATTCGGGAGTGTAGCTGTGGCCTAATACTCTCCGCACACAGTCGAAGGATTTCGGTCATCGACTGCTCCTGCATGAGGATTACATTTGCGGAATGCATGATTCTGGCTATGAGACCGATGGGTGCTGCTGCATTACCATCGGACACAAGAAAGGAATGCAGTAATCCTTAATCTCTTCACTCTCTCTCTCTCTCCCTCTCTCTGCATTTCTGTATCTATTCTCAAAACAGCCGAGGGGCTCTGCTCCATGACGCGCTGACATCATTCTTTGTCGTTCTTCATCCTCTCAATTGCTAATAAACGTAATTGCCGCTGCACAATGCCTGCCAAAGAGAGTGAGAGTGAGTGAGAGAGAGATAGAGAGAAGGGAAACAGTACCGTTAACAATAACGGGAACAATAAATTTGACGTCGTCTAAAAGGTGCCTAGGGGAGAGAGAGACAGGATTCCCACTCTCATTCGCCGGTTGACATTTGATTTCAGACGCGTGCCGCTTTAACGACAGCCCCAGAGGGAGAGGCGCTCTAGCAGAGCGAGTGAGTAGGGGAGAGGCAGGCAGAGGTGGCTGCAACACAAAAGGAGTGCCACATGCCACACATACACACACCCCGCTATCCCCCGCCTCCCTGCCGCTGGTTATTTCTGTCTTTATGATTGTTTTTGTTTAATTCTGTTTGTTGCAAACAAATAGGCGGAAAATTTTGATGTACTCTAACGACAGACAGACGGAGAACGAGAGGTGGCGGAGGGAGGGTTACGGGAGGGGTGCCCATGGTGCATGCAACATTTGGCATGCGCCCGGGCCATTTATCCCGTCCCCTCTCACACCGACACTCCCCGCGTTAGATGCGGAACGCGTGCTGTGGCCCCATTAAATTGTTTCTAGATTTATTAATTATTCAGTTTTCGCCGGAATCGGACCGATATATGCGGGTGGGGCGGGGCGGCGCGGGGCGGCTCCGGGGGATATACATATCTTCGGGGAACTTTTTGAGGAAATTCCTCGCCTGGGGCATGCCTCCCCAGAGGGTCATTCTCGGGGTAGAAGTGTTCTGTTCGAAGCCAATTAGGAGAATATCTCCGGCTATTTATGGATAAGTTCTGGCGGGGACTGTACTTCTTTCGTTTGCATATAATCGAGAAATAATCGATAAGCAAAATTGCATATATGTACATATGTATGAATTCTAAAGAATCGACTTATAATTATGAATCGATAAACAAAACATAGGCAAGTTTATTTATCGGTTATTTATGGATTAAAATACCACATTTTTACTTATACTGGAATTTTGGACATTTCCGGTTCTTCCCATCTATTTAATCATTCCATCTGTAATGTTATCCATAACAGTCCTCATAAATTTCTTCGTTTTCATATCCTTATCTATTGAACCATGACAATCGATAATTTTTGGTATCTACAAATCTATTTATGCTTATTTTCTTACCATTTCGATCTGCCTGCCCGTCTATAGTATTTATCCCATAAATATTCTCGCTCATAAATTGCATATTTCATGCGTTGCAAAATTTCATCCCTTCCTTGTTTCCATCCTCGAATTATTTCCACACCATTTAGTCACGGCATTCATTTCATTCAGATATTCCTCTATATCTGTAGTACAGGGCCTGTGTATTTCTATCCTTAGATCTCTTACATTTTGTAAAAAACACGTCCAAGATCTCTCTCTGTGGACCAGACTTTGGCTTGTCTTCGACCTGCCGCCCAGAGGCAGTCCGGAGAGGTCAGGGGCCTGTCGGATCTGTTAATGGCGCTGATACGACTTCCCTTTGCCTGTTTTTTGTCGCCCCAATGTCGCCTGATGGTCACTGAAGCCCCAAACGGAAGTCATACAACGACATTTTCTCACTCAATGAATCACAAAATGTGGTAGTAGAAGGGCAGAGGCTCAGGATCCTCCTCCTTCCCCTGTGTGTGTGTGTGTGTTTGTTTTTTTGGCGCCTAATGAAGCCATCGATGCGTGCAATGATTCACCCTCCAACAGGTGTTCTTCTACTTGTTTTTTCGGTGCTTCTCGATGCGTGAAAACACATCGATAATCGTTCGATAAAGAGCTACAGATGGTTGGGCGTATGAGGTTACTGCGACAGGAAGTTCCAGCAAAAGCAGCAGCAGCAGCAGAAGCAGCAACAAAGTAGGAAAATATTAACAAAATGTACAGAAAATATGAAAATTAGGTTTCCATTAACCTAGCTTTGAGACGTCATGCGGCAGTGCACCTCTGTTTTGTTGAGCATTTCCATCTCTTCTCTGCTGTCTGCTGCTTCCATTTCGTATCTTTTTGCTCGTAATTGGAATGATTTCCCTTTCTGCTGATTGTGGATATGATTTTTTTCGGTTGAGAAATGCAAAAAACTAATGAAAATTCTCCATTTTCCTCTCCTATTCTCTCTTCTTTTTCTCTTGTCTGTAATTAAGTTTTTGTTCAGAGAATATTTTGTCAGTTGGTTTATGTCTCCGAAGTCTCCGATTGAAGCCTGTGATAAAATGCAGCTGCAGATGCATTTCATTTAGATACAGATACGTCTGCTCCGTTCGGGTCTCCTTCTTTCTCTGTATTTCGAATAATTAAGCGGGGGGCAGAGTGTGTGCACCACAACATACCCGAATGGGAGGAAAATTTACACAATTTTCTAATAGAGAAAAGCCACTCTCCACCATCTCCATGCTCCCCATAGATGATCGCAGATGGGGAGAGATGGCGGCTGGGAGCTGGGGCTATTTTTGTATACTAATTGTCAGAGGCGCATAACCGAAAGATGCATTTGTATCTTTTGTGTCTGGGGAGCACTCTGCCGCCTGAGGGAATACCCCAAGTAATTCGCATCCCGAACAGAAGCCACACTTGCCGCCCATCTATCATTCTGTTGGAGGGGAATTCTGTGGGAAATACGCAGTCCTCCTAATGATGGAATATCCCATAATATCTATAGGAAGGAAGCCCTCTAATGAAGTGTTTCTCATGCAGATCCTTGGGTTCTCTCTTTGCTTTTCGATTTAGAGAGTGTTTTCTCAGAGTTGAAGATACGTTTTAGATGGAAAACATCTCAAAAAGGAAACTTTTGAATGTTTTTAGATGGAAAGAAGATCGAAATGTAGAATTTGGTTTATTTAATTATGGGATTCTATAATAATTATATCTTTTTTTGCCCTAGCTTTCGAGTACTTTAAATGCTAATAACATCTTGCTTTTCTTATGCTGATAATCCTGGGAATTTCGAATTTTTTCCAACACTCTTGGAGTTATGATTGAGCAAACATTTCGAATGCTCTTTTTGTTCCAAAAAAAAAAAGCATCCCCATTCATTGCGATAAAGGCAGTCCCATCGCCCCTTCATTCCTTCTTCCAAGCTGCCGGCTGAACAAATACAGCTGCACAGGCTGCCACCCCCTGGCACCCCATCATGTTGCAAGGACAAATTCAATAAAAACTGAACAATGTTAACTATCCTGTTTACATAATATGTCAATTAATGGGCAACAAAAAGAACAGAGAGAACGGAGAGTAAGAGAGAGCACTCAATGAGGAATGAGGAGGGAGGAGCGAGGAACGAGGACAAGCTCTTACTCTTGCAACAAAATTTATGGCCCGCTGTGGCTCGATGGTGATGCCTGGAAATTTTGGCATAGTTCTAAATGTCGTTACGGCCTAAGAGCAACATTATCTAGCCAGGCCACTGGGGGATGGGGCAGATGGGGCAGCAGTTGTGGGAGGGGGGAGATGGGACTGGGCTTGGGCCTTTGGTGCACTGAGGGGGTGGGTTCGAACAACATATTAATTTGATTTTCGTCCTTTTTTGCCAGGCGCATAAATCAGTGCCCGCGGGCGGCGCTGACAACTCTACGAAAAGGGAGGCAGAGGGTGGGCCTTGCGGCAGGGTAGTAGTGTCATCGATTGCCCATTCCCCTGCCAGGATTTTCCTTTCTTTAGTCCTTAAATCAAAACGCAAGTCCACGCACTGCACTTTGCCAAATTGCGAATGTGATTTATCTACCAAAAAGACCTCGCCATTTCTTGGCAGCCTCCTCTTAACACTTCATTTAAGCTGGAAATCACGAGGACATCTCAAGGATAATCTCTGGGATTTCAATTAGCATTAGATCTCAAAGGGAGAACATAGATGTAGTGCGATTGGAATGCAGGGGTGGTGGCGTCTGTTTTTTATGACAGGGATTTCCCCCCTGTAATTATTGTTTACAATTCAATGTTTCCTTCCCCGCTGAAAAATGGGAAATCGTATTGGTTTGAGAGGAGAGGCGATGCGGGATTACAAGGCCATCAAGTGGGTGTCGTTGTCACGTGTCCAACAATCGTTTTAAAGGATTATCAAATTGGTTTGCCACCAAAACACCAAAATCCCGAAAACCCCATTGGGAAATTAAGATATTACAGAGATTATTCAAGGGATCTGCGAAATATGACACGCAGTTGAGGGGGAACGCCGTCGAACAGGAAGGAACAGGAACTATAAATAGATCCAGAGATCACCAGAAAATAGATTTCGGGATTTTTGAGGGATGCTTCAATGAATATTGAGCATTCAAATATTTTAGAACTATGTTCCATACTCTAATCCGTCATTTAATAAGCTTAGAAGAACTTGTATCGTTGAGATACTTCTTCTGCTCTAATGAGCACTACAGATGCCAAAAAAACATCTCAATATGCACTGAGATACATTTTTCTTTTGGAGATACTGTGGCTTATTTCATATTTTTCCTATCTGTATGTAAAAACGCTTATAGTCTGCAGAACCATATGTCTCTTGCGCAATATCTTTTGATTTGAAATGTATCTAGATTATAAGAAAGCTGAATATATTTGTATGTATCTCATAAAATTGTATCTCTAAAAGGGCACTGATATTTGATATTTGAAGAATAAACTAAAAAGATACACAGAATATCTGCATATTTTGGATTTGCAATAAATACAATTGAAGAATACATAGATGACATGTGCCTCCCATGGTAGCTTTACCACAGACTTTTTATTCCAAGTAAATCGAAGTTATTTCGAGTATCTTTTCCGTGCAGCCAAATAAATCAATCAATGTTGCGCCTTGCTGCCAAGTTAATCAATCAAACAACCAACCGAAAAATCAAAGACTCCTTACATGTTTTTATTTGTTTATCACTATATCATATAATATCTCAAGCATTATGCATGTATATATCTACACGTAAAAGTATCACCGATATCCACGATATATTTTATCACACCCACTAATGATTCCCATTTCTCTTTCTTTCAGGTAAGTGTCAATGTCAATGGCCATCATCGCCACACACGCAAACACGGCAGAACAGATAGTCAGACAGACAGCCAGACAGACAGACAATGCGTAAGTCATGATTGATGATTTCACACCTTCCCAATGTGGGGAGGGGGAAATGGGGACCCTCTAGGGGTAGACATGCGCTGGATGATTGCCTTTCTCCTGTGCGTCGCGTTTTTATGGCCTGTTTATGCCACACATGTGCCTGCCGCCAAAACAAGAACTCATTAAAGGTGACAATGCAATGTGGCGACAATTCCCCACAAGCCACGCCCCAGAACTCCGAGCAAACGCCCACTAATTGTCGTGTCATATGGAAAGAGTATTATACTGTTTAAGGGAAATTTTCGGGATAAGAACCTCTTCGTTCTGGAGGTGTGAACATCCCCCGTGAAAGATACAAAGATACAATTAATTTGACAATTATGTTCGGCCGTTTGTTGTGAATGGAAAACAGCTGCATTGACATTGAATGGGGCTCCAGCCTCAGAGCTCCAGCAAAACATCCACAAAATATACATATGAATGTTTAAATGTATCTGTCAGATACATTTAGCTGTGACTGCGGCTGCTGCTGTTTGATGCAAAAGGTCAACTTTTTGGGGAACAGAAATAGAAACTGAATCTGAAATTGAAATGAAAATGTTTTCGCTTTCCAATGGTGGAAATTATACCGGAAATGAAATGATACGAGTACCAAAAACACACAGAATATATATGGAGTGTCTTAAGGATACAATAAAAAATTATAGAAAATGTAGAAAAATATAGATATATACAGAGAAAGATATTAATTTGAGGGGGAGAATAAAATGGGCAAAAGTCACGCATACCGCCCCATGCAGCAGCGCCCCTCGGGCGAAACCCTGCTTGAGCACCCCGCGGAAACCTGTTAGAGTGACATCAGGACTCTTTAATCAATGGCCATAATTGATTGCAACTCTTTTACCCCGCCTCTGCGCTGCTTGTGCCCAATGACACGAAACAAATGCAATTAGGTTCCCTGACTCTGGGATAGCATTTTGGTTTTCTTTATAAATAAATCGGGTCAAAAGCAACACACACACACAGCAGATGCCGATGCCGTTGCCTTTGCTCCCCCTTAACATTTTTGTGGCGCCTTCTGCTGCAGCCCCTCCTCTGTTTACTGCCTGCCAAAACATAGAAATTTTTATAGTTTTGTTTATGGGAATACAACAAAAAAGAACCAGAAGCCCGGCATTTAAATGGGTTTCAGCTTCAGCTACGAGATTTTAGATACGATTCAAAACCAAAGCCCAGACCCAGACCAAACTGAGAGATATTCCTCCATTCACAATTCGTTGGACTTCAAAGTGCCCTGCGAGTGTCTGGAATTGATTTTCATTTTCGTCACACAGCGGAAAATAATTCTCGAAATGTTCTAAAAATACAAGAGTGTGTGCTCGCCCATCTCTCGGTCTCGCTGGTCCGAGAAAATGAAATGTGTCGCCAAATATATAAAACGTTGTATCTATAGCTACTCGTGCACGGGTATGTGTAGGAGTATCTCTGTGGCAAGTATCTACGCATCTACTGCCTGTATATTTAGACCAGGGGTTGGGGTTTAGGGGCTCCCCTGGATTTCTGGGTCAGGCCCCTGCCCCTGCCCCTGCTCCTGCCTCTGCCTGTGCCTCTGCCTGAGCGCCTTGCTTTTGTCGTCGTGTATTTCCTTGGTTTGGCTTTGGTTTCGTGTTTGTCTTATTGATTGGGAATTAGGGAAAGGTCAGGCGCCAGTCTGCTGCTGTGGGAATGCTTTTTGTTCCGCTTTTGGGGCTTTTGTTCCTTTGTGGGTATCCCGGGATCCCGGCTTGTGGCCAGGCATCGTCCCAACGTCTAACGAGCCCTGTCTTTGCTTCATTAGCCAGCCAGCCAGCCAGCCAGGGAGATACTGTTCTACCAGATACCACTAAAGGTAGAAAGGCAGACACTGGGAGATACAAATGAAAGTGGTTGGGGAGTCCCAAATCAATGCGTAAAGATCCGTCATTGAATATGCTCGGATACATTAGTATCATTGAGATATTTCATCTAATTTATTAGGCTTTTTTTTCTCTGAGACTGGACTTTCCAGTCTGTATCCATCTACCATGAGTATCGTAACCAATGTATCTTTCATCCATTAGTCATCGAAATGAAGAATTTTTGGATCTGCTGGGGACAATCGTCCCCTAATTGCACGCGCCATCCCATCCCATCCCATCCCAGTCAGATACATTTCTATGGGCGCAATCCAAGCGACTGCCAGAGGAGTATCTTTATGAAACGGCCATCAAATGGATGTAAATTTACGAGTATCTTCGCTCGCGTCGCTGATAAAGAAAACAATAAAACAAAAAACAAAAAACAAAAAACTGAAAACAGAAAAAGGCTCTCGCCAATTGATGCGGAAAGTACTCCCTCTCTGTGCTCTGAAGGGAGAACGGGACCAGGGGAGAGCCCATTTTTAACAGCGATTTTGCTAGCCAACAAATATCTAAATGCTTTCGATGCATCCAATGGATTTGCATGCGAAACTATGCGAAAATAAATGGCTAGGATGGGGGAGTGGGGAATGCCCCTGCCAAGAGGCGGAACTATACGCTTGAAAAGTTTCCGCCAGAGTTTTGTATCTGTATCTGTGTATCCCTGCATGCGGGTGCGGGAGCGGGTGCGGGCGGATGTATCTCGTGTTTGTATAATTGCTGGGAACAAAAAAAAACAAAACAAGATACTGGCAAAGAAAGCAAAAGAGTTTTCGAAACAGAAAAGTGCAAGCGTGTGTTGTTCTGCAAATATTTCTTCTAAGCGGAAATGGAAACTAAGCGACTGGTGTCCGAAGCTCTGGATACACTTTCGGAATGGATCGCTTACGTATGCTTCGATCCCCAGGACCAAAGAAAAGCTGTCAAGCGCGGATCCCAATGAGAAGAGCAGAACGACCGAGGGGCGCTGCCGCATAACCGCAGCTGAAATGCTCTGAGTCGTCTATGGACTGTTTCTTATACGAAATATAACAAATAAATCGCTGCAACATGCCGCAGCACATTGAAGCCTGCCCGCCGCTGATCCCATGGCTAAGAGCCCGAAAGAACTGCCTTTCCTGCCTCTACATGCCATGTGCAGCATGCCACAACAGGTTCTCATTCGAAATCAATCAAACCACATAAGTCGAAAGTTGAATTTGATTTGTAAACACAAGAACCGCAAGAGAAGAAGGAGAATTTCATTAAGCGCATGCCGTATCGGGAGGGAAACCCATCAAATATTTGGTCCAACATCATCCCATGGGATATATCCATCCATCCATCCATCCATCCATCTATCCCCTCTTGTCTGTCCATAGCTGTCCAAACAAAACATCTCAAAACATGGCGCAAAGAAACAAAAAAACAAAAAACAAAAAAAAAGGTTATTAAAACTGTCGATGGATGGATGGACGCGCGTTGATGGCAAATTGCGAATTGAGATGCTCAATTTGGGGCAGCATCTGAAGGATTGAACGAGGTCTCTGCTCTGCTCTGGTCTGCTCTGCTCTCTCTCTCTCTCTCTCTTCTAATATTTTCCAGTATTGCAGTCCCGCAATTGACACATCCACTGTGCTGCATTGTTTGTACTATAAAATTTATTTGTCTAGAGCTCTCTCTGTCTCTCTTTCTCGCTTTCTGGCTTTGTTTGGTTTTCGTTCCGTTTTGATGGGAAATTGGTGATTTTCGGACCTCTACCTCTCCGCCCCTCGCTGGAAAGAGGAGTGGAGCTGCTTATAAACAAATTATGACAAAGTTGCGCACAATTGTGGCTTGTGTGTGTGTCCCGACAGTTATAGAATTTCTGATTTCTGATTTCTGATTTCCGATTGGTTTGTATCTTTTGGCATTGGCTGTGTGTTGCTTTAGCCGAGAGAACTGTTTGCGCAGCTGAAAGAAACGATATTGTATCTCGGAGCTGTTTACGGAGCTCAAATTAAGTATCTCAGAAATGCTGGAGAGCCTCTAGAAGAATCTCTGAAGTGTTGGGAGGACAAAAAAGTATTTCATGGTATTCTTAGGGAAACTGCTGATTGGCATTGGGCACAAAATTCCCTCCAAAGATTAAATATCTATTGGTGCGATATATTCATTCATTTCGGATTGAAAAACAGGCAATGTCTTTAGTTGAAGGTTAATGTTAAATCATTCGTATCTTTTCCAACTAAACATGATTCTTTCACCTAAGAAGACCATGAATGTGTATCTTTACCAAACCATTGATATCTATGACGATCTTGGGATGCTATTTTAATGGAAAAACATACGTAATTTATGCGACAACTTATTGAAATACTTTTAAAGATTCCATTCACAAATTTTGTATGTATTGCAGCGTTCAGATGAAACACGAACTTGATCTTTAATATAAAGTTCGTTCCTTTTGTTTGTTTCTTTTTTTCGATTTTTCGTTGTATCTCTGGTAGATTTCGATAGATTTTTAATAGGGAAAAAGCATAAATTAGTTGCCATAAATAGTTTGTATCTATGGAATTTTCGTTTGGCATCGAGAAGAAAGAGGAAATTGTATCACTAATTGATTTATATTCAAGAAACAACAAGACAAGGATTTTGTGTCTCGAAATAGTTGGGAGGTATTTTTAAATACTCTTTTTATTCACTTTTGTATCTTTTAATTAATCTTTGCATCTTTTGAGGCACTTTTGTATGATTTGAGATACTTTTGGCAACTTTGAAAACAGTTTTGGTATATCTTGAGTTACTTTTGCATCTTTAGTACATATAGATACAAGATGTTTAACAAGAACTATCTCCAATCTCCAATCTTACGATGGTTTTTTAGCTGCATCTCTAAATGAGTTTTTCCTTTGATTGTATAGCCAATATTTAGTATCTTTGGTGTCTTTTCTTAATATCTGGTGATTTTTGAGTCGTCTTCGAATTCCGCCATGGATATTTATGCAATCTATGTATCTTTTACGCACTTTATGTGGGTTCTTTTCGTGCGGAGCCTCAAGAATGTGTATCTTTTTTTTTAAATATATTTCTTTGTATGGATCTTTGATTGTTTCCCAAACCATTCATCGAAGGGAGGGAGAGCGCGTCTGCCCGTCGAAAGTTTTGGGGGAACATTTGCCACATCGATCATCCAAATGCTGTCTGGGGTCTGCCCGAGCCATAAACCGAATTTCGTATAATTTTCTCATGGACAGCGATGCCATGACTTGGATATAACTCATAATGATGCCACACCACCACAACACTGATGCCACCGCTGCCACAGCCCATCTTCTGTGGGGGTTCGGGGGCACTGTTTATATGCATATAATAAATGTTGTATAAAAGATGCAGACGCCAGCATTATAATTGTTCTGCTGATGAAGCTCGTTGTTGTTTGTTGGGAGATCTTGAAAATATGGGGATGGGGAGGGGAATGTGAATGAGCTGAATGAGCTTGGATGGCTGAGAGGAATGAGAACTGTGTGTGAAATCAATTTGTCGAAATACGAGTACGAGTACGACTGGAGCCAGAGTGGGGAAAGATATATTCCAACATGCAGCAATCGTTTAATGCCCCAACAGACAGCCAGACAGAGATACAGATACAGATACAACAGACAGATGGACAGATGGACCGATGGACCGATGGACATGCCCCCGACACACATAACTCATTTGGAAATTTGTTTTCTGGCATCATCATCATCATGCCACATACCCAAATGCCTGGGAAAAAACAGAGGAAACGCAGAGGAAATTCTTTTAGTTTTCATAGCTCAATTGGATTAGTTTTTCACAGGGCGGTGCAGCGGGGATGGCCGAATCCTGTGTGCTTGCTCTCGAGGTTGGATTTTCCTGCGTGCTAATGAAAATAACATTTGCCAGCATTTCCCGCTGGGAAAGAGTATCTGCCTAATTGCATTTTAGCTGGAACAATCGGTTGCCTCCTAATAATAATTTCTGCATCCGCCAGTTTCGACTTCCTTTGATTTCTGGGGGGCAAAGGTCATACCTGACGCTGTCTAAAATGTCAGGATGCAGATGCAGATGCATGACATTCAAAGGCTTGTGTTTTATGGGCTCTTGTGCAAATGTCATAATGTGCCACATCCAATGGAAGCCGCCACAGTGGAAGCTGGAAGCTGCTGCTGCTCGATCTGCTGACTGTGCCCCTTTCGCGTTCCCCGGCTTTGTGGCACGAGGTCAATTTGTGCTCTGGCGCTTGATAATAATTCTGCTATAAAAAAAGCACACAGAGAGACACACAAAAAATGGGTACAAATTGGAACAAAAGAAATGGGAACAGCCAGCGAAGAACACAAGAACGGCAGCAACAATTGCCCGTCATTGTGTTGCAGGTTGCATGTGCAACGCAGCGTTCAGCTACTGCTGCTGCTGCTGCTGCTGGTGCTGATGCACTGCTTGTCAGTCACGCAACAACATTAGTGATGGCCACACACAGCTGCACTGCATGTATCTGCCCCTAATTGGTTATCGAAAATGGGGAGGAGCAACCTGAGAGAACCTGATTTTCGGGGACGGATGTTCCGTGAATGAGGGGTGAATGCTTTCACCCAAAGATTCTTCAACATTGAAGCGTTTATCGATTAAAACCGATTAATTTGAACGTCTTTGATTGTGAAGAAGTAATTAATTAATAAATACGATTTGCATTTGGAATGGATATATCAGCAATGAATCGCATATATTTCGACTAAAAATCGATACAGATAAATCGAAAATAAATCACTGGATAATATAAAATGAATCGAAATTAAGTCGATACACATCTAGCTTTAATTTATCGTTGAATCATGTGCGGCACATCAGCGTGGGGGCATTCATCTCTCAATCATCTGCCTATCGACCACATTTAGCTGCCGCACCGCCAATTAGAGGCAACCATACAGCGGGGGATCGCAGGGCGTAGAGGGGCAGAGGGGCAGAAGGGCAGAGGTGGGGCAGCAGATCAAGTTACAGCATTGGAATGAAAACAGTTGCCAAAATATAGCCATGCAAATGCAATGGACAAAACGAAACATTTGGAAATTAATTAGATCCCAAAGTCGTGTGGAATTAGCCCGATGCCCACAATGTTGCAACTGGCAGCAACCGGCAGCAACCGGCAGCAACCGGCAGCAACCGGCAGCAAGTGGCAGCAACAGGATGATATCTAATTGAATTTTGAATAACCCGTTGCCCAAAAGGGGATTTCCCCCAAACACTTTTGCGGCAGTCAGGGCATGGGATTTGCGGCCTAATCAGCTCTGTTCCAGTCCCTGCTTCTGCTGTTGGTTGCATGCATCACCACTCATCACATTTCACTTTGGTGCGAGTTGGGGGGGTGGTGCGGGGGGGAGCGGAACAAAGTTTTATGCAACTCGGAATGGAATCATATTATTTTAATAATGGCCTGACAGCAGCAGCGCTTGGGGCAGCAGCGGATGCGGGCGCCAGGGTTGCCAGGCGACACATTGAAGCGCTCTTTGAATGTTGTTTACGATTCACTTTTGCACACTTCACACAAAGTCAGTGATTAAACTATTTATGACAGCTTTCAAATGCTCTCCCCTCGCCACTACCCACTTCCCACTTCCCACTACCCATTTCCCATTTTACACTTTACAGTGTCCATAAAAGGGCTGCCAGGGTTGCCAATGCGGTCAGCGGAAAGGAGCAGCAACAAAGAGCAATAAACATTTGCGCTGGCAAAAGGGAAATTAAGAAAATGAGCCAGAAATGGGGCCAAAAAAAAGAGAGGGAAAGAAAAAGCCAACCGCAGAGCAGATGCCACATTGCGGTTGGGGCAACACTGTTGCTGCTGCCACGCCTTGGGGGCATGACTCTCGACTCTCGACTGGCGACTCTCCCTCTGCCGCAGAGACACAGAGACACACATTGTTGCTGCTGTGGCAGGCAACCCTTTCTTCCCTTTCTGGACCATTCCATTGTTGTCATGTACAGTTATGCCCGGCCTTTTGTCACGCAGATTGGAATGTTTCGGGAATGGAACACGGCCTTGTCAAACGAAATAAAAGCGGGATGCAAGCACCAAGGACTGTACTGTAGAGGACTGTAAATCAGTATTTTATGTGCCACAGAGCAGGGCTCATTTTTCCAGTTGTTTCATCCTTCGAAAATCTTTATCGTTTCCCAGGTGGAAACTTCTTTCGGGACAATCAACTCCCACACACTTTCCACATACTTATTTCTCTTTTCACCACGCCCTGCCTTTCATCTCGGGCGCCCAATTAAACTTCTTTCACCCACTTGAGGCAGAGTCGGAGGAGGCAGAAGAGCTGCTGCATCAAAGTTGCCGACAAAGTGACATCTGAGGCATGCCTCGTTTAGTTGTTCATTTGCTTGGCTCTGTCTTTGTCTTACTTCTATTATTACCATGCAACATCAGAAGGGGCAGAGAGGCGGTGGCAACCTCATCAATTGACTTCAATTCCACGATGATGACGAACGGCAGCTGCTTCAAGAACTTCCTACTTATGCTCCACGCTCCACTCTCCAGCCATTTGACAGTTTTCTTCTCTTGCTCCACCGAGCGACAGAGGCAGGGTCGCCACCTGCATAATGACAGAAGTACAGTTGTGTCGGCTGTAACTACCTGCCTTATCCGCCTTTCCCGCGTCGGAACGAGGGGAAACCTAATCACAATGAAAGCGCTTTCCCCATCCTGCTGCTAATGGAATTCTTTTGCAGTTTCCTCTCATCTTAAACCTTAATCTCCTCTATCCCCCTCTCCTCCATCAGATCTCTGCTCCAGAGTTTATTACACATCGAAGGCTTCTTTTTGCTAATTAAAATCTCGTTTGGCTTGGGCTTGGGCTTGGGCCTCGGCCTCGGCTTCAGGCTTCTTCCGCTTTCCCGCTGATGATTAAATTATTTAGTTAAATTATTCCCAAAAGGATTCCCCCGAAAAACACAATTGAAAGTCAGAAAAAGGCCTCTGGCAGGTTCTGAATTTCGCCATCTACTCTACTGATTGCTGCCCGGCGCGACGGTGCCACCCACTCTCACGGTCTCTAGTGCTGCGGAGTTTTTCCCAGAATCAAGAGTCGAGAGAGAATCAAGTGTCTATCAGCAGTCGCAGTGGCAGTGGCAGTGGCAGTAGCACTGGCATCAGCACAAGGCATCAGATGCTGCTGCTGCTGCAGCTGCAGTTGACATGCAAAGTCAGCGTTAAAAAAGTCAAGAAAATGCAGAGATAACCACGAAATAAGAGATACACTGTGCAAACGCAGGGAGAACAAAAACAAAGCTCCAGCTACAATTTCTTTATATGTACATTTTGACACTTTTTCGAATTTTCCAAAATTTACTTCGGTGAACAATCCAAATGATGGATAATTTTGTATATGTATGTGGTTCAGAGTTTGAACTGTTTGTTTATTTTGTATTGTATTATGGTTAGATGGCAATTTTTACTTGTAGCTTAATATGCATTTCTTATAGTACAATTGGATCTTGGTTTCAGTTTGATCGGGTGATGTTCTCTGGTGAAATTCCGCAGTCGAATGCCTCTTCACTTCTCTCTCTTTTTGAAGCTATCGTTTTCGTACGCGTGCCGATAGACGCTCTCCCGTGCACCTCTGGTCTAGGGTTCCCACATGTACATCATCGCCATAATAATACCAAAATCCCTCGTGGCAATTGTGGAGGAAGTCTGCTGGGATACCTTCTGCAGGAAGGGTATCCCAAGGAAAAAGCTAAACGAGCCGTACATATGTACGTAAGAGTGTACCCTTGATATAGATATACATATATATGGGGGGTGGGGGAGGTGGGCTGAGACGTTGAGTGGGCAGCAGAGTAGTAGCTAAAATAGCTTCCTTCTGCTGCCCCCTCGACAGCTCGCCTGCTCGCCTGCTACCGAATGCAGTGACAATTGGCCGTTCGCTTCTGAGTGTGGCCGGAGCAGACAAGTTGACCCATTTAGCGGGTAAAGGAGTAAGGGAGTGGAAGGGCAAGTGTTGCAAGTGCTGCAATTGGCAAGTTCCGCATCGGAATCAATGCGAAGGAAGCCAACTGGCGCTGACATCGTCTTGGAAATTCTGCTTCGCCTTCTCTTTCGTTTTTCTTTTCTGTGTGCGGTGTTTTGTTATGGCGGAAAATGTTCTTTTCGTTCGAATAGCCATGAATTGATAAACAGTTTTGAAATTGCCACTGGAAGCCCCTCAACACTCCATCCATAATGTATTTATTGCATACGACACACGATAGATCTATATAGATACACAGTGTGGGGGATACAGTGTCCTCCCAAGTATCCTCCCACGTACATATGCGATGTGTCAGCAAGGATTATCCTCTTCGCAAACAAACTTTTGCTTAATACAATTTAATTTCTAAATTACAATAAGGAACGCGCGCACAACTTTCTCCGTTTGCCTGGCTATAAATTTTCAATTTTCATAACGAACAATGTCGTTCGATGGGGCATGCCACAAAGAGACACCAGCACCAGCACCACCACCAACACCACCAGCACCACCACCACGGAGGAGGAGTAGCTGGGGGGAGATGGCTTTATGTCTTGATTGTTTTTTGGTGGAAAAGCCAAAGTTTTCGTTTTTATCTTTTCGACTGCATCTGAATCACGAATGTCAATTACTGTGGAACCAACAAACTGTGGAAAAACAGCGGGCGGGGGAAAAGCCATCCAGCATACACATTAGGGAGAACATTTGGGGTGGCTGGTGTTCCCCATAAGGAAAAGCGAAAGTTTGTCCTTGTCGCTGGGGCTGACGCCACTCTCCCGATGACATCAGCATCATCTCGTCGTTTGGATAGCTTTTCCATACCCTTTTCGGCGGGAATGGGGGGCCAGGCCAGGCCAGGCCGGGATATCGATTCAATCTGCGAACTATGCATTCTTTTGGCTTTAAAGACAACGAAGGGAAATCCTTCTTAAATGCTTTCCTTGGCGGGTTTCCTCAGTGACTTGGAGAGGCGATCCCGATAGCCTTTCCCCTCCACTCGTATCCATGGCTACGATTATCATTTGATTAATAATTTCTTTGTCTTGTCTTCTTGCAGGTATGTTTGTGTTCGGAGCCACTTGACTGTCCACCGAAGAACATTTCCACATCGTTTGTATAATTAATTGATTTTTCAAGTGGGAAAAAGCGTGGCCAGCTGCCAGCCCCCTCGATTAAGGCGGCCTTTGGGAAGTGGAGTTCATTATAATGATTAGTCATCCCCCTCGAACGGGAAAGTCTTGCCTCCGTTCGTTCAATAAGCGATAAATCCATAGACATGCAATGTGAAATACTGCTCTTTTATTGGCTATGAAATATACATTTCCGACCACAATTTCCACTTGGTTTTCCAGCAGAGCAAGAGAAAAACAGAGCTCGTCAAATGAATTCAAATTCCGTAAACCACAAAAACAATATTTTTCCCATCGAATTTAATTTCTTTGCTGTTTTTTTAAACAACTTTTTTGAGAGCCAATCCTAAAAATACAAAATCATCAACATCAAATCGCAAACGGAATGGAATGGCCTGGGAATGGGATTGGGATTGGGACGGAATGGGTGGGAAGTGAAATGGAATGGAAAGGGTTAAAAGCAGGAGCAGAAGTAGAGACTGGCGCTGGCGCTGGCACTGGCACTGGCACTGGTTGTTGCCACAGTTGCAATTGCAACGTAAATAGACTTTTTCAATGCACTTGACACATGCTATTAAATGGCAGCCGGCGGCGGTGGCGGTGGCGGTGGCTGTGGCGGCGATGGGAGTGGGGTCGCCTCCGAATGGGGCAGACAGATACGAGAGAAGGAGCGAGCGCTCATATGTGCCCCGTTTGCAAAGGGGGAAATATGTTATTTTTCGTCCGTCCTCCTTGTCGCCTTTATTTTTCTCTCACTGTTGCCACTGCTTTTTCAATATATCCAATATTTATATGCTGTTAGATTCGGCCAGAGCCCAGCAGCGATTGCCCCTGCCCCTGCCCCTGCCACTGCACTTGCCGTACCGACGCTGCCCCAGACGGACAGTCCGCCAATGCCCCATGGGGAGGCTGGGGCTGCTGCTCAGCGAAAGCTTAGTGGCTTCGGAAAACTCTCTGATGTGTAGGGTATCCGAAAATTCTTTCCAATAGGCGAATTTCGATGAAAAGTTTATCGAAAGCGAGCGATTGAAACACGGATTCAACGATTTTAGTTTCAATTTTATGCATCTAAAAATATTTTTAGTCTAAATTAAATCTGTTTATGCATATCTGATTAAAATCGATAAAACTCCAATAATTAATCGGTCTAGTACAATTTTTAATAATAATATTCAAATGGAAAGCTTTTTATATAATTTTGCATAAATATTCATATTTGATAGCAGTCGAAAAATGCCCGATTACCTGTCTATCTGAAGTTATCGATAGCAGATAATTAAGAATTATTCAAAAGGGCTGCAAGTCGAAATGACTTTGGGTACAGGAGTTCGTTTGCGGATGGCAGTCGTTAAACATAACGATATTTCATCCTAATGATCTCATAGAATCCTGGCCATTAGAGACAGTGTAGGGCACCTAAGCGAGCGGAAAGACATAGCCAGATATGCAAAGGCAAAAACAGGAGGAAAACATAAATGGGGGAAAACGTTATCCAGACGAGCAGGCGAACAGGCGAACAGGCGAGCGGTGGCATCTGAGTGGGGGGGGGAGTGGGGGCAAACCTTTTTAGTGACATGAAAAATGTGCAACATAACAGAAAAGAGAGAAAAAAGCAGAAAAAAACCAAACGGAAAAGAAAAAGATAGAGCAAGTCTAAATAATAAAATCAAAATGAAATGAATCGTTTCTGGGGAAAACCTGAGGGAGAAGCTATTGAAAAAATATTGTCGGCATCATCGGTAAACTCCTGTCCATTGACTCCCTGTTTTGCTTCTGCTATGCGAATGGAAAGCCAAATAAAAATCGTTTAACCGCAGAAAGTGGCGCACATAATAAAAGTCCAAATAGCCCCAGGACGAGGACGAGAACGAGGCAGAGGCAGAGGCAGAGCCAGGGGGAGAGGAAGAGGCGCCACACAGATCCCTGCATGCATACTCGTATATGCACATTTATATGTACATATGTATATGCATATGTATATGTATATATCCCTGACCCATACGAAATCGGAACGTGGTTATGAATTGAATGCAGAGTTCGGACACTCTGTCCTCGTCCACATTAAATAACTACAAAATGCGGAGATTGTTTTTCCTTCCTTTTTGGTGGCCATAGTTCGTCGGCCACAGCTTTTCCTCTTTTCCTGGCGGCCAAAAGTGGAATGTGAATCTGATTTGATTGCAAAACTGAATGCGAATGGGTCCATGGGTGCCTGGGTCCATGGGTGCCTGGGTCCATGGGCCGTGATTTTTCATAGCTTCACTTTTAATTGCCGGTGTCGTTTGGATTTCGCATGCAATTGATAAGCCGAAAATGGATATGCAACCGACAAAAAGAGAGGGAAAAGTCTGCGGAGAGAAAGTGTTATGTAAAAAGGGTTTAAAATAATGAAACTACGTACATTTTGTGTGGACGTGTGGAAAGGTGGAAAACACATATACATATATAAGGGATTACAAAAAAATTGCTAGAAGAAATTAAGTGGAAAAATTACTATCACTGATCAAAATCGAAACGATCAAACTGATGATATTTCGGTAATTTGAATATTCAAAGATACAAGAAGGAAAATAGAAAGAATGATGATTGAGTTTGAGGAGAAATTATGAAGAAATGTCATCAAAGCAAAGCGATAACTTATCGATACAATATATATCTTAATTAACGGACAAATTTGAGAGAATCACAGAGAAAAAAGGATGAGTAATGTTCAGGAAAGGGATTTGAACAAATAAAACCATTGCAATTTAATTGCGGCAATTTTGAATTATAAATGTAGACATATCGAATATATATCGATTAATAATCGCTTATTTCCAGTGCTTGAGCTCTCCCACCGTCCTATTGCAGCACAGAAATCATAATGCCCAGCCCTCATTTATGCTTATTATGATAACAAGACAAACCCCTCTTTCGCGCATGCAGATATCGACCCCTGATATCGATAACATCGATATGCAAATGCCGGCCAATCGCCTTGCAATCGTATGCAATCGAGAGCTGAATAAAAGAACACCGAATGCAGACCCCATTTCCATTTCCATTTGCATTTGCATGTTGTTTGCCCTCTGATGTGGCGGCTGATGCTACAAATTACCGCTTCCGCATTCGGCATTCAGCATTCTGCATTCAGCGTTCAGCGTTCGGCCGCTGAGGCAGACGTTGAGGCTGAGAGAGTGAGAGTGAAATGAATTATTTATCGACTTAATTTCGTATGTAATCGGATTCTGGGCACGGCCATCTGACTCGCCTGAGACCTCGCTCTCTCGGTGCTCCCTACACGCACAATCGATAATTCATATGCATGGCGTCTGCCGTCTGTTCGTCTGGTCGTCTGGTCTCTGCGCTGTCGAAGATCTCCGTCTCCGTCTCTGCTCTCCGGTCTCCGCTCTCTGCCCTCTGTCCTTCCATATACATCTATCCGACATATTGTAATTCATTTTTGACTTTTTTACGTGCAGCATTATCTCTGCTTAAGATTTATGCAGGCAAAATTGTGTGTCAATTTACTCCGGCGATTTCTCGGTGCCACACTGGAGGCCACATGCAAATTGTCCTCGTGGTTCGTCGTCGTGGTTGTTGCCACCAGGGCTCAATGATGTGGAAAATGTGAATTTATATGAGGCGGCGGCATAAGTAATAAAATGGGAGCACGAGAGGGGAGGAACGAGAGTGTGGCAATCGACAGGAGTCGAGGCCTGTGTCCTGTAGCCCGCGGCCCCTACCGTAGCCGTAGTCCGTAGTCGTAGTCGTAGCCGTAGCCGTATCCTTGTCAATGATGCCCGTAAAGATAATTTTAACGATGTCGATAAACTTCAATTTCCATTCCCATTGAATGAGAGGGTGAGAGGGTGAGAGGGAGAGCGGGGGAGCAGACCGGCCATTTATGAGGAACTTTTTCCATTTTCCAGGCTTTTTTTTGTTCGCTTGGATGCCATTTAACTGTGTGTAATATTGGGGGGTAATAATGCGACGACAAGCGGCAACCGATGAACGACAGGGAGTCTGAACGGGAGTCCGGAGTCCGGAGTCGGGAGTCGGTAGATGGAGTGGGTGCCACATCCTGATTGAGTCCGACGCTTCGATGACTCTTTATTGCAATCGGATTATCATCCATGCGGTCACCGAGCGCTCTGATCGCTTATGCTCTCTGTGTGGAGGCGGCAGAAGGATAAGGAACTTAAATCTTTGCATTTTAAGTATCGAAAAGGCTGCGATAGTGCTCTTTTCACGCTCGATAATATCTTGAAGCTCAAATCATGATGGAACTTTAAACACACAAACGATTAACGATTACATTTCGATTGCGTGCTATCGATAACAACACAAAAGTAGTACCGCTATTGTGATAATCATTCTAATGGGTTCAATTTTCCCAATCGATATGAGTACTGCAGCTGTCGCGATAGTCGAAAGGTGCGGAGTACAAGTTTCGTTTTAATTTGTCTAATCGATAGCTATCGATTATCTGCTCTCCATTACCAATATATTCATGAGTCGTAAGGGTATCGTACATTTTTTGGTAATTGATGGCCTCTGGAGCAAATTTAACAGTCTAAATCGAATTAACCTGCAATGTTTTTTATGTTTGATTTTGATCGATATTTATCGATAATTGCAACCTTGACAAAACAACGATTCGATTTGCATGATCGATATTGAATCTGCAACAATGGTCGTTGCCCCTTGAGGAAATCTTTTGAGGAGTGGAGCATCTTCCCTCCCGCACCTCCCACCGGAACAATCAAATCCCCATCGCTGTCAGCATCAGTGTCCTCCCATCCTGCATCCTGCATCCTGCTTCCTCCCACCCTTGGCTCCACTTCAAAAGTAACCCAAATTTTCCATTGAGCGAACCCCGTGCCACTTGTACACGTCATGTCATGTCCTGGCCATTGTAGGTGGGCTGCTGCTCCAACCCTAATCAGCGGACAGCAGCGAGGATGCGGAGGATGCGGAGGAGCGAGGAGCATCCTCCAGCAGCTCCCCCCGCCAGTCCGTGCTCCAAATTCGCAATGACACTTCAACTCGCTTACACTTGAATACGCATGCCACGTCCAGAGGAGCACATGAATGCCAAATGGGCGCCCCAGGAAGAGGGGCAGGATGGGGAGGAGGGGGAGGAGGGGCAGCAGGAGATATTCAGAATGAGAATGGACCCTCGTTGTCCGCCAGCATTTATATCGAATGGCTTCATCAGCCCCGGCAATGGGAGCGACAAACGGAAGCTGAGACTTCCGTTTCCCGTGAATGTTCAACATCCTCCCAGTCGTCCGTTGGCCTCTCCGTTCGCTCCCCACCTGCGTAACATTAACCGTAGCGTTTAAGCGGCAGCCCGTAGCCCGTAGCCCCTCCCCCGACAGCGCACAGCGACAGAGGGACAGAGCGACAGAGCGACTCCGACACCCACTCCAGAGATGAAGCAGAAGCTGGCAGCCCATTGCCCGATAATGACAAAAGTGTTAATAGCGCCACACGCTGCATGGGGCACTCCTCACATCGCCTCACATCGCCTTGCATCGCCTTGCATCGTGTCGCGCTCCGCTTGGCGTCGGAGCATCGGGAGAGAGAGCGACACTGAATGCACTGCGAAATTATGCAGGCACTGCTGATGAAATACAACAACTGGCAGGGCAGCAGCAGGGGCAGCAGCAGGGGCAGATTCAGAGGCAGCCACACACACACGCACACACAGGAGTATCTGAAGCTGAAACTGAAAGAAAAGATTGAAAAGAAGTGCCTGAAATAAGAAGACCAAGAAAAAAGGGGAAAGGCCATGCAATGGCAGCGACAAGCCCGCACTGTGGAATACCCTGACACACGAGCGGCAGGAGATGGGCATAGCACCGCCAGGGGATATACTCGCAGTCGAATTCGTATAAATATCGCATCCAATAAATCTTAGATCTGGCTGGTTATAGGAGGGTTGAAGTGATCTGCCTCTCCTGGTGTGGCTTTGCATTTGAAAGTACTCAGGAATAGCGATTAGGTGATCTTTCTCCACTGCGCTAGCCCTATCCCAGTGAGAATTTGCAGGGGGGACTCTCTTCTGAAAGTGTATTGAAACACAAGTGCATCAGAAGCGGGCTGAGGGTGAGGATGAGGCTGAGAGGACCCGTAGCCCGTAGCCCACACACGCTGGAAAAAAAAAAAAAAAAAACTGAAACGGGGGATCGTCGACGACTTCCTTTTTTGCCTCACTTTGTTTCCTCGATTCACGCCCCAAGTGAAGCGGCGGCAGTGTCGAAGTCACTTGTCGCAGGACGAAGAACGGAGGAGCTGTCGAAGGAGTTGGCTCGTTGTCAACGAGGGAAATCCTTTTCACTCAATCCCTGGGCTGGCATGGGCTGGCCTGGGCTGGCATGGCCTGGGCTGGCCTGGCCGTGTGCCTCGCATTATCTATGCATCTGTATTCCTGCCAGAGCGGCGTCTTAAGTAGCACTCCCATGGCAGCGCTTATGCCATTAAGGAGTTGCATGCAACGTCTGCATTCAGATGGGGTCGCTTTTGTGCTCGCCCGAGCATTGACAGCAGCAGCAGCAGCAGCAGCAGCAGCGACACATCCTTCGGTGCATCTCCTGTGTGTGAGTGTGAGTGTGTGTGGCCCAATTAATGTCCTGATTTGCCATGGATGATAAGGTGGATGGCATAATGACAGCCCATGCATATGGGCTCCTGCCTTATCGTCTGGTGTTCTTATGGCCTCTACTCCTCCGATTCCACCCGATGGATTTCTTAGAGACGTAGAGCCATTCCCCGGCTCCTTCTTGGCGTCCTGCGCGTGTCTCTAATCCCACGAAAAATGCTTGGATCCCTCAGCTTTAGCCTGAGATTAACTTTTGAGTGGTTCTCATAATGGTTTTTCTTTCTTAGCTTCAATTTCTTTGGCAAACACTTTGTTCGTTCATGTTGCATGCCACAAAAAATGACGCAAACAAAAGGCATTCGCAAGGAGCGACTACTACTCTTCGTTTCCTTTAATTTTTCCAAGTTCTGTGTGGATTATTTCTTCGGAAAGCAATCGCGAATCGATGTTATGTTGATTTCGGAGAATGGCATCTGTACTGCCATTCAGAGGGTGCACTGCCACACTGGTAGTTGCCATTCTCATGTAAACACTAAATGATAAAGAATGATGAAGAATGAGAACACAGCTAGATCTCGTTTCAATTACTTTCGATGCCGAAAACTTTTCTCAATTGTCTTTCAATTTGAGTCTTCAATTAGTTCTAAAAGTTTTCGTCTTCATTTCATCTTACATTTCCCATTTCCCATTCCCATTCCAATGGAATATTCCCCGACAGCCAAAAAGTGTCATAAAACTGTTGTCTTGTTGTCTGGGTTCTTTGTTTTTCATTTTTCATTTGTTGTTTTCACTGTTTGCTGTTGTTGTTGCTGTTCTGCCATGTGTCATGTGTGAAACTCCAGACTTCAGACTCCCAAAACGGGTGGATGGGAGTGGAGTGGAGTGGAGTGGAGTAGGCGTGGCTGCCACGCAGAGAAGGAGGCAACAAGTGTCTGTTGTCTGTTTAGCATTTCATTACCCTCGGAGGAAGGTGGCCCCCGAAAAGACAGGGGGCAAAAGTATGTGGCAAATTTATTACAATTAAACTTTTGTTCATCCTTTGGTATTATTTCGTGTTTTTTTTGTCTGTTTTTGTTTTGGAGCTGCTGCTTTTTAAATGAGGCATAAACGAAAAGAGCCAGAACCAGAGCCAGAGCCAGAACCGGAGCCTTCCGCGCTCCTCTGGCTCTGGAATTAGCAGGAGATGGGAGCCAGGAGATGGCAGTCAGGAGATGGAAGCCAGGAGATGGCGGCTGTGGCTCCCAGACGCGTAGCACATTTTACCAAGTGATTTATGAGCCGTAGCGGTGGATGGGCAGGCAGCATTTAAAACATGGCAATGTATATGAATGGATCCCGAGACCCCGAAAACTTGACACATGTCTGTTGAACGGGGGAGCCAGAGAAGCGGGCTCTCCACTCCACTCCGCTCCACCCCGCTCCTCTCCTCTCCTCTCCAGACAGACAGACAGACACTCTGTCGTTCCGCGCGAGAGAGAGAGAGAGCGAAAGGGCAAGCGAATGAGAATGAGATATTTGCAATAAAAGTATGGAAATATTTTGCGTAGACCCCCCCGCCTCCATTGCGCTGCGGCTGTTCCCACAACAAGCAACAGCGCGGCACTTGCAACAGCCACAGTGCTGTGCAACAATACATACATTTTTGCTATAAATTTCCCTTTTGGTTGTCAGTGGCATTTTCAAGTGCCACTGCCACTGCCACTGCTGCTGCTGCTGCTGCTGCTGTTGCTGCACTCCAGGCATATCGGGGTCGTTGTCGGAGTCACAGTCAAAGTCGAGGCAGTGGGGAGGGGGCACTCATTTCATTTCATTTCAATGCCAACCGCAAAAAGCATTTCATTTGGTTACTTTCTTAGACGGCATCGAGCTCCAGACCCTGGATCTCCTGGGCATGGGCATGGGCATGGGCCTGCGGTTTCTGCCTGAATTTAATTAAATATTTAATGCTCCCACACCACCAGCGACCGGGAACCAAACCTCAGACTCCACACCAGACACCACACCACACCACACCACACCAGAATCCTGAAGCTTGAAGCTTGAAGCCAGAACCCCCAGAAGATGCGGCTGGGGGGCCTGGCCAGGGTCACCTTTCAATTTTGGGGTTTCTTTGGGGGTTTTGGGGGCATTTTTGGGGCCGTGTCCAGGGCCTGATGCTTATCAGAAAGTTTAGCATCAAATGAAAAGGGGGTTTCCTTCTGTGCTGTTGCTGTTTTTCCAATCGGTAATTCTTTATGGTGAAAACTTTTGGGAAAGACGAGTGGGAAAACCACCATGCACTGAAAGAAAATGTATGCTATTTGATGGGCATCCTAGATCTCTGGATTTTACGATTGGTTTTCATTTGGTTGGGAAATGTATTCTTACTATTTTCCATTCACTTGTAATCTTCGATCCTTGTTTTCAGGGTTGGTAAACGAATCACAGGCAGTGTTAACAATGTGACTAGTGTTGACAAATCGAATGGCAACGTCCAACACTTCCAACTTGTATGCTTAAGTCTACGACTACGAAAACATCCAAAGACCAGTGTTAACAACGCATTAATGAAGACTTATTCAAATATATTACATTTATTGAATTAAACGAATCATTTTGCTTTCAATCGATGATATCTAATCAATATTCTTCAAACTATGGTTCCACATTTAGTTTAGTGCTCGAAAACAGTCAAAAACCAGTGCTGGCAAACATATTTCAGAACACTCAATTTGTTTCCCAAACAAAGAATCACCAATCGACGGTTTCTAATCGTTATTCGATATCATTTTATTTTCAGTGTTGGTAAACCCTCAGAAGCGAATATCGAACACACTCTTGTGCATTCCCATGAAGATTTCTTCCAGAATTAAACAATCATTTAGACATGGCCTTCCACCAAAGAAAAAATGAAATCCTAAAGAGCAAAATGAATTTTAAAACTCGGTCACTTGTCGCGCGACTAATTTTCCATTTGCCATTTTCGCAACCGCCCCAACGCCCCAACGTTTGCACGCACTGCACCGTACAGTCCGTCCACGTAGTGCAATTCAATTGAAATGTTCGATTTTCATTAACTTTCCAATTTCCGCATATTCCCCGAATCGTTTTGGAAGGACACAGAAGAGTGCGCGCGCGAGTGGAATGAAAAACCACATGAAATTGTTAATTATAATGGACAATTGAAAACCATTCGCTCCGCACCACGAACGGGGAAGGACTCTCACTCTCCCTCTCCATCGGGACATATGGCCTCACATTGGGCCACACGATTTGTGGGCTAGAGATTGGCTTCCATTTTGCATATTTGAATATATATATATGTATATGGCATTTGGTATATTTGTAGCCCCCGCAAGCACCCAACCCCCCAAATCGAGTGAATCGAATCGAATCGAATAGAATAGAATTGAAATGAATGAATTGCCCAAGCAATTGTTGTGGTCCCCCCCATGCTCTTGTTTTCTCCACATACTCTTTGGAAGAGGGTATCCCTGATGGATCAGCGCACGAGTCAATGATTGAGTTAGGCTGCGAAAGCGAAACCGAAACCGGAAGGAACTTGTGTCCAAGGAGAAACATATTCCGGAGGCTCCGAAATACACGATAATACATCTCGAAAGAAAGTGTATCCCAAACAGCGTATACTGTGGATAGCATTCCGCCTTCTGCTGTTTGTTTGCCATTCAATTGTTCAATAAACGTTCAGCAGGGATAAGGGGGATGGGGACGGGGGCGGGGGCGGGGACAGATGAGAGACAGAAAGCATTTGGTGGTTACATGTTTGCATTTTTATTAGCTCTCGACGACAATGACAAAGATCGAAACAAATAGTGCAGACATATCTACGATACGGCTAGAGAGAGAGAGAGAGGGGCAAAGACAAGAGCGGATGAGGATGAGTATGATGATGAGGGGGTGGGAGAGCGGTAGGGGTAGGCTGGCATTCGAAACGGGCATTATTTGTTTTAATTGAAGTCAATTAAAGTGTGTGATGGTGTTAATTTACAGAAAAACAGAGAACCGAACAGTGCAGTACAGTACAGTACAGTACAGTACAGTACAGTACGGTACAGTACAGTAGAGCAGATGAATACAATATTCACATTGCGGGAGTCCGACACTTGACCTCCATTCGGAGACATTCAAAAAGCAACTTTGTCGCGCCCCATGAACGAGTCCATGAATGGGCCTTACAATGTCTCCGCAGGGACCCCGCTTGAGGAGCCTAAGAGCTCCCTCCTTCCTCCTCCATGTTTTGGCCGTTTCGCTGGCGCTTTTATTGGCCATCAAGTGGCCATCGATAAGGAAAATGGCAGCACAGGGAACACTTTCGGCCCAAGAATCAATCAGCGGAATCATGGTTCATTAATCGAATGCGAGCGGGGATATTCCGATTTCTGTGCCAGAGGAATGCCCCAGAACTCTACTCTGAAGCTGACCCTTGACCCAGGCAGAGGGAGAGAGAGGGAGAGGGGAAGCCAAAGCCCTTCGCTCTTGCTCTCTTTCACAAAAGTTCAATTGCATAAATTAACCAAAAGTATTCCACATTCCAGAGCAGAGTATTGTGTGGCAGCAGCGCATCATCCGCGTCATCGAGGGTCTCCATTATTGGATGCTTCTCCTGCTGCTGCTGCATTCAATGACAATTCTCCCTCTCTCTCTCTCTCTCTTTCTCTCATTAAAATGCCATTTAATTAATCATCGGAGAAGCCAAGCAAATGCTATAATTCAACGCTTCAGCTTCCTCCGTTCCGCCCTATTCTAATTGCTCGAAAAGGGAATGCCATGCGGCATGGGGCATGGGGCAGTTGCTTGATTCATTCCATTTGGGGGCCCACTGCTGATGGCTGATGGTTGATGGCTGATGGCTGATGATGGCGCTCGCTGTCCGCTCATTAAACAGCGCCAACTGCAGCGCTGCTTGCCCCCATCGTCATCACCATAAACGCCGCATATCATCGGGCATCGGGCATCAGGCATCGCGCAGCATGCATCAGAATCGGAATCAAGAGCAACTGCCCCATCCCCCAGCCATCATTGTCCATCATCTGTGGCTCCATTCGATTGGAACTTCATGAATCACTGAATCAACTGAATCTTAAGTGCCCAAAGATGATTGCTGAACGCTTTCTATCATCCCATCCCATATAATATGATATGATATCCAATATCATCTCCGATGAAGAGAGTAGATCTCAATACTTATTTGTCTATTAAATATTTTTATTTGGACATTAATCTAATCATTTCTTTATGTCTTCTTCTTGCAGGTATGTGCCTGGCGCCCCCTTCGACTTTCCACCAAGAAAATGTTCACACCGTTTGTATAATTCATTGAGTTTTCAATTGCCAAAACTATAGCCAGCTGCAGTCCGTCCCTTCGGGTCTTAAGTGGATCCGATTCCGATTCTTCACGGCGTCATATGTCCTTTGGGGCAGTGCTCCTTCCTTCAGTTCTTCAGTTCTTCCTGCTAATCTCCTCGCACAATTTTCAATTAGCCTAAGCAACTTTCCGTTCAATTGAGTCGCTCAAACAATGCTAGGGGCACGCCATGGCACGGCCCTCCCCTGCAAACCACACGCCCCGGCACACTCTCAGCCATCAATCAGGCCATCAATCAAAACTTACTGCCCTCCTCCCCCACCCCCCCAGCCGATGATCGATTTTGATGCTAGAAGCGATTTTCAGTCTACCTGCCCCCGTAGCCCTTTCCATTTCCCGCGGGGCTCTAGCGGCAAAAATCTAGCTGGAAAATTATGCAGCCCATCGATCAAAAAAAAAGAAAGAATTTTTCCAGAAGCAGCTGCCTGCCGGCTGGCTGGCCTGGCCCTCTCCTACGAGTCCTCGCATCTGCAGCGGCGACTCATATTTTTTGCACTCATCAATTTTGGTCTTTGATTTGGCTACGGCTTTGATACCCTAAAAGTGTCACGGGGTATGTGATCGATTGGCACACAGAATGTTGTCGATGGAGAGAAAAGTCTCTCAAGAGACTCAAAGATCAGAAGAGCTTCCAGGAGCAAGAGCGTTAGGGATATCCTTATGGAGCTGAGATCCTTCCCTGGGAATTGATTCCCCCCTAAAAACATCTTCA
Organism: Drosophila helvetica; assembly: GCA_963969585.1. NCBI lineage: Eukaryota > Metazoa > Arthropoda > Insecta > Diptera > Drosophilidae > Drosophila > Drosophila helvetica. The sequence continues at coordinate 43,885,235 of OZ018401.1, read as the reverse complement.
AATGTAAATGTTTTCCAAATTAAAATTCCAGGGTGTTTGAGGCTTCGAATCATTGGTATTTTTCCCACTTTTTCCGTTCAGGTTTTAATTCCTGCAACGTTTGCATTTGGGATTTAGGCCTCGAGTCGTCGACTTCTCGCGCGGTTTAGGCCTCAGGGACAATCGAGCTGTCGTCGTCCTCGTCCTGCCAGCCGTGTGATGGATGGTCCGATATATATATATATATATATATATATATAGACACGTAAGGGGAATGGAAAGCAGGGTGTATGAGCCAGAGGCGAGTTCATCATTGACAATGGCAGATGGGTGATGGGGGGCGGATGGGATGGACGGAAGGCAATAAGTTGGCTAAATATGACAGATGACCCCCTACCTCGACTGCCCCGTCGCACCTGATTGGCCAAACAGTTTGCATATATATCCATCTATATGTGCATATGTATCTGTATTTTTTTTCGTGTGTGCGCTTTCCATTATCTTCTATCGCCGATTGTCAATTTGCATTTGCGAGCACTCGATTCACTCGATTGGAAACACAAATTGACTTTAGACACTGAAAATTCTCAGTTCATTCGGTTTATGGATCATAGGCGAAGGAAATAAAGTCGCTGTTGTATGGCCCTCAGATTAAGAGGGAATCTAGCGATAAATAATCGATAAATGCGCAGTATAAGATGGGAATTGCTTGGAAAAAATAGGAACCAGAACTAAAAATAGATCAATTATTTATAAGTTATCGATAGGTAATCGAGAATCATTGAGAATGCATGGATTCAGCTATATGTACATTTACAATTTGTCGATAATAATTTATAACTTATCTATATCGACTGGGGATCGAAAAATGTTCATTGGGATTGGGCTGTATCCGGATACCGCTAAGTAGTCGATAAAAATCACGATTGACGATTCGGTTTTGGTTTCGAGGCTTACTTCTGTGATCTTTGAGCACTTTCACGCACACACACACACACACACACACAAATCCCGGCCGTCAGTTAACCGGTTAACCGGTTGCACTTACCGTTTCGAGCTTATCGCAGGCCAATCCCCTACATTTGGCACATCGTCTAATCCCAGCGATTTGGGCAACTTCTTAGGCTTATTTATGTCGGGGAATGCCTTGGACCGCCCTATTTTTCCCCCGTTGCCCCCCGCATCCTCGAAGCCATTCCGCTTTCGTCCCTTATTCTCGGAAAAGCTGACTTTTTGGGTTTGTTTAAAGTTTTCTACAAAAAGTAACGAAAGAAAAATAAGAGGCAGCAAAACTTTCGGCACAATACACAAGAAAAAAAACAAACCCGGAGAGTCAATCCAAAGAAAGAGAGAAAAAGATGGCGAGAAGAAGGTACAGGAGAAAGTACAGGGAGGAGGAACCAAAAAAAAAAGAGAAAAAAGAGAAAAAAAAGAGAGTGAACATTGTAACTTTTGCCTGACGGTTGAAACTTGCGCTAACCAAGTGGCATGGCATAGGCCTGCCCCAAGGGCTATGTGGGGCAGGTCTAGGAGAAACACTTTGCGAAACATTTTGTGTGCGTGTGTGTGTGTGTGTGTGTGTGTGTGTGTGCGTGTGGCAGAGGTAGAAGGTACAACATGGGCCACCAAAAAACTAACTGCTTACTTAACAAGACATATTCCAGCACTTAAAATGAAAATAAAATGGAAGCGAAAGACCAGAAGGAGAACAGGAGAATCAAGTGGAGAGATGGGAGAGAGTGGAGAGAAAGAAAGAGCGTCAGAAAAGTATCGCTGAAGGGGCAGAGAGTGATGTCTGGGAGAAAGAGCAACAGTGAAAGGAACATTTTGTGGATGCAAACCACTTTCTACCACTTTCTACTACTTCTACTACTACCCCTAAATATGGGGGTACCCTAGGCCCTTTCTACACTCTTCAGTTTTCAGCATCAATCCTACTGCTGTCGGATATCCTTTCTATATCATGTGTACGTCTGATCCACAATCCTGCAGATATCAATCAATTGATCGAGTTCTTTTCGGAATGAATATTTGGTACAAAAGAATGTATCCAAGTAGTTCTCATCAGAATTCAATCTGAATTCTTTCGTTTGATATCTTCTATATCTTCCAACTTATTGGGCTGCTTTCTACGATTCTAGCAGGGTATTCCCTGCATCCCCCATCCTATTGTCGCGATTCTATCCGTGGTCCTCCTTCTTTTATCCCAAGGCGGAACTTTATCAGTGAAGTTTACTTAATACGCAAAGTAACTTAAAAGCAAGCGTCGACGACGACCAGGATGAGGATGGGGATGAGGATGAGAATGAAGACAAGGCTGCGGATGAGCATGGGGATGTGGAGGGGGCTGCTGGGGCCTGAGGACGAGCACGGCCAAAGTTTTACGCACATAATAAGCTCAACTTCTATATGCAATTTCTGTTGCCGTTGCCACGTTTTTTCACTTTACTCGTAGTTTTTTTATTTTCTATTTTTTTTTTTTGTGAAAGGCGACTTTCAGTTTCGTGGCGCTTAATACTTGACTGCAACTCCCGTCCTGCCATCGTCCTGCCATCATCCTGCCCCCGCCAGCTTCCCTGCCATATTTCTGTTTTCGTTCGGGGAAGCGAATTTTTAATATCAAACGTTGGTCCACCGCAGCAGAGGCGACCTGAAATGTGTCTCTATCTTTCCCCCCCCCCCCCCCCCCCACTACCTCTCTCTCCACACGCCACCGATTCATTCGCAGTGATTGAAAAACTTTGCGACAGCTTTCCAGCTTTCCGCCGGCTTTTCACCGCACCAAGGAATTCGTGCTGGCTGAAGCAGGATCCCGGATGCGCGCTGCCATTGAAACACATTGTCGATTTATACGGTTACCAATCCTATAATTACTAACATTATTAGTGTTTGGATGCCCTTCCTCCTCTGTGCAACTTGTGGATGATCCCCTATACGACAGTTTGCTCCTTGTGATTCCTGATATACATATATATTCTGATATATCCCAAGTGCAATCAAAGATGTAATGTATGATCTATAATTTGCATTATGCATTCTCTGCATCTTATATTATGTACCCCGATCTCATATGAGCTCTCATCCCTGAATACTGCTCTTTCACGGGCCTTCATATCATATATGCCTCCTTATACGTACTCTAGTAGGATTCTGGTAGACACTTGCCCCCTTACCGATCTGGGCTACAACTTAAGGAGCTTTCTTCATTGCACCATCGCAGAATATGCAATGGGGTTATGTTTGTGCATAGGCTCTCGGGATGGTTCCCTCTCGACCTACCCGTACTACCCTTATGTAGGTCAAGCTACGAATACCGTTTCCCATACCCTATCCCCCGAATTATCCCTTAACAGTATTAAATCCGATATCTACCACCACTTGAATACTAATAATCTGTAATTCTTTACTCTTTCATTTCTACTTACTACTTAGATCTTTAATAGTTTATGTTTAAATTTGTAGGGCTTATTAGCATAATTTTGTTAATTGAATACATCCATTAGTATCCTCCTATCCAGCATAATGGTATGAGAGTGCGTTGATGCCATTGAGCCGCTCTTATACGTGCTCCCATATGATAATTACTCTCTTATACTCTTGATCCGATATTCTGTTCCAGAGCCTGTCCCTCCTTTTATCGTAATTACTTTCTTCTACCGCATTCCGCATACTTTCAACTCTTTTTCCTCCCTCGAACTGAAACTCTTCGCCCTGTTCTCGTAATTTCTCTTGAACAGAGTGTCTTAGCGCTGCATTCTCCCATCTGGTATTAGCCCCATCCATTATGAGCCATGAAATTGACTCTTTTGAGGAGCCCACATAGCACTCTGCCAAGCAACTTGTTGGGCCGCCCTTTCCCATTTCCCATTTACCATTTTCCCTTTCAAAAAACAGAACATTTTAACCCCTTATTACGGGCCCTGGGGCATGTCACTTGGCGCCTTTTCACGCTTTTCTTGGCTTTTCCTGGCTTTTCCACACCCCCCCAAATTCCCCAATCCTCACGTTATCCTCCAAGAAAGTGTGCTGTGTGTGTGTGTGTGCTGTGTGTGTGTGTGTGTGGGGTGGGGTGTGTGGGTGTGTGCATTCAAGTGCTAAGTACTTACTTAGCAGAGTTTTTCCGTCTGCAGTTCAACAGTTTTGCCGAGCATCAAAACCAGCAGAAGAGTTTTCCCAACCAGTTGCTGGGTGCTGCTGCAGCAGTGTTTTCCGCTGCTGCTTGTTCAATGCTCATCAACTTTTCATTTGCCATTTTATAGTTTTTCCCCCGAAACTGCAGTGGCACGGGGCACGGGGCACAGGGGCACAGGGGCAGGGGTAACAAAGAGATAAAAACTTTAACTACTTTGTCGCCACTTGGCTGGCTGCTGCCATTATTCTCCATCTCCATCTCTATCGCCCTGTCGCCCTGTCGCCCTGTCGCCCTCTCTCCTGCTCCTATAATGACCTCATTTGTATTAGCAATCGACTGAATGGAAGACAGAAACACAGAAACACAGAAAGAGTGCAGGCAGGGGCAGTGGCAGGGGGCAGTGGAGTTGAGGGTGAGGGTGAGGTGAAAACTTTGCCACTGGGTTTCTGGGTCGCTGACTTTTTCAAGTGCAAAGCCACAAACGAAACGAAACGAAACGAAACCAAGAGCACACATTTCTGTGCCAATTAGACAGTAATTTACCCCCCGAAAACTGATGATCCTCGAAGGTCAGCCAAAGTGCTGTTTGGATCGCAAATTAGAGAAGCAGAAAAGGACGGCAGGACGGCAGGACGGCAGGACGGCAGCAAATCTCTAGCAAGTAGAGCTCTTGTATGCACCATATTCCTGCCACAAATACCCCTGCCCGCACGGTGCATGCATTGAGGCGTCTGAGGCGTGCAAATGGCAGCAATTACCACACACACACAAACACACACACACACCCAGACTGAGGATGCTGCACCCACACAATCACAGCCGGTGCGACAATCATAAAAAGAGAGTGTATGCCCCTTTGCCACTTGAGTGTGCCTTCAAGTGTGGCACACGACGAAAATTTCAAGTCAAATCCCAAAGACACAAAAGGAAAAGGAACAGCCAGCGAAAAAGGACTGCCATTCGATGGCATAGGGACCACGGGGATACCCCTTAGCATAAATATTTACGAGCCAACAGCAAAGAAGGTACATTTCCCGCTGTTCGGGAATTGATTTCTCAAACGAAAACCATTCGCAGAGGTGTCAGGACATCGACTGCACCAACAGTGCAACAGAGCAGTGGATTTCAGGACCAAGCGAAGGCAATCGACAAAGCCATTTCGGCAGGGACTGGGACTAGATTCCTAAATGAGGAAAATTCTAACTGATATCATCGTAATGAAAGGCATCTCTAGATAATAGTTAATCCATTTTGAAGGGAATTGCCATTGAATCTTTCAGGAATAAACTGAAAATAAAATAAACTAAAATAAGCTGAAGTGTTCCGATTACTATATCTGCTACCATGCTTACCTCCGAGTCTGATATACCCTCCGGGGTGTTTTGAGGGTACCGAGAGGGTATGGGGAAAACGAAGTAAAATTGTCAATGTCTGTCTGCTCACTCCTCCCGTGCCGCCGCCCCCCATCCACTCGTTGGCCTATTTAAAAATTCAAAAGGCATCCAAAGCGATGCAGTGCGGCGGCAGGGGTGGTGGGGCAGCCACTTGAGGCGGCGGCTGTTCCAGTTTCCTGTCGCCGCCGTCGCACAAAAGTATGCAACATGTCAGCACAGACGCGCCAGCCGAAAGCTGAAAGAAAGGGCGAAACAAAAGCGCAAGATAGAGGGAGAGGGAGAGAGCGAGAGCGAGAGCGGGAAAGAAAGAAAACATAACGGGAAAATGTTATAACGAGTGCAAACAGTGGATAAGAGGGCGAGAGAAAGAGATAGAGATGGAGAGAGAGAGGGAGTACTGTCTGCAGAGCAGGAAAGAGGGAGAGGGAGCGGGAGAGGGGCATATGCATGTCTAACGGTAATGCCATCAAATATGCCGAACATGTAGGCTTACGGGGGGGCAGAGAGGGATGCCGTGCCCCTTTTATGTTTTTATTGTGCAAATAAGTTCGGCCTTGAATGGACCACCCACCCAGCCATCCAGCCACCCATGCTTACCTCTCCTCAAGGTATGCCTCAGAGAGTGAGAGGAGTACACTGCCACAAGCAAAATATGAATGAAAGTCCATCCACCAGCAATGCTCACGCGCTTTCCAGCACTATCAGTCACTCTGCTATGCAACACTGCCCCTTTCCGAATGAATCTTCACTGAGTGGTAGAGAATACTGGCAGCTATGCTGGAATACTAGCCAGTATCTCAGTTTCTCAGTATCTCAGTGGAGCAGCATTCAGAATCATTGCTCTCCACATACCCAACTCCATCTGTGCCCCATCTTTGTGGGTCTTCGGGCACCCAGCTACTGGGAGATCGGTCTGGAATCTGGCATCTGGAATCCGATTCACACATCGTCCCTTTCGGCAGGCACTCTCTCGCCGCTTTCCTGGCAGTGTAGCGCCACAAATATTGATCTCCTTTCGGTCTGGCAATGCTCTCAAGCGTTCCCTTTGATCTCTCACTTCGGCGTGTTTCCCCGGGTCCCTCTTGAGAGTAAATTTAGGCTGCTCTCGATTTGCGATTGAAGTCTATTTTCGGACGCGGCTCAGGTCTTGGGGCACACGCCACTTGTGCACGCCCCACGCTCGAATGGGGGCGGCATGCCACACAGAGGGCGGAACAACGGGCAGAGGGAGGCCGGACAATATTTGCCCGTAAGCTGTTCTTTTTTTTTGTCGCTGGAGTGGGAACTATTTTGCAGTCATAATTCAAAAACTAACTTTCGGGCGGATAGCAGGGGGTGGGTGGTAGGGCGAGGGCGTGGGCGTGCCTGGGATTACATAAATCAACAATTTTTTGGTCTGGCCAAAAGGAAAGCAAAGCAAAAAAACGAAACGAAACGAAACGAAAGAGCTACCCAACTTTTAAGCAAACAAATATTAATTTTAACTTTTGCCGCGGCACTCTCCTTCTCCTCCTCTCCCACTCTCTCTCTCTGGCAATAAATGCAGGAAAGGAAAGAGCAGGAAAATAAAATGCATTTGCTGCATTTAAAGCTTTTAAAGTGTGTAAAAGCTGCGAAAGAGAGTGTTAATTTTTCCACCCATTGGCATTTTTAATGTGCCGTTTTTAATTGTTTTTCAACAATATTTTCTGTGCGCGTCATGAATTAATTGCAATGGGATGCTGAGGGAAAGACTATGGCCAGCAGCTGGCCCTCAGACACACACACACACACACACACACACGACGACATAATGGTCATCGGTTTTTCACCGATGCACAAAAAGGCATGGCAGGCCAAGGGAAGGAACATTGGTGAAATGGCTATGAGAAACGGTCGGTAGATGTAGGTTTAGTCCTTGAAACATCCCCGAACAAGCCAAAGCCAAAAGTATCCACCGACAAGAGCCTGATCTTTCCGGCCTCCAACTCCGAATACAGTCGAACTTCTCTATAACGAATCGCAAGGGGACAAAAAAGAATTCTTTATGGAGAATTCTGTTTTTCATTTATTTTACTTTAAAATAATTAGTATTTTTGTGTGGGAAGCTCACATTTATAGTTCGGGACTTTGCCACATACATTTGTACCTTTGTTTTGGTAAGAAACATAATAAAAAAAATTAAAAAAAAAAATCGTTATGGCGAGATCGAAAACGTATGGGAACTCGAGTTACGGAACTCGTAATATTCGAACCGAAATTCATCATAAGGAGATCAAAACGTACTGAAAACTTAACAAAAATGCAGTGTTCCGGAAATAAGTTCGTTATATAGAAAACTTCGTTATGGGGAAGTTCGTTATAGAGAAGTTCGACTGTAGTTTTCTCTTCGTATAAACACTGCGAATGTCAATGGTTACCGTCGGTGGAAAACAGCATCAATGTAGTGCTCTCTCTCTCTCTCTCTCTATCGCTCTCTTTTCTTTGCGCTCTTTTGAGCGTTCCTCTGAGCCTCGCGATAATTCTTAACCGCTTGTTTATTTATGCGGCGTCCGGAAGAGCAACACACACCCACACACCCACAGAAAAAGTCCTCGGGGGAGCAGGAGAAGAGGGACATAGAGGTGGGGAGGGGGAGAAGGATGGGCTCAAAAGAGGTAGAGAGATAATGTGTGCACATGTGTGGGTGTGAGTGTGTGTATGTGTGCGCGTGTGCCTTTATTTATGCAACATGCATTTAAAATAAAATAAATATAAATTAAGCATAAGGCGCCAGCAGCGCCGGAGAAGAGCCAGCGCATCGCTGAATGCCCTTTCATTTTGCAGAAGAAAGCGAAATATAGATAAAGACAGACAGGAAGAGTAATGGCAATAGAGGGAGAGAGAGAGTGAGAGTGAGGAAGAGTAATGGCGATACAGACATAGAGAGAGAGTAAGAGTAATGGCGGCAAAGATTGAGAGGGAAGCGATCCTGAAATTCGATTCTGAGACAACAGATGCGACAGCCTGTACACGGACTTAAAAGTTCGATAGATAATCGATTGGAAAAGTATACAATCGATAGTCCGAATTGAGCAAATCGAAAGATATTCCCGAGTACCCACTGAGTGGTTTTTCTCTTCGCTTTCAGAGAAGAGCATTTGACAGTTGCTCCATCGCCTGCCCGGGGGGTGGGGCGGGGGGGGATACTCTTTTTATTGCGCGCAAAATTATTCCCACATTTTTTTTCGGGCTCCCGCTTCTGGGCTTGGGGGTGGGTTGTGGGCTGTGGGCTGTGGGCGCTCGCCATTTTGTTGCCTTGCATTAATTGCAATGCAAAAAGGCAACGTCGCATAAATTTCTCATATTTAATTTCGCCCGAGTCGCGGCAGATGCTAGCCATAGATGCAGATGGAGGAACCAGCCATGGGGGTAGGGGTCTGAAGCCCGGGGGCCAGTTTAATGCACTCTCTGTTGCATGCACCCCGCCCAGCCACACCCACACCCACTCCCACTCGCACTGTTATTTGTTTACCACGCTATCCCCCCACCCCACCACTCGGGTGTGTGTGTGTGTGTGGCATCGTTTACATTAAATTATTTATGCACTCGACTGTGCACTGCGGCACTTGCGGCTTCACAAACAAACCAAAAAAAGCAAAAAAACCCTGAAAAAATTAGCAGTAACGACCGCAGGATACCTGGCACTCAAAGAAAGGGATCTTGAAACTAATTTGTGCTAGAAAGGCATCGCAGAAGAGGAAGTCCAGCGAGACTGGCGACTCCATTCGGAAGGTGTCAAGGTATCAAGGTATCGGGCAAAGTCCATCATGCCCATCGCAATGCACAATCCTCGAGAGCACTGGCTGGCCCACCGAAAGGAAGGCCTGAGCCCAGCTGGCGGGACTGTCACGCCCCGGAAACCCCACCCAGGGGCGTCCCTCCACTTTAAGCTCTGGCCAAATGTTGACCGAACCATAAAAATGCTGAACAAATGTGCGGACATTGGCCATTAAGGTTCTTCTTCTTCGCTGCTTAACTTGAACTTGGCCAAGGACTAAGCCAAGCTCTTGTCTGCCCTCCTGCCAGCCTTTCTTTCAACTGCCTGCCCGCTGCCCGCTGGCTTTCTCCTTCTGCCTGCCGCCTGCCGCCTTTCTGCCAAGTCAACTGAGAGAGTGTCCAATAAAATGTCAAAGAAAATGGCCAAAAGGCTTTTAATTGTAATGAAAATGAAAAGGAAAATGCTGCAGGAGACGGGGGCTCAAACTTTTGCAGTGGATTTAAGTTTTAGGAGTGGCTGTATCCCCCTGCATCCCTGCCCCCCTGCCACCCTGCCCTCCGCCCGTGCCCCTGTCTCTTTGGCCATTGTGTGACCCCGTTACAAAGGGGTTTCATGAGCGTTTAATTGTCGGTAATTAGCTAGATGAACAATGGCCAACTTTTCAGCTGCGAGGAGCAACTTTTGTGAGCAGCTCAACAGGAGCTGTGTAGGTGTCCGAAGGAGCGGGGGACACGGAATGCTCTCGCGAGAGAGGAGGAGAAGCCAATTGAGGGGAGACCACTTGCGGGGAAGGGCAAATGGTAGGGGGAATGATACATGATTGATACAATTAACGATAGACCGATGATATGGTCCAAGAAAATTACTATCCCCAGAAGAGTATTCGGGAAATTCCACACACAATAAGAGTATAATATTCCTGAAAAGCTAAAGTATAAATTTCATACATTTTGGAAATTTCCATTATTTTTCGCGAATAAAAAATGTCTCAGCAAAAATGTCGCTTAAATTTCAATAGAAATTTCGATTGAAATTTGCTTTTCATTTAATTGACACTCACACAGACACACAGACACACAGTCACACACCCACACATGGGCATAATGAGCGGAGGCAAAAATGACAAAGGTCCCCCCCGAGGCCCCCCATGCCTTTGTTCGCGGCAGAGAGGCAATTAAAATTAATTTAAATTTACTCGCCTGTGCAAATGAGCTGGGGAAAAAAAGGCCACAGAGACACAGCCATAGACACAGCGACAGACACAGCGACAGAGCAGATGCTCTCGTGGAAGAAAAACAAAGGCCAGCGCCCACTTTGAGGCACTTTAACGTCCCACTTTAACACTCCGCCTTCTCTTTTCCTCCATTTGCAGAGCTAAGCCACGCGGATCTGATGCCCAGTCTGGAGATTCTTCCGATGCAGGAGGTGCAGCGCAAACCTGTGGGCAAGTCCCTGATCCTCACCTGCCGACCGACAGTGCCAGAGCCAGCCTTGGTGGCCGATCTCCAGTGGAAGGACAACATGAACAACACCATTCTGCCCAAGCCGTAAGTGTGAAAGCGAAACAGACAGATACATCTACATATACATATACATATATGTATGTATATTGGTGTGTGGTTTCCTTATTTGGTGTTTTCTGTACACTCCACCACCCACCACCCACCACAGACACTCTTCCGAGTAGAAATCTGCAGGAATGCACTCAAAATTAGAGACCAATTGAAGGGATTTTCTGTTCGTCAATAAATAGGAAATGAATCTACGAGTGGAGAAGGGAGTTCGAATGAACGAGTGCTCATTCGAATTCATTCGAACTCCCTCCTTTTGGGTGCATTCATGTGCAGAGTGCTCTTAAGGCCAACCACTGATATATCCGTATACCGTATACCCCGTATTGTAGGCCCAATTATGATCCACTGTACGATTCCAAGGGCAATAGAAGGAAAGCGTAAGTGAAAGTCGCGACATGCAACAACATTTCATGGTAAACAGTGCCACAGAGACTGTTGAAAGTAACCACCCCAGTAACAGTAATAGTAATAGTAACAGTAAGAGTAACAGTAAGAGTAACAGTAAGAGTAACAGTAACAGTAACTGCAACCAGTATTCAGAGTAATTGCAAGAATGAAAACTCCGCAGTAACCCAAAAAAGACCAAAAAGAAACGAACAGAGAGCCCCAAATCTCGAATATCCATACCCTAGCAGAAACATGAATGAGAAATGAACAATCAAGGCCTAAACGAGTACAGTACACACCTGAGACTGTAGTCGAATGCATGTGTCCTTGCATTGGAAGTCCGTTCCTGGGGCTGCCTCTCCAGTCTACAGCATTTTCTGATTCTGCAAGGGTAGTTTGGATGGCATCTTCGTAGACCCTCGTAGACCCGCTGCTGCTCTCGTGTTGATGTTCCCCTTTTTTGTGGCATGATTAATTGTTTGACTTTGATTTGATTTCATTTTATTTGTTGTTAACTCATTTTGCCATACGGAGAGAAATGCATTTTGCGCGAGCAATTGACATCCGACCTTTGACATACACACGCACACACACACAAACACGCATCAATGCTCCCGCCTCATATCCTTTGCCATCAGCGCATCGTTGCTCTGGCTTGCTCTCCTCATGCGATTCCATTCAATTAGCTGTTGCACTAACCCCCCCTCATCCACTAATGATTGAGAAGTGTGTGGCAACCCTGTCTAAGCAAGAGCATGCCGCAGGGCTGCCAGATTTCAGCGAATAAATCTTATAGAATCGACAACTCTGGCAGAAGTAAGTACAGTTGTGTGTGACAGAGAAGGAAGAAATCTTTTCATGAAGTGGAAGAACATCAAGAGATATGCATCGACCTACACATTCGAATGTCTGACAGGTGCAGGTACAGTCATCACAAGAGAACTGAGGCTTAGAGTTGCCAGATAATCGGGGGAAAAACTTCAGTCAGTGTCAAAAACGAAAAGAAAACAATGAATGCAATCCTCCAATTGCCCCAAAAGAAATTACCGAAAATTGCATTTGCCGGCGAAATCAATCAAGGAATCCGCCGAATGAAAGCTTTTCTTTTTCTAGGCTCCTGGGAAACATGTCAGACAGAAGCCAAAGGAAATGCAGAAGAGGAAAATGCGAATGGGAATGCTTGGGCGATATATTCAGATCCGGACTTGCAAAGTCCGAGTGATGGGAGGTGTGCGTGTGAAAAGCGAAATCGTGTTAATTAATTTGCCTGCCGACTGACCCCGAAATGGGTGGGGTGGGGTGCGGTACGAGGTCGACACCTGACCCGGCCAATGCTAAGCTCTCAGTCCCTTCCTTCCCCCTTGAAAAAGGGTGAGCCCCCCTTCCCCCCGCCCACGATTGCGTGCCAATTAACCTCGTTTCCCTATTCAGAGCTTCAGAGGTTCAGAGGTTCAGAAGTTCAGAGAAGGAGAAGGAGAAGCAAAACTTGGACGAGTGTAAAATTTCATGTTTGGCTTTGGCCCAAAAAACATTTTGTATTATTTTGTGCTCCTATTTCCAGCTGGCCAACAGCATTTTTAGGGGTTTGCGAGTACTGCCTACTTTTTGCTGTGTGTGTGTGTGCGTGTGTGTGTTTGTGGGGGGGTTTTTCTTTATTTGTTTAGCTTTAATTATCGCTAGCTGGATGGAAATTATGCTGGAAACCCTGGCATCCACATCACATGCCATCAGACATCAGACATCACACAGGCTCTCGCGCGTTTAGTTCGATGGCCAGAAGCCAGCAAGCATTTTCCTACATTCTGGTTGCTGTCTCTCTCTCTCTCTCTCTCTCTCTCTCTCTCTCTATCTCTATGAATATCATGAATATCCGTTGGTCCTGCAGATGATATGTGCTCCATGAAAGGGATATGTGCTCTCTCCATTTGGGATACCCTTTTATTTACCCAAAGGATGAGGAATCGCTGAAGCAAAGATCTTTCTTTTTGGATATGGGAACAGGATCCTCATGGATCTCCTCTTAAATGTATCGAAAACTTATCGGCCATCCGATAATCGTTGAAGCAAAGGTTCTTCCCGTTTGATCGTCGTGGGACATACTATAGGGATAACTTTCTTGGTAGTCCCCAACCAATCCTCAATTCCGATCCTTGCTTGGGCGATGCTTTCGCTGATGCCGTGGGGTAATGCCAGGGTATTGCTCCTTTCGAGTGCTGGACATACTCTCCTTCTTTTGTTATTTGGTTTGGGTTTTTGGCTGCTGGCTTTTTTGGAGGAGACGCCACGCCACGCCCCGCCACACACACACCCACTCTCTACAGTACGCACCGTTTGCTGCATTGCATATTTGCAGGCGCGAAATGTAATTAAGCTGCCAAAAACCCAACGGGGTTTCGGCAGAGACCCCCGCCCGCATCCGGGGCGTCAGGGGTGTCAGGGGCGTTGTTTTTGCCCCCTCCTCGAGTTAATTAAAACGATTAAGTTCGGCATAGTTCTGCGGCCGTGCATTGTCCGCATTTTTGGGGGCTTTTTGCCGCCGCTCAACTGCTGCTGCTGCCACTGCTTTGCCGGGACTGGCATTTGGGGGCATGCAACCAGCTGCAAAGCACGGCAGTAGATCAGGCCTTTGAATGCAAGTGTGCAAGTGATTTGTGGAGTGGCATGCATTTGGAAGGGAAGCAGGGTTCGTAGGCATTTGAAATGGTCCCTGATTACATCCCTTCGGATTAGATTTGCTGGACACTTGACTGGGCAGAGTCCTTCACAAAAGTTGAAGAGATGGATCCCTGCAGGAGGATTGGCATTGGAAAAGAGACAGCTGATCTGTGGATTGCAGGATTGCATCAGCTGTTCTGTGGATTTCGAAATGAATCACTCGCTCTGTGGATTGTGAGCGCGTGGAAGGGATTGTCCGTGCCAGCGGATCAGAGAGCATAACAGCCGAAGGCGCAGACTGTGGCATGCGACTCCGTGCAACACGACTCCTGCTCCCTGGTGGCTCATTCCAGGATTCAATAACAGCGACAATCGCAGCAGAAACAACGGCAAAAGCGCCATCTTGATGAGCATCTAACGGCCAAAAGAAATGCAATAAAAACAGGGAGAGTCCCCAAGGCGCCAATAGGGTGATATGAAAGGAGGGAGGGAGATGGGGTGTGTGTGTGACAGAGACAGCCACAATGATGTACCCAAGAGACAATCAACCGCAAAAAAAATAAAGAAAGCTAAATTTTTGACTTAACGTCTCTTTCCCACTCTCTCTCTCTCTCTCTACTTCTACCTCTACCTCTTTCTCTCTCTCTCTCTCCCTCCCCCCTTTGTTGTTCTTGTTGCGGTTCTTTTCCTTTTTTTGGCCTTCTCTTTTGTTTGTTTGTGTGTTTGTGTGTGTGTGTGTGTGTGTGTGTGTGCATTGCTTGGCGCAATATTAAAAATCCGAACGCAAATATGCAGCGAAATTTTTTCTGCACAATGTCTTCTTCCGCTTGGAACCGCATTTCCCTCCACTCCCCCTCTCGATCCCCACCCTTGCTTATCGGCAACGCTGACGCTGCGTTTTTGCCCAGCGCAGGAGTCCAGGCCATATTGATACCCTGTCCTCGAAGAAAACGCTCTTGCAAAGGATGGAAATTGAACAGATTTGTGGGGCGAATGCAGAAGCTGGATTTAGTGTCTAAGTGTCTAAGCCAAGGCGACCGATGGGCGCTTCTTTTGGCTTCTTTCTCCGTTGGGCTCCTTTCTTCTGCTAACTGTATCTGGGCACAGGGTATCCCTCTGTCGAGACTCAATTTGATTGGTGCCGTTTTTTTGGCTCGTGCTTTTTTGTATGCGCCTCTCCGACAACTTTTGTTAGCATAATTTTCGGGGCGCAGGCAGCGCCGCCGTTTTCTATGCGCCGCCCACGCACATCTGCGTCTCTGTGTGTGTGCGATTGTTGTTTGTGTATGGCTGTGTGTGTGTGTGTGTTTGTGTGTGTGTATGTGTAAGGCAAACAAATACCCCGCATGCCATACGTATTTTTTTGTCGGAATTTTTCTGGCAACAATTGGGCGAAACGCAAATCGAACGCAGATTGTGCCTCCACTCCCTATATTCCGTATTCCGGATACCATATTCCAGTGCCGTAACCGTAACCGTAACCGTACCCGTACTCCCCCGCACACACACACACACACACACTCACTCACACAAATGCAAACACACACAAAAATGTATTCGTTCAATATATAAAACCAATTACATTCGTAAAAACAAAAGTAGGGAGGAAAATAGTAGAAGGAAAAGCTGAAGAAATGGGAGGCACGAGGCAGATGAGAGTAGGAAGCAGGGGGCTGGCAGGGGGCTGCAGGAGGCTGGGCAGGAGGCTGGCAGGAGGCTGATGTTGATGATGACGACGACTGTCAAAAAATTGAAATCCGCAAAAGGATGGGGGACGGGGGGCGGGGGCGGGCCGGAAGGATATTTTGTCGGAGCTGGTGAGAGGGGAAGGAACGTGCGTTGACTTTACGGTTATTCCATGGATTGCAATCCATTCGCAATCTGTACACTGCCTCCCACAGTCGTACGCCTACTTCCTGGCCCCTCCGTCAGCTGCCTTTTACCCCTCCCAAGTCGGAAAGTTATTTCAGAATTTCCTTCATCGTCTGACGGCCGAATCCTCTTGTCTTTTGCATACCCTAGATGATGGATTCGAGCAATTATTCGAGGAATTATTTATAATTATATTGCCGTGCTCTGGAACCTCAAAAGACTTCCAGACACTCACCGATAGGCGCTTCTTCCAGTGGTGTCGATCCTTATGTGACAGAGGATCCCTTTTGAGAAATCTAGAAAAATCTACCTCCCCATGGACCTCCGATGGAAGATCTTCCTACAGCGATGGGCGCTGCTGCACAAAGCGCGTCTTCGGGCTGGCGATTAAGGCTGTTGGGGGATCATCTTTATCAACTACAAAATTATGTATATCGAAGGGTATCGTCCATTTAAATGCCCAGCCCTCCCAGCCTTCCCTCCTGCTTCTTGTTTCTGCTGCTGCTACTGCTGCTGCTGCTACTGCTGCTGCTGCTGCTCTGTACATTTGCTATCGTTGCGTTCATTTCCGTTTCCGTTTCAGTTCTCGTTTCAGCTCTCGTTTTTGTTTTGCCCACTCTCATAATAATCATAATAATAACTGCCCTCTCTCCCTCCTTCCACTCTCTGCTGTTCTACTCTTTCTCTATGCATATTTAGTTTCGGGGGAGCCCCATGGAAACTTTTTTAATTAATTAGTACGTGAGCTGCTCAATGGGCGAATGGGCGAACGGGCAGGCAGCAACGGCAGTTCTGGGGAGTGGGAGTGGGAGTGGGAGTCGGGGGGGTTCGTTTCATGCTCCACGTTCGTTTCTGCCATAATTTGTTGGCTTTATGCGATTTACTGTACACAAATTCGTGCACAAATCGCATGGAAATGAAAGGCAGAGGCGTGAAATTTTCCCCATGGCCCGTAATCCTGGCAAAGGGGGCAATGGAATGGAATGGGATGGAATGGGATGGGAGTTTCCAGTTTTATAAAGCCATCAACATTTAACTGCCAGAATCGGTTATGAAAAGGGTTTCCCACATGCTTATAAAACTGTCAGGAGCGAAAGCTCCGAAAGGATCATAGACCCAATCGAGAAGTTTCCCTTGGTAGTTGGATAGATTCGAAAAAAAAAATCGTTAGGCGGTAATGAAACGGTTAGAAAACGGTTGGGAAACGGTTATGCCACTAAAAGAGAAATGTAAGTGAGCTGAAAATAATAGAAATGCTCAAACGGGAAAAGCCAGAATCATCCAATTACTTGGATCATGCCATTGCCCGATGCTTGCAACAGAAAGGTGCCACACACACAGCAAAGCAGAGCGGAGAGCCACGAGCCACCGAGTGACGGTGACCTCATGCTTGTGGCGCACACACACACACACGCACACACACACACACACTGGCGAATACACAATGAAAAGCCAAAGGAATTTTCCCATTTAGCTGGCAAATTTGGTGGAAAATGCGAGAAAATATATTTATATTCGCATGGCGAAAAAGGGAAATGGGAAATGGAAAAAATGCGTAGCACATTTGTGTGGGGAAAAGGCATGCAAATTGAGAAGAAAAGCAGTGGAAAGTGCAGGACTAACACGCAGCCCACAGCCCCACAGCCCCACAGCTCCACAGCCACACTGCAATCGTTATAATCATTGTGCATAAAAATAATAATTTTTCTCCCCCTCCGAAAGCATACATGTACTTGTACCATTTGAAATGCATATTGTTCTGTTACTAATACACTCTCTAATGTAAGATCCGCAAGAAAGAAGAACGAAGAAAGCTCATCCGTTTCCTCCCCCATCCACCTATCCACAGGACGGGACGGAACCAGCCACCAATGTACACGGAGACGCTGCCCGGCGAGAGCCTCGCCCTGATGATATCCTCGCTGACGGTGGAGATGGGCGGCAAGTACTACTGCACTGCGTCCTATGCAAATACCGAAATTCTCGAGACGAGCGTCACAATTACAACTTATGGTGAGTCCTTCTTCTCTTCTCTTCCCATCCCTCCCTTCCCTCCGCACCGAATATCTCTCCTCTCCCAGGCAAACGATAATGATGATTCGCATTCGCATTCTCATTATCATTATCATTACCGTTATCATTACTATGAGTGTTATTGTCCTTTGCGTGTTTGTTGTTTTTGTTTTGTTTCCTTTGGATGGTAAGCATTTTGAATGCTGTACTGCAGTACTGTTGGGCGGTACTGTACTTCAGTCAAATGTAATTTCCCAATTTCGAACAAAGAGCAGCCCGAAGCTGTCAGGAGAAGTACACTTTTCTCTGTCCGGGACTGTACCACGGAAAGCTCCTTGCATTTTCAACACTGGAACAGAGCACAAAGAACATCAGTTTATACCTTAAAGGACGAGTTCAGTAGAGATAGCTTAAAATAATAATGTGATGGAATCTCTGACCAACACTGATCGCAGGCATGGGACCGTACCTGTCCATTTTCAATACTGGGACAAGAAGGACTATGACTCACCAGTCAAAGCTGGTTACACGCGGATGTGTCTTCTCAATGATGCCTCCGATTGTGGTATATTTGATGTAATATATGGGAATCTTCGATCGCCCAAGGGAAATAACATACAAATACTTTTCCTTAGCCTCCGCTCCCATCCAATTGAAAAACGGGGTTCAGTAGATCCTGTCGTGAACGGACTTTGTGATTACTTTGCTGCTGGCTGTTGTCATGCTTGACTTGTCACCATTTTGACTGGCGAACCCGCCTGGTTACTGGAACTGAGAGTAATTGCCGTTCAACGTGATTCCTGCTCAGTGCCTGCCACACGATTCATTTATCTTGTTAGCAATTTGTGTCCCCAGCACACGGTTCCATCTACAGCTACAGCTACGGCTACGGCTACCAGTTTCAAGTACAGTCTGCAGTCCAGTGCAGTGCTGTGCAGTGCCAGGCAAGTGCGGCATTGCCAGCAGTAAGAAATTACAGTTTCGCTTGGATTTCATTACAAGAGAGGAGAACGAGCCAGAGGAGTGCAACGGACATGTATAAAACAAAATGGATGCGTCCAGCACAAAGAAATCGAGCAGCCACCCCACACCCACACCCACACCCACAAAAACACACACACACACAGACACACAGGAAAGAAGGCAACAACATGTTCCCCAATAAGCAGCAGGACACGACACGCACATACCTTCTGCCAGGGCGAGCCATGGAATCCCCCTGCTTGGTCCTGGAAGAACGGAATGGATAGTCGAGTGCACATAAGCGGCGGCAGTGCCGTGCTCTACCGTGCGCGCTCCAGCTCGAAAAACTTTTACGAGATTGATTTTTCTAAGCAATTTAAAGTTCGTTCTCATTGCACACGGCACAAACCACGGCTCCCCGCTCCCCGCTCCCTGCCCCCTGCTCCTGTGGAACCACTTTGTCTGTTAGTGATATGTGAGGAACTGCTGCCGCTGCCGCTGCCGCTCCCGAACCCCACACCCTGTCCTGCATGTCCTGCCTGTCCTGTCCTGCCTGTCCTGTCCTGCCTGTCCTGTCCTGTTGTGTCCTGGCAAACCTCTCATTGAGCGGCGGACCAGTGCCAGGTTGTCGCTGCGTTTGAAATGAAATCAAATATTTTGCTTCGCAACAACTTGTGCCTGATATGGGCACTCCTTTCCTGCCCCCATCCTCCTCTGCACACTCGCTCCAATCTCCCCTCTTCACACTCTCCAGTTCGATGTCGCAGTCGAGTACGGCCTTTTGTTTGATTTTGGGTTTGTCCAATGGTTGAATGTCGGGGTAGATCTGTGGGCACCATTGACACCAGGGTTGACAAATGCCAGGGCACACGTTACGCGGTATACCAAAGGCACTCTTTCGACGCCTATGGTACAGTCCCAGCCTGCAAATATGGTTGCTATCAGTGCTGGCTAACGAATGGGAACGCATGCACAAGCAGTGCAAAATGAATTTGATCATTGCCAATGTTGGAAAATGCCAGGAAAGGCCTAGGTACAACTCCTGTCTATTGCGAGAATCAGTCTTGATCGAGGACTAGTTGTTAGTCCCTTAAACAAGGGAAAACACGAGAAAGAAACTTAGCTTTGATCCGTTCCAGTGTTGGCCAATGCCAGCAAAAGTCCGTGGCCATACCTAAAGTCCCTTTTTGCATACTTTTAAATGAGTTGGATTGGTCAAGGCGTGTGTGTGGCTTGAGCGTTGAGCGTTGAGTGTTGAGTGTCCTCTGTCGTTCACATTTTAAAGAGCGGCTGCTTCCGAGCTGGAATATTCCATGTTAAGCCTGTGGTAAGCCCCAGCCATCAGCCGCTCTTCTGTCTCCTGTCCTCCCCTTAGATGCTCCACGTTCAACGTGCAACGTGCAACCGACTCGACCAGCTTTCAAATACAAAACCCAACAGCAGTTAGTTATCAACACCAGATACGAGTACATGAAGAGGAATCAGCATCAGAATCAGAATCAGAGGAGCCCCAAAACCACTGCCACTGCCGCACTGCCACACTGCCACAGTGCCACGGTGCCTGCCTCACTGGCATTGTGTTGACAACTCAGAAGTTGCATTTAGTTAAGCAAATAAGCAGCCAGGGACACGACACGAAGAGATACTGCTCGCACTCCTCCTCGTAGGCTGTAGGCAAATTGCAAGATTTACTTTTCCCATGAAAAGCCAACATGCATGGCAGCCAGGGACAGGGACAGGGACAGGGGCGGGGACAGTGGCATATTTACATATCATTGTTTGTGGCACAGTCACAGCTTAATATTTCAATATTTATGCTTTTCATAAACGCATATTCCCCGAAAGGCACACAACTTCCGCCAGAAGCAGAAGCAGAAGCAGTAGCAGCACAGGAAAATGGAAACAAGAAACAGTAGCGCCGTCAGGACTCCATCCCGGCAGACACTTGACTAGCATTTCATTTGCGAAGGCATCTAAGGCGCACTAGACGAGCGTTTCAGGGAGAGCGAGAGAGTGCGGAAAAAGCATTAATTAATATTTATGCACTTGCACCGATACTCGGAACCGATAATTGCTGCAATCCTTGTGGCATTGCATTGTATTGGCATTGGCATTGGCGGTCAATGTAATTGACACTAATCATCTTGATTGCAGGCATTAAGGAGGAAGTTTGTGTGCTGTCTGTGGACTTACCGAAGGACGCCTCGATGCACAAATGACTGGCACAATGTGCAGCATTTTCCTCCTGCTCATTCAGTTGCATGTCTCGATTATTTGTCGACTCCGAAGTGTTTTTCCCTTCCATTGGCTCTTGCTTATTCAGGAATTTGTGTATCGCATTGCTCTATTGCCTTGCAATATGTTCCGTGATTAGTTTGACCTAAAGGACATGTTTGCTATCACGATTAAAGACTCTTTAAGTGCTTCAATCATTCGACAATTGGTAGCGGAGATTGAGAGCCAGATTGGGCCTTGGCTCTTCAAGTGCCACAAGCTTAAGGCTCCTGCACCCAACCACCAGAGCTCTGTTGCACTGTAGCAATTGTGTCTCCGTTCTCTTTCCATGTAGTATTTTGTTGTCTGTAATAAGTTGCTGCTGCTGCAACTTTTTCAATAAGTTGTGATGTCTGATGTTTGACCATGGCCGCGGCGGCATCTTTGGGATCCTGCAACCAGGAAGCCAGCTCTAGCTCTAGCTTTGACTCTGGCTCTGGTCTCCTGCTTTTGCCTGCTCTTGCTGGTGTCCTTGTTCAAACTAATAATGAAATCGTAAACTAGTTCATCTTTTTTTCCTACTCCTGGTGGGGATATGTACATATGTATGGGTGTGTGTGCGCCAGAGCCAGCGAAAAGTGTTTGAACAACAAAATCTCCCACGCTCACACGACAATGCGGCAGGCGGCAGGCAGGAAAAAGAGAAAAGTTGTAAGGAACAGAAAGAGACGGAGAGAAGTGAAGTGACAGCAGCAGAAAGTTTGGTTAGCCTTTTTCGAAAGAGGGTATAACGAATGTAGGAAGAGAAATGCCATCGGTGGTCCACAGGAGATCTATGTATGCATTCGTCAAGGGATCTTCCTTCGAATGCATCAATTTCTGACTAAACCAATGAGTGCTGCCGCATGACGCGTGACTTTAGTGTCCGCTCTATCTAGCACTCTCTTTGCCATTCAATTTTGGATACCTGTAGGGCCTTGTCTATGGTATGTCCGCTGACGGATCTTTGCGATGGATCTGCAGGGTATCTAAGGTATCAGCTCCCCAGAGCTTGATCCTTCCTGCTGGTTATTTATTCTGCGAGTACGAATGTGAATGCAAGTACGAGGGCTGTTGCTGTTGCTGCTGCTAGAGGCAGTTGTCTGCGATAAGGATGCCATGAGGGATAAGGAGCTGCACAATATACATACATATGTACATACATTTGTACATACACATGTGTGGACCCAGACACTGCCAATAAAAAATTGCAAATAGAAAATGTTTTTAACACAACTTTCCGTTATTTTGGCTTCTGCTTTGGCTTTCTCCCTGTCCAAACCGATTGCCGGACATCCATGGGTGCATGTCCGTGCATGTCTCTGTGCATGTTTGCGCCTGACAGTCAGCAGACAGAGTGTGCCAGAGAGGGACAGAAAGACAGACAGATAGACAGGGCAGAGCAGAGCAGAGCAGAGCAGAGCAGGCAGAGCGATTGAGATGGCTTGTTATTACACTGATTTATAAATAAACTGTAAATATTTGGGGACCATACACATGTTGGAAATCGAAGACAGACCAGTCAGGGCCCAGTCAGGGACAGCAGCTAAAAGATGGCTGTGCAGAACAAAGAATGATTTCCACAATTTCCGCTTTGAATGCAAAATTGTATTGCACTGCAATGGCGATGCCATTAGGAGCGACCTCTCTGGATTTACTCTCAACTGTACCTGTTAAGCACAACTGTACTTTTTACATGGTATTGAGGTTGCCTTTGAGGTATCAGGCCAGAGCCCCTCTCTGATTATGTTTTTCTCCGCATTAAACTAAACAACTCTCGGCCCCAGAAAAATCTTCCGCTTCACGCCTCGACTCCAACTCCGACTCGACTCTGGACCCTGGACTCTGGTCTCTGCCTCTGCCTCTCCCTTTACTGCTGCCTCTGCCTCAGTGCTGTGTGGCGTCTACTACTATTTGTGTTTGTGCTTCGGATTGTGTGGCAAGTATTTGATTTAGGAATTTCAGCTTTTTGCAATTCCTTCTTTTTCCTCTTGCTCGTTTTTCCTCCCATTTTCAATTTCCAAGTCATCTCTCTGCTGCTGCTGCTGCTGCTGCTGCTGCTGCTGCTGCTGCTGCTGCTACTGCTACTGCAGTGGAGATTTATTGGCAGGACCCCAGGAATCACAAACCGATGCCAAGTCTGAGTCCAAGTACAAGTACAAGTACAAGTCCAAGTCTTTGTCGACCAGCAGCAGCTCGTTAGGGACGAGACTACTGACCCTTGGAGCAAGCAGTGGCTGTGGCTGTGGCAAGCAGTGGAGCGGGGGTGCGCTGCTTTTCTGCTTGAGGATTTGTCGCGCACATGTCTTGGCTTTGGCGCTGGATGCCGCTTGGATTGCTTTTATGTGCCTGACAGTTTGCTTAAAATTATATTACATACACGCCACGCACAGGCTCACAGGCTCACAGGCTCCTCCAGCTCCTCTCCATCCTCCGCTGGGATTGTCAGCGGAGAGGCGCCTGCCTTGCACTTTCCATACCCCTTAATCTTAAAGCTGTTGTGACATTATTGACTTTGCTGGAATTGCTGCGAAGAGAGAGGTAGCGTAATAGCCATAGAAATCCAAAACTAGTGTTCGTAGGTGTCTCTAAGCACATCTCCCGACTATCAGTCGGTTAACTGAGGCCCAATTTGTAGCAAAAGATGTTTTCCAACACACACAGCCAGCCAGCGAGCAAAATCGTATAGCAATCGATCATCTCTGTCGCAGCGCTGCTCTCAGCTCAACTGGACGCACATATATGTGTATGTACATATCTCTCTCGCTCTCACTGCATGCTTTTCGCACAAGGCTATCTCTGTTTTTGTAGCTAGTCCAGTTTAAAAGCTTCAAAGTCATACGGTTATCAGAAACTCTCTGAGTGTTGGAAAACGTTAGAACTGAGAAAAGCTGGTACTTTGTGGTAATTTGTGGACTCCAAATTGGAGATTCTAAAAACAAACACGCCAAACGACAGCTTCTTTGAAGACACAAGAAACCAAACAGCAGGACCCGTTACTACTTCAACACTCCCACGCATAACCTGCAGAATCTACCAGACAGAAGATAGATTCGATATTTATCGTTTATTATTCGTTTTATCATCGATCGATTGATTGAACAATCATTAAAAAGGCTAAAATAATCAACTTTATTTGGCAGATTCACTTCTAAGGAATATAGTTGGAAAAACCATTCAACCTTTGTTTGTTTTCCCATGCAAATTAGTGGGTATTTTCTAGTCTGAACTCTCTGTCGAGCTCTGTGTGCGCTCTTTCGCTGTGGAAATGCTAGGGAAAATCAAACAATTTTCGCACACCTTTTCCGCAGGAATTCGTACGTGAACGCCTCATTGTTTCTTCTCCTTTTCCGTCAAGTTCTAACGAGTGTTTCCCCCCCTTTCATTCCTCTTTGCAGTGGCCATCACCTGGACAAATGCCCCAGAAAATCAATATCCGACATTGGGCCAGGATTACGTGGTCATGTGCGAGGTGAAGGCTGATCCCAATCCGACTATTGACTGGCTCCGCAACGGAGATCCGGTAAGTAAAAGGTAGACCCATTTCCACATCATAACTAATCCCTTGATCCTTTGCAGATCCGCACTGGGGACAAGTATGTAGTACAGACCCATGGCCTGCTCATCCATGATGTTCAGGAGTCGGACGAGGGTATCTACACGTGTCGGGCGGCTGTCATCGATACGGGAGAGCTGCTGGAGCGTACCATTCGCGTGGAGGTCTTCATCCAGCCGGTGATTGTCCATCTGCCGCCAACCCTGGAGGCCATCGAGGGAAAGCCATTCGCTGCCAATTGCACAGCCACCGGGAAGCCAGTGCCGGAGATCAGCTGGATCCGGGATGCCACACAGCTGAATGTGGCCACCGCCGATCGCTTCCAAGTGAACCCACAGACAGGTCTGGTCACAATCAATTCGGTGCGGGAGGACGACTACGGCACCTACACCTGTCTGGCCAAGAACAAGGCTGGCGTGGTGGATCAGAAGACCAAGCTGAATGTCCTGGTGCGCCCCGCCATCTACGAGCTGTACAACGTGACTGGCGGCAGGACCAAGGAGATTGCCATTACCTGTCGGTCCAAGGGACGTCCCGCACCGGCCATTACCTTCCGCCGCTGGGGCACCCAGGAGGAGTACTCGCCCGGAGTCCAGGTCGACGATGAACGGATTGTCTTGGAGCGGTACTTTGACGAGGATCGCGGCGAGAGCTCTGGCACCCTACGCATCGCCAACGCAGAGAGGACGGACGACGGCCTGTATCAGTGCATTGCGAGGAACAAGGGCGCCGATGCCTACAAGACGGGACACATCACGGTGGAGTTTGGGCCGGACTTTAGCCAGATGAAGGACCTGCCGCCGGTGTTCACGTGGGACCAGCGCAAGGCGAACCTCAGCTGCCTGGCCATGGGCATCCCGAACGCCACCATCGAGTGGCACTGGAATGGCCGCAAGATCAAGGAGCTGTACGACACGAACCTCAAGATCGTCGGCACCGGACCCCGCAGCGACCTCATCGTCCATCCCGTGACCCGTCAGTACTACTCCGCCTACAAGTGCATTGCGACCAATATTCACGGCACCGCCGAGCACGACATGCAGCTGAAGGAGGCCCGTGTGCCGGAGTTCGTGTCGGCGGCAGTGCCGCGCCAGCTGACGGCCACCACCATAACCTTTGACATCCGTGGCCCCCCCACCGAACTGGGTCTGCCCATCCTGGCCTTCAGCGTGCAGTACAAGGAGGCCCTCAATCCCGACTGGTCCACGGCATACAACCGCAGCTGGTCCCCCGATTCCCCGTACATTGTCGAGGGTCTGCGTCCCCAGACCGAGTACAGCTTCCGTTTCGCAGCCAGGAACCAGGTGGGTCTCGGGAACTGGGGCGTCAACCAAAAGCAGTCCACGCCCCGTCGCTCCGCCCCTGAGGAACCCAAGCCCCTGCACAATCCCGTCCAGCACGACAAGGAGGAGCCCGTCGTCGTGTCGCCCTACTCGGATCACTTTGAGCTGCGCTGGGGAGTGCCCGCCGACAACGGGGAGCCGATCGATCGCTACCAGATCAAGTACTGTCCGGTAAGAGGATTGCATATACATAGCACTCCCTCTAGAGGATCATCCACTGATCGATCCGATCGTCTATTTTTGCAGGGCATGAAGATCAGCGGAGCCTGGAACGAACTGGAGAACAGCTGCAACACGGTGGATGTGGTCGAGACCACATCGTATGAGATGACCGACCTCAATGGCAACACGTACTACCGCATCGAGCTGAAGGCGCACAATGCCATCGGCTACTCGTCGCCGGCATCGATCATCATGAAGACGACACGAGGTGAGTCTGATTCCGCTAACAATAATCTCGGCACGTTGCTCTATTCGGCCGGGTTCAACTCCGGCGTCGGGTCGCTACACAAACAACTGTTCACGACCACCACAAGAGCCTCCACATCGACAATCACGACAACAATCACCACCACAATCATTGCGCTGGCCACCACCATAAGCGTAACATTAGTTAGTGTCCTAGCCTCAATGTTAGTCTAAAGCCCGAACGCTCATGTCATCGAAAGCGGAAAGCACAAGCTCTGCAATCGATCGATCGATACACGATAGACACCCGCAACACTCACACTGGGCGGGGCGAGACAGTGGGCCCCACAAGCGTACTAAATATCCACTGTGTGGCCCACTGTTTGAACCCCAGAATCCGGCATACATATCGGTTGAGAACCGGCCTCTCGAATAATCTACAAGATCCCAGCAAAAAAAAAAACAAAACAATACACATATCTACATGCAATCGATATATATCGAGAACACAAACAACCACACGATTTTTACTGCTCTAAATATATGCTATATATGATATACTCCCAGATATAAATACTATCAACTATCGTTTATCGATTACTTTTGCATACATACATCGATATTTCTGTAGTGTTTATTTCAACTTGCGTTTCATGATCTTTTGCGTTCCTTTCACACAATCAGTGTAACAGTCGTAACGAACGTCCTGTCTCCTGTCTCTTGTCTCTTCTCATTATCGCATTATCGCTTATTATTTATCGCTCTCAATTCCTCTCTCTCTCTCTCTCTATCCATCTATCTATACTTCTTGCTCTTTTGTTGTCGAAACATCGTTTTTGTTTTGCATGCGTCTTTCGTTTCGTTCCGTTTCGTTAGAGCATCCTACGAAGAGCATACTCTCTTCCGTATATCCTTCCATAAACAGTAGGCCGTAACTGTATACATTCCACCCACACACAGACCTACACTCTGAAACACTGAGCAGCAAAAGCACTGCAACGCAGTTGATAAACATTAGGGAAAAAGCCAAATCAAATATCAAAGCCCCCATCATACATACATATGCCCCCCATTTATGTCTCACATGGCGCGTGCATGCGCGCATCAGTCAAAATGTCAGAAGTTGTATAGAAATAAATAATGAGAGATGCGCGCAAGCCCGGAATCAACACTAAATACCTTAATATTATTATTCTTAATTATGTTCTCCATGCTCTTTTTTTTTTTGAATACAATTCTTAAGCATTTACTTAATTATAATTACCAAAAAAGAAATAAAAAACACACTACACACTAAAGCATTTTATAACAGAGAATTTGAAAGTTAAACATCGATTTATAATTTTATATTTTTGTGTGTTGTAATATTTTTTTGAATAATGTGTGACCCCCAAGATTATACATACATACCCTGTTAAATGTAAACCATCTATCTAGCTCTTAAACACAAAAAGAAAAACGCAATTAATTTAGTAATCAAAAGCCTTAATCTTTAGCCTTTCATTATATTTTGTTTTGATTTCGGATCCACTAGAATCACCAATTTTATTTTATTTTATTTTTGTTTAACTTAATTTTATCATTTGATCTGAATTTGAATTGATTTTGTGTATTCTACATGCTGCGTCTACTATTTCTATATTTCTTTAGTTAATTTTTCAATTTTAAGCGACAAAAGAAAAGTTTTTTGAATAAAACAAAGAAAAACCAACAAACAAACTGTAATTTACTGCCAATGCCACATTTCGTTCGTTCTCTCTTTTATTATCGTATCGTATCGTATCGTATCGTTATCGTTAAGTATATCGTATCGTATCTTATCGAAATACATGCCTGCGTTGTCTCTCTATTTGTCTCACTCTCACTCGCTCGCTCGCTCTTTCTCGCTCTCGCTGTGACTGTCTTGCTGTCTCCTTCTTCATCATCGTTTACTTAGTACATATACTATTTGTTAGTTTGTTAGTTTATCACTTTGTATCTTTGTGTCTTGTGTGTGTTTTTGTCGCTACCTTGCGTCCTACTGTACTGTATCCCTATAACCTATCTCCCCACTATATCCAATATCTGCCCCTCCTCCAACTGTGTTCTTATACTCAATACAATCAGTTTAGTGTCTGCATTTAAGTAACAAGTTAGTCATAGTTAATATTCATAACCAAACAACCACTAACACAAGTCAAGAACAAAATTCCCAACCCTCCGGCCAGACAAACAATCAACCAATCAACCAACCAACCAACCAACCAACCAAACAGCCAGCAAACACACACATGAAACACTCGCATACTAAACTAGCAAACAACAAACAACAAGAACAAACAACTAATCCTCAATAGTAGAAGACTCAAGCCGGCAGTGTTCTGGCAACCTCTAACCGAACCGAAAGTTCTGACACGCAATGCAATTGTCGGTGTTCCTGAAATCTCCCTTCTAATCTGGAAACCGAAACCCTACGACTACAAACACATAGTACGAGTAATTAATCCCATGATAACCTATTAAAAAGTGAATCGCTGAAAGCTTCTTCAATTTGAAAATCATCATGGAGCGTCTACAAATTGTTGAATAGCTTGAATTGAATTTCAGGGGACTGCCTTCATTCAGCAGAATGAACCACCTGTAGGTCAGACCCTAACATCAATGTTGAAAATTCAATTCCGCGAGATTTCAGGGGCACCAACAACAGCCACAAATCCTGGCCCTGGCCCTGGTCTGGTCTGGTCTGTAGAGATTTCTGGAACACATCGGATTAACCCACACACCCACCACCACACATAAGTCGTCGTCGTCGCCCCAATAACCCAAAAATAACCCAAAAAAAAAAAAACAAAAAAAAAACAAAAACTAAAATCAAACTAAAACAATGCCTACAAAATAACAACGAAAATGTAATGTGCAAAAAGAAAAGACCAACCAACAACAAAAATGTTCTTTTTGTGTGTTTCCTTTTCTTCCTTTTTTCTTCTACCACTTTTTCTTCTTTGTTTTTTCTCTCTTTTATGCTGTGTGGGTGCTAAAAACCCACAAAACTACAACAAAATCGAACGCAAAACAAAACCTGTAAAATGAAACGAAAAACCTCGAAACTCGAAACTGAACAAACCCGAACCGAAAACCCCCACGAAAACCTCGAAAACTCTCATCCAGACAATCCACATCCCCGCAAGCAAAAAGGCGGACAAGCTGTTGCTGCTGCTGCGCCATCGCTGGTTCAACTGCTTTCTACTGCTTGCGCGTTGTTGCTACTGCTGCCGACGACGACTGCTTAAGCGAACAGCCACCAACCAGAAACCAGTGCACGGAGGACTCTTCAACGAACAGACCCCTTCTCTCTGTCTTTCCCTGATGTTTGGTGTCGTCTCCATTGTGTAAATAATAAGCCGAAGAAAAAAAAGAAAACATTTATCAACTACAAAAATATACTAAAATAGCATGAAAAAGCGAAAACATATACATACTATGTGTTGAATGTGCTCAAGTAGAAAATATGATCAATATGAGAAAAAATATCACCTATGGTGGGGTCACCAAGGGTCACCATTCCATTAACTGTACAAAAAAAAGAAAAAAAAACACAAAAAAAAAAGATAAAGGATAAAAGAAATAATAGTCAATGAAACGGAATGCCAAAACCTAATCATATGAATACATAATAATGACTAACGATAATGATAATAATGATGATGATGTACTTCTTGTATGTATCCTACTGTAACCGATGTCTAACCGCTAGAGACTTTGCTTTTACCAATAAGCCACTGTTGATTTGTTGTTATTTAGTTAGTATGTACCACAGAAATACCTGTATGTACGAGTATCTTTATGTATATCAGTCCGAAATTCTTCTTCCAATTACGATTACGATTACGATTCCAAGAACCCGTTCCACTTAGTTCCATGTGCATTCTACAACACTGCCAAGCGTACGAAACTAAACAACATTTTAGTGTAATTCTACAACCAAAAACAAAGAAAAAATTAATCAATTATCAAATACATACGAGAGCAATTTATTGAAAAAAAAATTACATTTAGCCAAAAGCTTTTCCCGCTTCGAAGCAGTTGCAAGCAGCTTATGTTCTGTTTGTTTTTTGAGCGTATACGTTAACCGTTAAGAGGGGACAATAAGTAACTAAGTTAAAGAATCGTCTAAGCAGTGCACACTGCTCGGACTCGGGCTTGGGCTCCACTACGAATTTTTATCACATGGTGTAATTGAATTATGAAAAAAGAAAGAAAAAGCCTCTCCGTTAATCTGTTAATGAAAATGGATAATCTATAACACGAGCATAATAGTACTTAAATAATAGTGAAGAACCCAACTAGAATGCAGTTCAATTTATAGGGACAGAAATTCCTGTATACAAGCAACACATTTTTTAGCAAGCGAAATGGATGTTTTCTAGCCAAATATATCGTAAACCAACACAACAAAAATACAATTTATATCTTTACAATATCTAGTTATACTATATACATATATACATACAATATACACGTATAGCTAGAGAATAATTCAGCCCGCCTAACGTTGCTGACAAGACGAGTGTTGTTTTTTTTTTGTTCGTTCTAAGAAAACTGCAAGCAGTACGGGGGTACAAGCAGTGCACTATCCACTGCTTCCAAGCACAGGCCACAGACCAGACACACACTCCCCCGCACATAGTCCGTATAGGGCGTATTGAATTTTGTAAGCAGTGTAATAAGAAACGATACCCTAACAATTAAGCAGTTCATTTTTGGGTAAATAAAGAAATACTTGAAAAGAAAGCAGTGTGTGACTATGACTTGGAACGGGAAACCCCACCACCACCACCACCACCACCCCACCGCTTGGAAGGCCCCCCACCGCTTGGAAGGTAAAATACTGCAGAAATAGAGCCCCAGCCATACATACATATGTATGTATGTACGAGTATCGTTATGGTACCAATTAAACATGTACGACACATACATTTATATCATATTACTTTCTATCAATGCACACGAAATTGATCTGTCAATAACCGAAATTCGTTGATAATTGTTAATTATTCTTATATTGTATTCAAATTACATTGTATATTTTAGTTTTGAAACCGAAAACCCTGTTACCGTGCCAGCACTTTCAAACACAAACCCACCAATTCAATCGAGCTTATCATTTTCTGTATAGAAATATTCATGTTATTCATGTTATACCAACAATATACATACTACTATATGCTTTATACACCAAACAAATATTGTTCCCCCTTGTACACCCCCACAAACATACATATATATACAGATACAGATATTACGTAAGTGAAAACGATTTGTAAATCATAATTTCGAACTGCTTTACACTGCTTGTATACTTTGCATATTGGCATTTTTCTGTATTTCGCAATTGTACAAATAAAAAAATCACTGAAAATTCTTTCGAAAATTGTTAATTTTTGTGCTTCAGTCACTCTATCACTTACGCGCTCTCTCTCTCTCTCTCTCCCTCTCTCTCTCTCTCTCTCTCTCTCTATCTATCTTCTTCCTATCTCTGTTTTTCTATTCTTCTGTGCTGAGTCCCTGCCCCTGCCCTGCCCACCTTCCCACACTCCTCCTTTTGAAGGCTGCATGCAAAAAAAGGCCTAAATGAAAATTCGTATCCATAAGTTTGTTGCTTTGTTTGAAACTGCTTTTCATGTCATGTCAATTGGTGCTAAAATTTGAATTTTCCGTATGATTTTCGTATGGTTGTTAATCCTTGGGTTCCATTGCGATTAAGTTTATTATTTCGATATTCATTTTTATTTTAAAGTTTCGACTAATTCCGTTCTTTTGGTTTCCAACAAGTAATACACACACACAAAAATGTAAAATACCATTAACCAAAACCAGAACAAGCAGAGATAATAAACAAAACAAAAAAAACCGCCAAGAATAATATAAGGCGGATCATTTTATGTGTAAGATTAGATTTTAATGGAGGATCTGCCCATAGGATAGTTTTTGGTGCCAGGGTGCACTGTACAGTACCACCTACTTAGATATATACGATATACGACCTACATATGCTATTCTACATACATATATTCGAATGAAACGTTTACTAATCAAGTACAATTATTCCCTCCACCTCCATCTCCACCTCCACCAAACGCATCCTGCATCCCTGTGCACCTTCCACGCACTGCAACACCAAATAGGTATCGATGTGATCCAAGTGGCCGAGCGCCAGGTGCTCTCCTCCGCGGCCATCGTGGGCATTGCCGTCGGCGGTGTCCTGCTGCTGCTCTTCATCGTGGACCTACTCTGCTGCATTACCGTGCACATGGGGGTGATGGCGGCCATGTGCCGCAAGGCGAAGCGGTCGCCCTCGGAGATCGATGACGAGGCCAAGCTGGGAAGGTAAGCAATCGCCTGGGCGATCAACGATAACCGATTACTTTTGTAGTACTACTTTTGTTTGGACCTCGAGACCATCCTCCCACAAACGAAACGAATATTGCACTAAAAATCGAAAGCCTAAAAATCGAATCATCGAAAACCGAATTAAAATCTATCTCTTGTGTTTTTTCGTTGTGTTTTTTTATCTTATCCGTTTCGAACAAAAGCCGAAATTGCAAACGACCGGACTTCGAGTACAATTGGGTCTATGCGCGTCCCAAATCCTTGTTGTTCAATCGCAATTCCCTGGTATCCGTCTGAGAGGGCGGCACCAGGCACGAAAATTAAACCAAAAAACGCACCGAATTCAAAATTCAATATTCAATTTAAAATGCAATGCTCACCCCCTTATGTTTGTCATCCAGTTTTTTAGTGCAATATACAAAAGTTTTCAGTTTGCCACACACCCACTCACCCACCCACTCACTCACACACCATTTACATAGTTCAGAAAACATCCAAAGATCCAAAACACCACCCACAGACAAGTGCTTAAGTATCCTTAGTTGTTGGCTAATTGTAGTTCAAGACTTGTGCGTGATTCGGTGTGTAATCAAGTGTCCAACGAGCTACGGACTGAAACTTCTTTGTGTACAGTCTGTAGCTCTCTCAAGACTCGACTCTCCTCTTGTCTGTCCATTAGCCAGCGTCACTTTTCTCTGATCAATCACACACACCACACACGAACACACACACGACACAACCATCAACCATCAACCATCATCGTTATCATTTCATTTAAGATCATCTACTATTTGTATGTGTACTCTCTCTACTTCTACTAAATCAACATCATCATGTATTATTCCAATCCATTCATCCAACACAAAAATCCGACTAAATCCGCCCAAAAAAAACCAATCCAAAAACCACCAAACCTACAACCAACCAACCAAATACCGAAACCAAATACCAACCAAATTACCATCTAACCAAGCAGTCTTTACGGTTGGCGTTTTCCGCTACCTTATTGCAGTGGACAGCTTGTTAAGGAGCCGCCACCGTCACCGTTGCCACTGCCGCCGCCAGTAAAGCTGGGCGGCTCGCCCATGACATCGCCATTGTACGTACCACCTCCTCCATAAATCTTCTGATCTTTCTTTTGAGTTGAGAGCCTGTGCTCGCCTTCTTGCCTGCCTAGCTGCCTAACTATCCACCTATCCTTCTATATCTATCGATCACATCAATCTATTCATCTTCGCTCATTAGCACTGCATGCGCCACTCTCTAGTCAATATAGTTTTGTACACCACTGTAGCTATGTAGCTATGTAGCTGTAGAAGGTAAGAGCACTGCTTGTTTTGGTACAGCCACACCCCTTTTGAGAGTGGTTGGCATGCGTACCAGGCAGCCTTTGCATGACAGATCGTTTTAGTCCGACAGCCACCCGACATTATGTGATATCGAGACTAATCAACAAATGCTCTCTTCTTCTATAGGGACGAAAAGGAGCCGCTGCGCACGCCCACAGGCAGCATCAAACAGAACTCCACCATCGAGTTCGATGGCCGCTTCGTGCACTCGCGCAGCGGGGAGATCATTGGCAAGAACTCGGCGGTGTAAGTGGGCCCAAGTGACTGGAGAGCCCTCGTACACCTCGCAGCGTGCACAAACGATAGAGGAGGATTCATGAATGTCGTCTAGAACGAGAACAAGCCAAAGCCCCAGCTGGGGGACAACAAACGGGAATATCGATACAACATCGATGATAATGGATTGATTGATTGATTGGCAAACTGAGTTGGTTTTACTTTACTTTCGTATACAGCGTAACTCTTACTAAATGTCTTACTATAATACAATACGATATCCAATGCTACACATCTACACGTACACATACAAGTACACACACATAGCACTCTAAGCTCGACGAAAAACAAAGGGAGTACAGGGAAATCCCCATACCCCCAGTCACGTGTCCCCGCGTGTTGCTTCATTTTCTAGTTTCCATTTATTTGTATTCGCTGCATTTTGTATTGCTTTGTTTCTCCCTAGCCCCAGCCCCAGCCACACAAAAGAAAAAGTAAGAAAGTAAATCCAAAATGAAAAAGAAAACACAAAACAAAAAGATAATGGAAATGAAAATGAAAATGAAAAGCTAGCCTAAGATATATATATATATATATGTGTATGCAAGAGAAAAATCTTAAATTAATGCCTTACAAACAAAGAAAAATTACATTTATTTAGCAGTTAAAGCGAAGAAGGACGATTTATGTAAGCATGTAAGCCGGAAGCATGGAATAAGAACAATTTCTTTAGTATAACTAACTTAAACATGCCATAAATAAGTTGTAACATTAAGTTTGCATTGCCCAATCACCACAACCCACTCTCCACTCTCCACTCCCCACAATCAAAACCCAAACCCCTATCCCATAGTCCTACCTACCCACCCCACCAATTCGTAGTACTTAAAACGCTGAACAAAAGACTTGCGAGCATTTCTTTCTAGAACATGACATTAGAAGAAACAAAAAACAAAAAGAAAAGGAAAGAAAAGAAAAGATAAGAAAAAGGACTTGAATATTTAGTTTATATGTGGACTCCTTGGTTTCCTATTGGTAATTCATATACTATACTTAATCCACAGCCACAAGTATAATCTATGCGTAAGGATGAACAAAATGCTCAATGTACATTGATGTTAAGCGAAATTTGAATGTTTGAAAAGGACCGCCCGCAACTGCTTGGCACTGCTTGGCACTGCTTGCCGAAACAGTGCTGGAAGTACAGCGCAGTGGAAAGCGCATGCTTCCACGCTGCACATGCATCCCACACACAAACACAAAAACACACACAAATATGAGAAATGACAGTTCAAAGAAAATGCTAAGAAAAACCTAAATACTAAACTAAATTAATGCTAAGTTGTAGAGAAACGACGAGAACTACGAGATTGCCAAACATGAATGTTCGTTCGTTCACCTTTCGTTCATCTTTCATCCCCCACTTCCATCAAACAAAATGCAAAAATCGCTCAGTTTTATGTTGAAAGTATTTTCGTATGTATTGTAAAAACTAAACAAATTCTAGTTAAGAGATCTGCAAATGCATTAATCTAATGGATATATAAAGCCTATGAATATGTATGTACATGTATTTACAATTACTCAGTAAGTAAGTTTTTTTTTCTACACAAAACTACAAATAAACAAAAACAAAAACAAAAACAGAAAAAAAACAGAAAAACAAATTACATACATGCATACTCGTACATACCCAAGTATAATCGTATATGTATACTCGAACACACCGATCTGAATGTATGTATGTATTGTATATTCCATGGAAAGCGCGTTTTCATTTGCCTCCCCCCAGTCCCCCAGTACCCCAGTACCCCGGTCGCCAATCCCCAATCCCTTAGGGGAGATCGCTCCTCTTTCTGTTTGTTGCCCAAGAGCCTTCTGTTGCCTTGTCAGAGCTTTTTACCTATAAATATACAAGAATATTATACAAACCTATCGAATAATAATCCTGAAAGCAAAGCATACCCAAGCCAAGTCGACCAAGCTCGACAGCCAGCCCAGATCAGATCAGATCACGTTCAATCAATGGGCGGGCCACAGATTGTAGCTTATGCCGAACGTGCAGCATATGAAATATGATGCCAAACTGAACGAAACCAAACGCAGCGGAGTGGAGAGGCGAGGAGCGAATTTCTCGAACATTTCGGCGAAAAGCAGAGTGTAGCTTTTTATATAAACCGAATAAATTTAAAGAAAATTGTACACTAAACCTAAAACGGGAAAAAATAAATCATATTTACTGTACTATAAATCCGAATCCAAGTCTTTTATTTGCCTTCAACGTAAGGCAGCCAATGGGCATTGGGCGGAAAACCCCCACCTGTAAGCACCCCACCTACTGCGAACTTCAAAGGTTTAGCTATACGAGCCAGCCATCAACCCGGAGCTGCCTCATTTCAACTTTAGATGGTTGTTGGAGTGCCGATTTTTACCAATTGAAACTCGATCAGCGCCATTTCTCGTCTTACCTTTCCACAAACAGTAGTTTGTGCCGAAAAGAAACTCGTGCTCTTACATATACATATGTATCTTGTGATAAACCTCTACAAACGAATTCCTGTAGCTCTTAAAGTAATTCTTAAGAAATTTACTTCTGGGCACACACTCTCCTCTCCGACAGCAGAATAGAATACGGTTACAGAATCTTAGACACATAGGTTGGGTTAGGTTAACTCGGACGGCCCTCAGCGGGGCCTCTCATAGGCATGAGATGACTCAAGGTCTAAGAGACACCTGGCCATTGCCTTAGCTAGACACTGCATTGCAGTGCCCATTGCCCAGCCGGCACCCTCGTGGAGGGTTCAGCTAGAGGATTTTCGCCAGACACATATGTTTCAAATTTTATTTGAGCATTGTACAACTATCATACAGACGAGCAAGGCAACCGCAGCTTGCTCGGATTGCAGTCTGATGCAATGCTAAAGTTCCAGAGCAAAGCTGCGGATAACCTGGCAAGTTACAGATGAGAAAATCTCTTTTTAATACATTCTGGGCAAAAAAAAACCTTCAATAAATTCACTAAATTGAGGACGAGGAACAGTGACGTGACAAGTATGTACAGGTAAATCGGGAAGGCAAGATCTACGCTAGACCTCCATGCCAGAATCGGAGCGCTTTCCCTGCCGCTTAAGGGCATCCTCGGAGGTGAGCTTCGTCTTCTCCGTACGCGTGTGCCAGACGAGCACGTCCCGACAGGAGTTGGCCAGCGGCTGGAGCTGTTGTCTCGTGGTGAGGTGTCGCAGAATCTCGCTCTCCTGGTAGCCGCGCTGCACCTCGTAGGAAAAGACGGCCTGCGGGTTCTTGATGAATAGATCCATGCTGATGGCGAAAGCGGCCATATCAATGGGGAAGGGGCGCTCCGGCTGCCAGGCAGCGTTAAAGCCCACCACCTGAGTATTGTCCTCGTTGAGTATGGGACGTTCCACCATGAGACCTCCCACCAGCCCGACGGGCCAAACGCCGACGTGGCCAGGCTTGATCTTGGTCATCTCGACGAAAAGCTCCGTGGAATAAGAGTTGTCGTCGTCCATGAAGAATACAATGGCATGTCGATCTACATCCACGTGGGTGCGCAGCCAAGCTAGCGCCATGTTGCGCTGCTCCACGCCGCGCGGCTTAATCCAGTTGGGATCCTTGCCCTTCAGCTTAAACTCGGGCGGCGTCTTGATGTTCAGCTGCGTGGATCGCTTCTCCAGCCCCGCCCGATGCAGCAGACTGCGCACCAGCGGTGTGGTACTGTTGGCATCCTCCACAATGATCCAGTGCAAGTTTGGCAGCAGCATGAACAGGTGCGACAGCCTGTTCGGAATGAGGCAGTAGTTAGAGACTAGAAGTTTAAGTTTCCGGCCTCTTGGGGCCACGCTCACCTGGTCAATTCCGCTTTCTGGGCTGGCCGCGAATACGTCGGCGTTATGGCGTAGATGAGGGGCAACGTGTCCGCCTCTTGTTGCGCGTACACGGCCTGCAAGTACTCTGGGCCCTGGCAGGTGTGCTTCCCGTTGTGGTGGACCAGCTTGAGCACGATAAGGAATACTACGATGAGCACCAGCACTTGGCGCGGACGAATGCGCGCCTCCGACATGCTGGCATAAGCCATTTCGGGCAGCCTCTCAGACTCTCAGGTTCTCAGGTTTTGGGTGAAATCGGATGCTGTGGGGCTGCTTCTTGGTCGCCAACAGTGTATTGTAACGACGATGAAAAAACGAACTTAGCCCACTTAACCCCCCTCTATTTAATAGGTGAAAAACACCGGAAAATAATATTGTTTTTAAATTCTTCTTGTAGATCCATCCTATCCTCGCTCTTTAGCTACAAAAAACTCCACGACATCTATCACCTGAACTGCGCTAAAATTTTTCAAGATTCATAATTTTCATAAATAGCATTTTAATACCCACAGGTCGACAATGGGTTAATCGTTCTCCGCCCATGATCAGAAATATTCCCCGATTTTGATATTCGGCTTAATATTACTAGCTAGCTAGGACGTTCAGCCCTCAACACATAGTTTTATCCGATTGATGAATCAGTTTTCTAGAAGACTGGTTAACTTTAAGGAATCCTTTTTATTTAATTGCTTATAAAATAAGGTTTAAGAAAGAAACCTTTGCGCGGCAAGGTGTGATTTCAAAGCAAGGACCCGATTTGAAAGAGCGAAAATTAAAAAAAACCTGCGTATGGAAGTTTCTATACCCGATGTTATTTAATATGCCTTTAAATTAAATTTAATAGTTTTATTAAATTGATGAAATATGCCATTATATATATACTCTAAATATACCATCTACTCAACTTCGATATCAAAATATACAGGCAAGTTTATAATATACCGTAAATGGTCAATAACGACCTGGTCACACTATTGTGAGTATGCTAGCTGACGGAATCTGCCTGCTATGCACGAAAATGGCCGCAATGGGTACTTACCCATTATTATCTTTAATCCCGAGCGCTAAATTTCAATTGACAGCAGGAGATGTCTATGTATTGCACCTGACAGTTGAGAAGCCATCTTTAAAATGTGAAGCATAAATTTTGCGATTTTGTGCCAAATATTATTTTTAAACTTATCGAAATGGCCACTCCGGCCTGAGAAACGAGTTGGCTCGCTCGGATAGGGACGCCACTCCGACCTGTAAAAGAGACCATGCACGCTGAGAAGACCGCATCCGCTGGCGACTTGGTGCTAGTTCCGTCTACCAATGGCGATGCCACTCCCAACCAACGTTCGTTCGTATTCCACGGCTGTTGCAAGATGACGGAAGAGGACATGTCTGAGCACTACAACGTGGATCAAATTACTGACTAGGAGCTGGCTTCTATATAGCGTCTTGCAAGAGGCCTCAATGCTGCTGGGAAAGCCTTCGCACAACTGGAAGAAAAATATATTGAGGAGCCCGAGCCAGACATTGTAAAGCCAAAGGTAGAGGTCAAGGCAGAGAGGCCCACCAGCCAATTTGTATTCCCACCGCTGAACACTCTGGTCCAGCTCCTGGCCACCGATGACGAGCTTTTTGAATCGTTTGTGCAGGTCGACATGAACCGAATATCGTATGTCCTTGAACACATTAAACCTGAGCCACGACCGCGAGCAAGCTCGACGGGGTGAACAGATACATCTATCACTTGCGCCGTCGTCAGACAGAACGCCATACGCAATGAATAATTTAGTGTTTTCACTTTACAATTAAATTTTCCGTTTAACTTGTCAATAAATAATTTTCTGCAGTTTTGGTTTCCTCGACTTCCTTTTCGAAAGGTTCATTGGGTAAAGCGCAGGTCATCTAGTGGCTCTGGCTCTACTTGGATCCAAAATGGATGGGACTTAGATTCATATGGATGGGACTGTGGACACGTGTACTGGCTTCCAGGCACAGGCAGCTTGTCGAGCGCAGATATACATATATCCCTATGGTTCTACATCTATTTTGAAAAAGTTACAGCTAGATTAGAGAATTCTAATGCACATTCACACTTAGTGTATAGATGTGTACAATGTATGTACATCTGAGTATAGTTCTAATCTGTCTACAATTTTCTAAATTCTGCGTTTATTTGATTGTCTTGTGGTTCCAAAAAGCGCACACAAGACGGCAATAATGCAAGTTTAAATAAATATAGCATTATTTAATCGTACATATTGGTAAGTATAAAAAAAAGGGTACAGATGCTTCTAGTTTTCACACACTACAATAAATCTTGGTCCATGGTTCTGACGCGAAAACTGGAGGCTGCAAGTGTTCGTGTTTCTGTTGTTCTGACTCTGCATCTTCTTATTGGTTTGTGTGTGAATTTTGTTTCTGGCAGCTGGTGGGCAGTGCAATCACTTCTTTCCAGACTTCTTGATGCCGCCGCCGACGAGGGGTCCCTTCTTGGAGGCGTTCGCCTTGGCCGCGTCTAGGGCCTTCTGCTGCTCCTTCTGCTTTTGCTTGAACGCAATTTCCTCCTCGTCCATGTCCTTGGCGTCCTTTTTAGGCGCCTTCAATGGCTTTTTTTTACCACCCTCACGTCCAGTCATGATTCCAGAGTATTCTTAATGCAAAGATTGGAAAATTAATACAAATTTGGCAAAAATAGTTGTCACGCACCTTTATCACGTTTTCTCCACACGGTTGTCGCAGTCGTT
Organism: Drosophila helvetica; assembly: GCA_963969585.1. Lineage (NCBI taxonomy): Eukaryota > Metazoa > Arthropoda > Insecta > Diptera > Drosophilidae > Drosophila > Drosophila helvetica. The sequence continues at coordinate 43,844,408 of OZ018401.1, read as the reverse complement.
ATCGATATCTTGCCATGCGCAATTTTCGGTGCTGTCGAATTTTTTTTTTAAATACACAATGCCCAAATTTGAAATGGGGGCGCAAAAATAATTCTACAATTGTTGGGAATTGGATTTTTATATTGAAAAAAAGTCACACTCGCTATAATAATGTTACTTTCAAAATAAAACGCAAATTTTCTGTTTATCGCACACAAATACCGATATTTGTTTTCAAACTTACCCTGTACATCGATAGCTAGAATCAAAAGTTGCGGGTAAATATTCTGGTTCTGCCGAAATTCAGAAAAGTAGCTTTTCCGTGTATATAATATGTCTCACAAAAATATCCATAACATCCATATATTCGCCATTCCAAAGAAATATCTCCCATTGTAGGTGATTATCAACCAAAAATATATATCGATATATTGGCATACCAATACATAACATCCCTAAATAGAACATTTATAAACGAATATAAATACAAATCGGAATTAAAATAAATGCTCCGCAACATTGTTGTAGGTATGTCAGGGGGCGTGGACAGTGCCGTGAGCGCCCACCTGCTAAAGGAGCGGGGTCACCGCGTCCTGGGCGTCTTCATGCGCAACTGGGACGAACACGACGAGGCGGGCCGCTGCAGCGGCGAGCAGGATCTGAAAGACGCGGAATGGGCTTGCCAGCGGCTGGAGATCGAGCTGCGGCAGGTGAACTACGTGAAGGAGTACTGGACGGCGGTGTTCAGCGCCTTCCTGGACGACTACCAGCAGGGCCTGACCCCAAATCCGGACATCCTCTGCAACCGACACATTAAGTTCGATCTGTTCCATCGCCATGCGCTGGACAGGCTCGGCTACGATGCCGTGGCCACCGGTCACTATGCCCGCAATAGTCTAGGCAATTTTCTGGAGCATCGTGCGGTCGGAGGGGAGGCCCGCCTGCTCATACCGGCGGACACCTTTAAAGATCAGACTTTCTTCTTGGCGGGGATACCGCGGCAGGCCCTGCAGCGCACCATGTTTCCCTTGGGCGACCTGGCCAAGAGCGAGGTGAAGCACTTGGCCCGACGAATCGGCCTCCAGCGCCTGGCCCAAAAACGGGAGAGCACCGGCATCTGCTTTGTGGGCAAGCGCGACTTCAAGTCCTTCATTCGCGAGGTAATCCTATCTAATAGCTTCCCACTTCCTGTCCTCAAGTCCTCTCTTTCTCCGCAGTACATCGCCTCCAGGAGCGGCCAGTTCGTGGACATTGACAGTGGGGCCATTGTGGGCACCCATGAGGGCATCCACCAGTGGACCGTGGGCCAGCGCTGTCGCCTCGGCTCCTTCCTGCAGCCGTACTTCGTGGCCCGCAAGGAAGCCTCCAGCAACACCATCTATGTGGCCGCGGGCCACGAACATCCCGCCCTCCTCAGCACCCGCATCCACATCGAGGCTCCTAACTGGCTGTGCGCTCAATCCCAGCAGAGGCTCGAGTCCGCAGGCAGCCTGCGATGCCGCTTTCGCTTCCAGCACACCAAGCCGCTAGTTGACTGCAGTCTCCGCTCCTGCCTTGATGGCGGCTTTGAGGTGCTGCTGGATAAGCCTTTGCGAGCCATCACCCCCGGCCAATATGCGGTTTTCTATGACGATGAGGCCTGCCTGGGCGCAGGCCGCATCATGAGCGCCCATCCCCTGACTAGCCCCCACGAGCAGCAGGCTCAAGTCCAGACCGCCACCAGCTGACAAGACTCACGAAGGGATTCCACAAAGCAACCAAAACCCTTGTATATAAGCTGTGCAAATGCGACCTATTTGTGCTGCTCCAATGGACCCACCAATGCGCTTAATCAAATCAAGTATAAGGGCAAGTGAACCCTCTGATTATAAAGTTTTGTTAATTATTCTGTAAGTGTGCCAAAGTGTTTTAAACCAAGACTCATTTGAGGGTGCAATAATTTCAATATAATTCATTTAATATAGTCTCTTGTTGCAAGTTAAGATTGTAGACCTGGTTTGCGCTGTATATTTAAGAATAAGAACAAATTTAAAGGTGACTTGAGAATTCTCTTACGATCTACAGTTTGTTGTTCTTGTTTTCCTTGAGAGATATATTTTAAACGGCTGAGGAAAGGATTGCAACCCCTCTGATTGTTTAGTTTTTCTGTAACTAAACCGTTTAACCAGTAACAAAATTTACGGGCAACTGCAGATGGCTCTTCGGTTCCTTTTCTATCCGCAAGGGATGCTAATATCTGTACCATTATATTCCCAGGAGAATAAGTCTCTGGATTGGAATTGTATTATTATTATGAAACACCCAATAGGATTATGTAGAAGATCCCTGTTTTTTTAGGCTTTTAATGAAGATCTCTTTGGATGGTCTTATTTCCAGAATACTCTGAGGCGTAACTTTTGAGATTCCCCAAATTTTGAGATTTCCTTTTATGCGATGCAGGGCCTTCACATAGGATATGCTTTGGGGGATTCCTGCTTCATTTCACAGAATCTACAGTAGTCTACCATTTATTATTGTATAATCCGAAAAAAACAGATCTTTTGAACTCATATTGTTATCATTATCATTATCTGAGAAATTTCTTGGACAGGGAAATGGGATTTTGGTATTCGATATTAGATGATATTTGGCTTTAAGTCGGTGCTGCTCTCTAGAATCTTTTAGTTTAAATTTTAAATAACCATAAAATCGGCTGCCTGCTCCCATTATTATTTTCAAAATAAGAGCATGTTGCCGCCGAATTCGTTCCATTTATCGCACACAAATACCGATAGGTGCATAAGTAGAAAAACTCGCGGATGTATCTGATCTGACGACGTGAAAAAACGGAAAAGTAGTTCCGTATTTATTTCCCACAAAAATATCCATACTAATGTATTCGACAGTCCAAAGAAATATTACCAACAAATATATTATCCACAAAAAATATATGCATCGATATATCGATATACTGGACTGTGCAATTGCAGCGAGTGCGCTCGGACGTATTTGCTAGCTTTATAAACAGATGCAGCAGCAGCAAACAGATGTGAAAGTGTAGTGACAGTGTCTTGGATTTTGTACGCGCCAGTCCTGTGTGGCTGCAAGGGCACCATCACCATCCACACAGCAGCCACAGCCACAGCCTCCGTCGCGGCCGCAGCATCTGCATCTCCATCTGCAGCCACAAGAACATTATTGTAAGTTTCACTCCTATTCCGGTATTCTATAACACATCTTGAAAACGCGCTCAACGGCCGACACGGAAGCACCATGTCGCCATAGCAAATGGCGTGACGACACATCCCAACAAATTGGATTAACAGCACGATAGAATCGGTGGGACAGCAGCTATCTTAATCCCCAGCCCCAGCCGCAGTCGGTGTGAGCCAGACAGCCACTGCCCCCCTCCTGATGCCATAATAGCCAATATAGGGGATACCCTGAGGTGGCGATATTTATAGCGTTAGCATAGTCGCTTTCATGGGGGGAGGTGGGTATTCAGCACGTGTGGGTGTGGGTGGCAGGAATGCTAGGGCCCACATTCCGTTATAATTTGAGTGACCCCCAGCCGCATTTGAGGCATACTTTTAGGGGGCCTCCAGCAATCCCAGGCGGCAAGTGCCCAGTGGGTGCTGGATCCGATCAAGGATGGTCTCAATAATCTTGCGAATCTTGCGAGTCTTGCGTAAATTCGGCACCCAAGGCCCCGACCATGAGTTTCTGGCCTCTTGATGCTCACATCGCTGTAGCACAGAACATTGGACTGCACGCGACGCCTCAGCGTTGCCTGAGCCACTCAACCATCACCTATCACCCATCGATATAGATACACTCAAGTATGAATTGCAATCGTGCTCGGACCTGGACTTTGAGCCATGTTCGGAGACACGCGCGATAAGCGAAACAGCCTCTCAGAACTGGTTTCCCCCGCTCGTCTGGCCATCCGTCCGCTTTCTCTGATGCTGTCAATTGCTACAGCTCTAATTGGACGCATCTGCAGTCAGTCTCCGGGTCAGAGGCACACTCAATCCCCACACAGATCCAGATCCAAATCCAGATGCACATCCATCTGTACTCGTGCCTCTGGCCCTGGCCAGTGGACAGTGGCCATTGTGTTTGCAATTGATATGAGCTGACCCAGCCGTTTCATATGCATACCAAACAAATATAAATTACGAGAGCTAACGAAAATTCTCAAGTGCCCGGGATACGAGTACGAGTGCGAATACATGCACGACTACGATTACGATTACGTGTAGCAGTGTGTCCCATGTTCGGTCTGTCTGCGGACAGCAATCATTGTTGTTGAATGCTTATCGGAGCAGTGTCGTCGTCTGTGCTGCACGCCACACGGCCGCCTGCCTCCGCTGCTCCCGCTCCCCCCAATGATAAGCCATCAACTGCCATCAACGACCAGTGGCAAAGTGATAATCAATTGGCCATAACCCAACCAATTGCTTGGCTTCTTTTAGATTGGGTTAGCTTTGTGTGTGGGAGAGGCTGGGTGGGGGTTGTTGGGTTGGGTTGGGTGACTGGCTGGCTGGGTTGAGTGGAAGGGTGGATGACGGTAGCGAGCGAAGGCCACTCGACAGTGGATAGACACATGACCAATCAATTTTACAACACGGACAACCAATTTTCGAACTAATCCGCAGTTGCGCGCGCTGGCGACCTGCTGTAGCTGTTGCTGTTGCTGTCTGTAGCTGTAGGCTGTAGCCCGTAGCCTGTATCTGTATCTGTGCACGTTACGCACTCACCCAGGAGCACCATGAGCACCATTGGCAACGGAAACAACGGGAACGGCAACGGCAGTGTTAGCCTGATGCAGGATATCCAGAACAAGTACTCCTTTCTGGAGAATCTCTTCAGCAAATTCTGGAAATCCATTATCAAGTCGAACTCCTCGCTGAAGCTACAGCTACGGAACATCAAGTGGAAGAATTGCAAGGCCAAGCCCGGCTGTGCCTATCAGCCGACAGAGGTGGGTCGCCCTCATCGGGTTTTCATTCATTCAATCATTCGGCTGCCCATATGCTAATTACTTTGGATTTGCTTCTACCCCAATAAACAGATTGAACAGATGGCCAACGTGATTACCCATGGGATGTGGATACTGCCGGCATTGTTTGCGACCATCAAGCTCTTCGAGCGCTCCACCAACGCCAGCCAGTATCTGGTGTCGTGGGTGTACGGGGGCGCTTTGTGCATGCTCTTCACAATATCGACGTTCTTTCACTGCTCCTGCTACTGTGCCGAGCACAAGTGAGTGTAAATCAGTGATAGCTTTCGAAATATTTATCTACATATATGGATTTCGTTTCTTTTTGTAGACCACCGAGGAACTACAAGGCCTGGCCCGCGTTCGGTTGGCGCACGTACCAGGGCCTGAAGAATGTCCTCCACCGCTGCGACCGGGCCATGATCTATGTGTTCATTGCTGGCTCTTACTTTCCCTGGCTGACGCTGGAAAACACTGACCACTCGGCCATTCTCTTTTGTATGGAGTGGGTCATCTGGCTGATGGCTGGGGTGGGCATAGCCTACCAGCAGGTGAGAGCCGCTAGAGTGTAGAGCGCCACTGTGTAACAACCTAACCAATCGCACTCCTCCTCTCAACAGCTCTTCCACGAGCGCTACAAGTGCTTGGAGACGTTCTTCTATCTGGTGATGGGTCTAGGGCCCGCCCTCGTTGTGGTTCTGACTGGCCACCACTTCCACGGCATGATACAGCTGAAGTACGGCGGCGCCTTCTACATACTGGGCATTGTGTTCTTCAAGTCGGACGGCCTCATACCCATGGCTCATGCCATCTGGCACCTGTTTGTGGTGCTGGCTGCCGGCTGTCATTATTATGCCATCTTGGTCAACCTCTATCCCAGCGACATTAGCACCAGCGACTAGTGGTTAGGGGACGCACTCACAACACTGCGAAGAGAAACAGCGATTTTAAACCTTAGAGTACTTAAAGACAGGGATTCGGGTGCGATATTATATATGCACATATATGTATTCGCGGTGTATTCGAAGGGTTCTCTCTTTTGTCAGCCATTTGTAACGTGTTCCTTTGAACGATGGTACCAACCAAGTCACTGCTGCTCCACAATTAGCCAAATTTTATGATGCCAGGGCCAGCCCTGGCGCATGGAAACAGGAATAGTTGTAGCCTAGAATAACGAACGACTAAACTAAACAAAAAACTAAAATCGAAACGATTCTTGTGATCAGTATCTGCGGTCTTGCCAAAGATTCAAATTATACGTGGCTCATGTCTCTATTTCTCTCACCCAATATATGTTTATATTATACATAAAATACAATATACATACATTATATACTTCTATATTATATATTATATACACTCTTACCCGTAGCGTACTGTACGAGATTAGATATTGATATTCATAGTATATGTATACATACAGATTTATATTATATACATACTGTATATTGTATACACATATACCTTATACTTTATACCGTATACAACAAGCTCACGTTTTAGCTATATGTTTCTCAAAGACTTCGACCAGACAAAAGGCAAAACTCAGACCCAAAAATCCAAAAAACCCAAAAAACCAAAAACCCAAGTTGTACAAAAAAATAACATGAATTTTCAAACGCCCGCCCACCCTCTCCTGCCTTTTGAACACTAGAAGCCCGCCTAGCATGCATAACATGTACATGTTTATATACAGATATACATCAGATCAGTAAATATATATATATAGATACATAGTACATACATATACATACATACACATATATATAACTATATACTATTATATACGGATATACATACGTATTGTAGTTCGATTTTAAGGACAGGCTGACAGTCCCCGTCCCACAGTCACGAACCAACATGTTGGCCAGTTCATTGTTTAGCTCAGGGACTACTCGATGTATTCGCAGATACTGAAAGAAAATGATTTGATATGATTCTCCATTCTTGATGGTTCGTGATGGTCCCTCCCCTACACCACCCACCCTCTCCATACACCAACAAAATATTTGTATATTTTTAAGGTCTGCAATGGACTTTGTTTCTGACGCAGTTCCATTTAGTTTAGATTTTAGGACAAATTCCTTGGGCATCCAAAACCAAAACTCAATAAATGCTAGAATAAACGTTCATTTTGAAGCGATCTCCAATCTTTTCTTTTATTTTTATATTCACTTGAGGAAAGCTAAAGAAGAGGTAAAAAGACATCAGGACCTGGCTTGCCCAAATAAATTTAAAAAATAACGGGGGGAAGCGTTGTGAGCCGCGTCTAAGGCCGCGGCTCTACTTTATACCCGGTACTCAGTCAGTATATACATATGTGAGCTTACGATCTATGCAATTTATTATATGTTCGCGAAAGGGACAAACTGAATTCTAGACAAAAAAGAAAAAAAAATTAAGTCGAAACCTTTCCATTTTTGTTTGCATTCGTTTTTTTCATCTGTCTTCTCTATATTTCCACATTTACATACGTCTTCTAGCTATAATAATAATCCGACCTGATCCAGATTCAAAACTCTGATAGATATGGCCATTCTCTATTATTCTGCGTTTTTAGTTTTCTCGTATCTTAAAAATTGTGGTTTCCGCAGATTTTCGTCTTTTGTGGGGCGGAAGGGGGCGTGACGAAATTTTGAAATACATTTGTAACAGCGTGATATGACTGTAGTCTGGATGAAAAAATTTGGTTGCTCTAGCTTTTATAGTCTCTGAGATATAGGCCCTCATGAAGACGGACAGACAGACATAGCTATATTGACTCGGCTATTGATGCTGATCAAGAATATATGTATATACTTTATGGGGTCGGAAACGCTTCCTTCTGGGTGTTACACACATCCATTTTTTCAACAATTCTAATATACCCCTTTACTCTTCGAGTACCGGGTATAAAAGAGGCTATAAATTGAATTCCATTGCAGTTGAATCGCACACGGCGACTATCGTTGTTATCCATAGAAATATCGGAATATCGATAGTGTCTCTCATGACTAATAATGGACGACGATAGGGAGATACAAGCGCACGATGGACTTCTGAACATTTTAAACGCCTTAAACACCGGTGGAGGCACGAACGGATTGCCGTTGGACAGGGCGATTCTTCAGGAGCATCGGCAGCTGCTGCACGATATCCGGAGGGGAGCGGGCGAGGCCCACGGCATCACAGCCGAGCAAGTCCAGCAGCTGCTGTCGGAGGCGGACAAGAGGCAGTACAAAGACTTGTTGAGAGCATGGCACCTGTGGCTCAACGAGCTGATCCTGACTAGGCGGCTGCTGCTGGCTCGACCGCAGCTGCTGGTGGAGTGGCTGCTGGAGCGGGCGGCTCAGAACAGCGTCGTGGACGAGCTGCAGTTGATGCACACCCTGCTGAAATCACTGCCTGGACAGCTTCTGCAGTCGTTTTGGCCAGTTCTGTCGATTCTGTCCCAGCCGCAGGACGCCGAGGCGGCTCTGTTGCTGGTCATGTGCCAGGAGACGGTGTATGTCGAGCTGGGTGAGTCGGAGGATCCGAAGCTTAGCCAGTACCTGGCCAACAACCTGCTGCAGCCGCACTATGAGGGACGCTGGGTGTCCTGCCAGTCGGAGAAGCTGCCCTTGCTGCTGGCCCACACCCTGCAGCTCCTCCAGAAGATCGTCAGCAAAAACTCTGACTATGCAGAGCAGCACGTCCCGGAGCTAATGGGCTACATTTTGGCCCACATTCCGTATGCCGCTTGCGGCGAGTACCCGGTCAAGCTGCACGTGCCCCGAAGGGTGCAGCCTGCCCAGCAAGCTGCCGCCTATGGCGCCGAGGAGGAGGATCAGCCCACCGGCAGCCATAACAAGTCCAGCTCTGGCGGCAAACGCAACAAGGTGCGAAAGGTGCGTCCCCGCAACAAGCAGAAAAACGGCCCAACGGGTGATGCAGCGCACAGCATGCCGCAGGACCGACTACTGCTGCTAAGTAATATCGACTACGGCTGCCTCACCGGCGACACGGAGGCATGCACCCCCTCCGACTCCGAAGCCCAGCAGGCGGCCCCAAAAGCGCTGCGCCAGGTGCAGGCCAGCGTGAGAATCTCCGCCCTCCACCTGATGAGTGCCCTGACCAAGCAACTGCCCCGCCGCTCCCTCTACGGCTACTGGCACGTGATCTTCCCCAGCGACGAGGACTCGCAGTCGCACCACCTGCTCCATTTGGCAAAAAACGATGCCAATTCCCGCTGCCGCGCGCTGGCCCTCCAGCTGGCTGGACAACTGCTCTACGGCTCTAAGGGATACCTCAGTCAGGCCCACTCCCGGGGACCGTGCACCTTCACCCCGTTCTCCGTGAGCCTGGCCCGATCCGTGATGAACGTCTACCGCACGCTGACCTCCATCCTGAATCGCGAGTACGCCCCACCCGTGCTGACGCAGTGCCTCAAGTGCCTGGCCATTCTCGTCCAGGCCACGCCTTTCGATCAGCTGGAAATGGGCTTCGTCTACGAGTTTGTGCTACCCGTAAAGAGGCTGGCGAAGACCGGAGGGAACACGCCGGTGACAGTGGCCGCCCTGCTGGTTATGGAGATGCTGGTGGCGACACCACGGCTTACCCAGGAAATGGCCAGTGCCGTGGGCCTGTGCCCTTCACAGCGGATGGAGGTGCAATTAGAGGGCCTCCATTTGGAGAACACTGAGGAGAAAGAGCGAGAGCCTGTTTTGGAGCTCTGCGATTCTGAAGCAGAAGAAGAGAACGAGCTCGACGACAAGCAGGAACAGGAACAGAAACAGGAGCAAGTGGAAGCGCCCAAGAGACTACCTGAACCCACGACGGTACCGCGCAACTCGTGGCTCCTGCGCATGGTACTCCGGTATCTGAACTGTCCGACGACGGAGCCACCACTGCGGCTGGAGTGCTACCAGGTGCTCCTGGCCATGACCACGCACATAGGCCTGCTCCGGAAGCAGCAGGCACACCTCGGGCGGGTCATTGCCTCGGGTCTCATGCATGCCAATGCCGATGTTCGGCTGCATGCCGCCCGCTGCCTGGACTCGATGGGTTACCAGATGGGGCGCGTCCTGCCCGAACCGTCCGAACGGGACCTGGAACTCTCCTTCTGGCTCGGCCTCCTCCCCCACATCTTCGCGGCTTTCTGCGCTGAGGCGGCCCCCGGTCCCCTCAAGTGCGCCCTCTGCGACTCGCTGTCGAACATGGGGGTCGTCACCTTCGAGGACCTACCCACCGGGCAGCGCCGCAGTCTGGTGGCCTTCCTCAGCGGCTGCAGCAGCGACGACGCTGAGGAGCCTCTCGTGCGGGCGGCCGCGCTGCGGGCCCTGGCCGTCTTCGCGCAGCATCCCTCGCTGAAGGCGAACCTGGTCTTCGTGGAGAATGTGGCGGAGCTGACGCTGCGCCTCACCAGCGACTCCCAGATGGCTGTGCGGATCAAGGCTGCGTGGGCTCTGGGAAACATTAGCGACGCGCTGCTGGCCGGCGTCTCTGGCAACGCGGAGCGTGTCTACGACGAGCTGCTCGACCGCCTCATCCAGACGGCCACCAAATGCTGCAGCGATCATGACAAGGTGCGGGCCAACGCGGTGCGGGCCCTGGGCAATCTGCTCCAGCTTCAACTGCAGCTGCTGGCGGAGCAGCGCCCAGATGTCGTCCAGGAAAAGACGCAGGCTCAGACGGCCATTATCAAGTTGCTGGACTGCATGCGGACCGCTGGCGGGGCCAAGGTCAAGTGGAATGCCTGCTACGCCATCGGCAGCCTGGTCAAGCACCGGGCCTTCTTCTCCAGCAGCGCAGGCCTGGGCGACCTCCTCTTCCCCTCGCTCTGCCAGCTGATCGTCCAGCACGCCAACTTCAAGGTGCGCATCAATGCCACGGCCGTCCTGCTGCAGGTGGAACAGCGCGCGGACTTTGGCTTCCACTTCACGCTCGTGTGGCGCTCGCTCCTGGAGGCTCTAGAGCGCTCCAACGCTCTGGACAGCTTCGAGGAGTACAACCATCGTGACGGCCTGCAGCAGCAGCTGTGCCTGGCCATCGTCCATCTGCTGGCCCTGGCGCTACCCATCGACCTGCCCGCCTGTCACGAGGACCTCGAGCATCGCGTCGACGTGGTGGTGCCCAATTGGAGGCGCGTCGCCTATCGCATGATTCCCGAGCAGTCGGCGCCGCTCTTCACCTGCAGCCTGCTGCTCGAGCAGCGCCTCGATTCCACTGTCGTCACGCAGCGTCCTGCCCTGAACTTCATAGCGAAGACCCTGCGGCTGGACGCATAGAACTTATGCCCACTACAGGCCACATGTTCCCCAATAAAGTCACTCTTTGAATGCAATATTACTACCCTCCAAGAAGAACGGATACAACACAGCCATATCGATTTCTAAAAAGTGTATTTCTATATATTTTGTATACTCGTATATAATGTGGACCTTCTTAAATCTCTTTATCAGCGAAAAGAGCGCCTGCCTATCGCTCTGCCTGTTCCGAAAAAATCGAAAAGCCTGGCACTTGAATGATGTTCCGATGGTTCTGAAAGCTCTTTATGCATCGAACAGTGCAAAGCAATTGGCCGTTCACCGCGCCCCGAAATTTAAAATAAGAACAGCATAAGGCAGAAAGTCCCTTAATTAACGACAAGTCATAGGGAAAATCATGGAGATCTAAATGGAGTCTAGTCTGTTTTGTGGACTACTTAATGGTAGGATATCTACGTAGAGTAGATATCTATATATATCTTGGCTCCTTTATTGCACAAAAAGCATGCATCATTAACTAATTGATGGTCTTAATATGAAAGCGATCACGAAAAGAAGCCCAAGAATAGCCATAGACCTTCGCATCGATTCTTTTCACGGAATAACTTCTGCCATTTTGTGTTAAAATATATGTGATAAAAACCTTAAGGACTTGTGAATCGCGGTAAAATGTATCCGTTTCAATTGAAAAGAGATAGAGAGATGCTCCAAATGGCCATTGCACACACTAAGGGGATGGATATACATAGTAGGGGGAATAGAATCAAGAAATCGTTAGTGGGTGAAAAAGTATATATGTATATTAATTTAATGCCTTCGTAACGTGCCACCAAAGGCAATTACAAATGTCACATAAGATATAATATCTAGAAAATAGAGATGGAAAAAAGCTCTATGTATTGTTGATCGATGCTATAGTACTAATTCTGCCATATGATTTGAGGCACTATATAAAAAATTTTTGTCGTACAAGTGTGTGTGTGTGTGTGGTACATCCTCATCCCCAGTCCTTGGCCTGTGCGCACACAGTATCAAAAAATCGTCAAAAAACAATGATACGTGCTACAGATGTGGATGCGGATGTGTGGTTCGAATAAACTGCCGTAGCAGTAGTAGTAGCAGTAGCAGTATACAGTGCAAGAGTCTAAGAGATAATATGGATTTCTATGCTGAACGGATGGATTTCTAAGCGGATTTCTATCGAACAAGCTGTAAAAAGGATGCTTACTATTGGGTTTTTTGTTTAAATTAACAAGTCATACTAAAAAAAAATAAAAAACAATCATAAAACCGACCATAGCCCCTCTGGTCTTCTGGTCTCACCGCCAGCGCCTCGCCTCGCCTCCATCGTCCTTCTATACTAAAATCTAAGCTGCCCCCAGAGACCCCGTGTCTATCTACGTCTCGTTTGACTCCGTCTACTTGTTCTATTTGGGCTCCCGCGGATCGCTCTCCCGGTCGTCCATCACCGCCTTGATCTGGCTGAGGTGGGTCGGCAGATTGATGCGCTTCGTCTCGAGGTGGCCCAGGCCGGGCTCATCGCCGAAGCTGAGCATGCGCTTGCCCCCGCGCACCTTCTCGTTCATCAGTTGCAGATCCTGCAGGAAGGACATTTGAAACAGATGAGCCACAGATGGTAAGAGGCAGGAGAGGCACGCGGCCACAGCTCACAGATCGAATGGTTACCTTGGCGGGGCTGCGATAGAACTCGTAGACCATTTGATTCGGCGACTGCTGGATCTCGTTCTTGGGCATTTGCGTGACATACAGCGAGTGATTCTGCGTGACTTTCTTCGGCTGGGCGGCCCGCTCTGAGGGATGCGGCGAGAGCAATAGATCAGCGGCCTTTATTTTGCAGCCGGTCACGTCCGGAGTCATGTTCAGGTAGTCGATCGCAAACTGCTTCATCAGCGGCACATACTTGTTGTTGTAGAAGTATATAATGTCCTTCACCTTCGGCTCGCCATCGTCGTTGAGACCGATGAGCACCTCGCGATAGACGCTGTTCACCGCCTGCGGTTGATTGCGATAGGCGCGCATGATGTCGATGAATGTGGGATCCTCTAGTTTCGAGACCTGTGGGAGGGATGCCATTAAAAAAATATGAAACATGGAAATATACCACAGCTTTCAGACAGGGCAGGACAGGGAAGGGAAATGTGTGGCAGTGTGGCATGACATGGGAGCACTTGTGCAGTTATGTAAGCGCATCAATCAGAGGGAGATAGAACGCACACTCACCCTTATGTAAATATATATTGCACACATGATAATTTGGTCGAGATGGCGATCCTTCATGAGGTCTGTCTTCTGCGTGATTGAGTGCTCGAAGATGTGCCAGATGCGCTCGGGCGCCTTGTCGATCAGAATCAGCTCAGAGCAGAGCTTTTGGATGCGCAGCCAGCCCAATAGGTAGACCTTGCGCAGAAAGATCTGCAGGGCACCGGCGGTGCGGTCACAGTTCACGTCGTAGTGCGTGGGCAGCGGCTTGGGGGCGGTGGCGATCATGTCCCAGACGGGGGAGTCACTCGCCCAGGCCAGGCTCTCGAGGCAGGTCTCCTCGATCGAGTTGAGATGCTTGATGAGGGAGCGGTTGAGGCAGCCCTCGTGCGAGCCGTGCCGCACCACAATCTCGATGATCTTCTGAAACTCGAAGGCACTAATACTGAAACACTCGAGCACCCAGGGGAACTTGAGCTCCGTCTTGTAGGCCTCCAGCACCAGCTCAACGCAGCAGGCCATAAGCGTAATGTTGAAGATGTCCAGCGAGATCTTCTGCACCAACAGACGCTTGAGATCGAACTCGGGCTTGTTCTTGATTTCCGCCTGCAGGATCTGATCCAGCAGATAGTAGTAGACGGAATTGGCCAGCTGGAAGCGGCTCTTCGCCTCCCCCGACGGATAATTGGCGAGGAACTTGAGCTTGATGTCCTCGATGATTTTAAGCAGCTTGGCAATCACCTCATCACCAGCTTGCCTGCAATGAATGATACAGAACGATAAGCAACCGCATTCAAAGGCCATCAAAGGCTGTCGGATGGGATGGGATACTAACTTGACATATTCTGTGGGCTTGGTGATGCGAGCGAGGGCACTTAGCTGCTTCACATTGTTGGTGGCATTGAGGACGGGCTCGAACTTCTCGCCGGCCATCGCCGGCTGGGCGGGCAGATCCTGTTTGCGGGTCAGCGGCGTGACCGGGGGCCGAAGGGCCTGGTCGTTCAGGTTGGTGTGATCGCTGGCATCGTAGGCGCTCAGGATGCGTTCGTCGAACTCGCCCACACTCAGCACGTACTGCTCGTAGCTGATGTTGAGCGACTTCAGGTTGCGCTCAAAGTTCTCGTTGGCCAAGAGGCCCAGCATGGTGTCTTTGTGACCATAGATGGTCTGGAGGGGAATGGAGAGGCGAATTGTTAACGAATTGATTGCGCTTGTTGCATTTTCTCTCTATTTGCCACTCACCATTGTCTGAAAGAAGCTGGACATGATCTCCCTGAAGGTGGTGGCCTTCATGGCCTTGGCCTCTTCGGTCATGTCGCAGAAGTACGTCAGAATGCAGTGGGGATTCGCCTTGAAATCCACCTCCGTCCAGTTGTTAGGCAGGCCGTCGAATTTTGGATTGATGAGATCAGTGCGCTTCTCGGCCAGCACGTTGTTGTAGATCAGATCGATGCAGCAGATCATCAGGTTGAAAGACGTGACCAGGTCAACGGTGGTGCTCGGCTTCTGGTTCTTGGCGCACAAGAACAGTCGCCAGCAAATGTCATCCAGCTTGATGTAGGAGCATTTTCCATTGGCATGATTGGCATGCAGGGAACTGCAATGAGATCAGATGATCAGGGAGTACTCTTATTAAGGACACGGGCGACCAGGCACTCACATGTACTTCGAGTGGCGTTTCTCGTTGGGCGGACAGTTAAAGATCTTGTCAAAGATGTTACGAAAGCGTTTGTACAGTGTGAATGTGATGCTGAACTTGCGATCCAGTACCTCGATCTCGTTGACAAATTCCTGCGGCAGGTTGGCCATGTCGCACCACTGCTTGATCTTGGTCTTGAAGTCGTAGATGCTGGAAAAACCAATACACAAAAAACCAACCCACACACACACAAAGCGATGGATGATGTGATATCAATGGTAGAGAGCGAATCCAAGGGAACCTACCTCATCTGGCAGCACCGCAGCAGATTGTTGAGGGATACGCAATTGCCGCGCACCACGGCATCCTCTCCAATTACCGTGGGCGTGCTCGACCGACGGCAGGCAGCAAAGAGAGCGCAGCAGAGCCACATCAAGGAGTCTCCCTGGGAGATTTCAGATTTCAGATTGGTGGCAAGAAAGGGGAACGATGCGGGCGGGGGAAGGAACGACTTACCTCCATGACGCAGCGCTGCCTCACATCATGGTACATCGCCCAGCCGTCCTCCTCCGTCTGGCTGTCCATATTGAGTTCGCGGCACAGATTCGTGTACTTGGCTTTCGTGATCTCCAGGGTGTCGTCGGTGACTACGGCCCCACTGACCACCTCGGCGCCCAGCTCCTGCTCTTGACCGTCGTTGCTCATCGTGCCCGGGTGCGTTTTCACTATTTTTGCTACACTAAACTTAAGTTTTGTTGGTTTTTGTTTGATTTTGTATTTTGTATGTGGTGCTGATGTTGATGGTGTTGTTCCTGCTGCCGCCGCGGGGCGGGGGGAAGTGGGCAGGCAGCGATGGCAGATTTCCGCACTTTTTGTAGCCTGTTTTGGCGCCTCCTGATACTCGCTGATGTTCGGCTGGGTTGGGAAACTGTGTTCCTATTATATCTACAGTATCCAGGGCATGCACATTTCGCGCCGCACCTAAATTTTTTTATTAAGTAAAAGGCGGGAAAGTAGCAAAGTGTGACCGCGGTCTGACCCTCAGAAATATACCGAAATATACCACTTAATTTTCAAAATATACCGAAAACTATATAGCTACCCTGGAAAGAAGTGTTGATTTCGTTCATGATTGAACGAACTAGTAAGTACACGTTAAAACCTTTATATTAAAAACCTCGTTCATAAAAAAAATAATATTCAGAAAGCGAACGAGCTGAATCTTTTTTATTCATGAATGGAATTAAATTAAATTTTTTTAAGGTACATAACATAGAAAATACACTGAACTTTTTGTTTATTCGCTCCAGCCCCATCGTAATGAACCGGTTCCGAAGCCAAAAGAAATAATGAACGTTCGTTACATTATTTTGTACTTTTTTATTATCTAGATAATTTGTTGTCTTGTCAGTTGGCCGAAAAATAGTGTCGAATTCACAAATTATTTTGTATCCCTATTAATGTATTTGAATTTGTGATTGGAGTTTGTGTCGTCTCTTACTTAATAATTTAATAAAAATATAACTAGCTAAAAACAAGTTCTATTTGTCGGGAGCACGATTCCTACATTTGAATGCAGCCTGGTTGCCCTGTCTCTGGAATGGCGGTGCCATCTAGGGCCAGATCCATGTCGCAATCCATGGAATAATAGGTCAAGGATTCTGCAAACGTCTGCTCCTTTAGTTGGACACCGATTTGAGATCCACTCACTTGATGCTTAGGTGTAGCCTTATCCAGCATCATGGCATCTGCCGAGATCAATTCGCTTGGAGAACGAAGATGGAACCGGGCGCTTTTTTCCTTACAGGCTGCCTCACTCTTCTTGGGAAACATTATCGAGACTGCTCCTGCTGCTGCGCCTACTCTGCGAATAGGGAATAGAGTGACTATGGAGACGCTCCTCTCATACTGGAACATGCGCGTGAACTGTTCGGCGAGAGCCTGCAGTTGTTTGGTCAGCTCCTCGGCGTTCACCTTGGCCCGTTCCCGCATTTGATGCTGGGCCTCCTCCAAAGCGGACGAAGGCATCTCTGGCTGGCGGTCGATCGATCCCCCAGCCATATCAGCAAGCACTCCTGTGGTGATGGAATTGTGTCCCAGCTCCATCAGTGAGTCGGATGTTTGAACCATTCCACAAGCAGACTCGGAAAAGCAACGCGCTTCGAACGGCTCCTGAGCATCTGGACC
The DNA here is from genome assembly GCA_963969585.1 of Drosophila helvetica. Classification (NCBI taxonomy): domain Eukaryota; kingdom Metazoa; phylum Arthropoda; class Insecta; order Diptera; family Drosophilidae; genus Drosophila; species Drosophila helvetica. Next base: position 43,827,178 of record OZ018401.1, on the reverse strand, counting down.
GTCTAGCATATTCTCCGCTCCAAATTCTTCTATCGACTGTTGTATGGAGGACCCGGATACATCGAAGATCAGCTCCGCGCGGAAGTGGACCGTGGTTTGGCTGCAGGCCATATCAATCGGGTCTAGGCCAGATAGAAATGGTAGGTACGAAGAGTATATGGAGCTCAGCTCTGTGTCGCTTTGTTCGGTCTCTGTCTCCGTCTCTAGGGGGTTCTTTGGCTGTGGGGGTTCAGTCTTGGCTGGAATCAGGCTAAGCTCCAGGTTGGAACAGCTGCCCAGGGTGGGCTGTGGGCGCATCCAGAGCACCGTCATTTCCCTCTCAATGTTGTCATGCGGCTCCGTCAGACTTTTCGGTATACCGGACGCAATCAAATTGGTCATCTTTTTGCGACGCTGCAGCGAGGAGTGCGCCTGCAACTTTCCTGTAGATGGCCGGACGGCCTTGTGCCGCAAGCAGGGCCCACCAGTTCGGGAATCCACTTCCACGAGGGTGGCCTCGGCAGAGTCCTTGGCAGTCACCTTCGATGGCTTGTGCAGTGATGTCAATCTGCAACCTGATCGCGCGAATCGTACTGGTTAGCTGTAAAAAAATCAATTTTTACTGTGCTTACTGTCCTGCTGTCCTGCGGGGTCGTGGCTGTCGGGAGTCTCATCCTCATCCTCATCGGTGGGGGGCTCTACGTAGGGAATCAGTCGCTGGAAGTTGGGATTTGGACGGCCCACACCGCACGAACGCTCCAAGAACTTGCTAAAATTCATGGTATTGTTCCTTTCGGATGTGTATATTGAAATTTACGTGATTTATATATTTTTCAAAAATATTTGTTCTGTTGTTTTATTGAGCTTGACTCGATTCTGTCTGAAAGTCTCTCTAGATTTGGGACTGACATTTGGGTCTGTGATGCTTATAAATATAAAAAAAAAAAAAACATATATACATATATATAGTTATATATTCATATGTACATGCATGCGAATCGATACTCAATCCTCAGAAGGCTGGTTCTCCTCTTTGGTTCACTCCCGCCAGTCGCCGATGATCTGCGACGAGGGCACTAGCTCCAGGCGAGCGTTGGCCAAATGGGCCGGCATTCCGAACCTGGAAATGAAAGTGGCGGATATAAGACCATCAGGAATCGTCTAGAAGGATGCACGAGGCGGAACCTACCTGGGCCGGAAGGGAGTCACTGGCGCTGCCTGTGGGGCTGCCTGGGCCACCCTCGGGCTGGGCTTCACGCGGTTCCTGGCCGGCGAGGTGCCCGCTTCGATGCTGTCCAGCGTATTCCGCACTACGTACTGCTGCTGCTGCTGCTGCTGCTGCTGTGGCTGCCATCGAGACGAGGGGTCGCGTGGAGCGGCCATCTGCATGAAGCGGAATAGGCGGGGCATGGCCTCGCCGTGTGTTACGTCATCGGTGACCAGGTCATCCCCGCCAGCAGCAGGAGCAACGGCATCGGGAGCGGGAGCGGGGGGTGTGAACATGGCCGCCAGTCGGACGGGGATAAAGGCCGGCAGTCGAACGGTGACTGGAGTACCAGGTGGCAACGGATTGGGAGCAGGCGCAAGCACCATTGGCCTTGGAGGGGGTGGCGGTGGATTAGGAGGAGGCGGAGGCGGACTGGGTCGCCTTGGTGGTGCTGTCGTTGTGGTGGTTTCCAGTGGCTCTGGCACTGGGGTGGTGGCCGCCTCCTGCTCTACCTCCCGCCAGGCGTCCAGCAGGGTCACCAGCTCATCCTTGCTCATGTGTCCCAGGCCGATCGGATTGTAGGCCCACTCCCCGCCAATCGGTGTCACGCTGTTCCAGCCGGGAGAGGCGAGCGGAGCCAGGTGACCGATGGAGCCGAAGGAAGCGAGCGGATCCAAAGGAGGTGGCCCATCGAAGAGGGAGCTCCGCTGAGGACGCGTGAAGAGCAGCTGCTGGCCAGCAATGGCTCCCACCAGATGCAGAAGACAGAGTACCGCTGCTGCTGCTGCCGCTGAATCTACTCTTATTGTTGTGGACATGGCGATGGTCAACCGTTTGTTCGTCCATGGGGAGGAGCTGGCTCTTTTTATAGTATCCGTCTGTCCGGGAACGTGGAAAGCGGAAGCGCGTCGAAGGCGGCCAACGAACGGAAGTGCACGCACCTTGGCGGCGGGTGAGCATCGAACAGGTTCCCCAGCAGCCCACAGCAGATGGTCACTCTAATCGAAACACGAGTACGCACAAGTACAAGTCGGCCAAGTACTCGAACGAACTCGAACTCGAACCCACCCCAGTCCCTGGTCCGGTTTTCGGCCTCTGGCTGCGAACCACTTTTCCTTTTCGGGTCTCCTCCTCCATGCTTGGGCAGACAGGGCCCCCAGACTTGGGCTAGACCGAGGCCAGGCGAAACGAAGTGAAACCAGTTGGGCGATTGACACGGCTACGGCTGGCTCCTTTAGTCACCGAGTTTTGCCGCCCATGTCCGCCTGACCGCATGGAGGAAGCATTTGAAAAATGCGTTCATGTGCATTTCCTTCATGCCTGGTCAACGGGGGAAGGGGTGGGAACAGCGGGCAGATGGGAGTTGCGTAACTTTCTTTAGGCGAAACTTGTTTTTGAAGAGTTCGGTCAGAGTACTCTACTCAATTTATCCCATTGAATCCAAGCTTAATCCAAGTCTTAACAAATTGAAAATATACCGCCAAAGCACGGTATCGATAGATGACCAAGAACTATCGTCTATCTGAGATATTGCAGCAATTGTCGATAGCTCGCTGACCTGCAGACTGACCATTCACGGTATATTATATACTTTTTTGTCTATTTTGATGCCGAAATTGAGTTGATGCATATATAGGCGTACATAATATATATATATAAAAAGAAGCAACAAAAATAGTCACTGATTTTTAAAACTATCTCATCGAAATTTCGCAGCTTATGGTATTCTTGCAGATACCAAGGATATGTATCAGGGTCTAATTAAATGCATAAATAGATAGAAAATATGTCAATACGAGAAAAAGTCATTGCTTAGGTTTCAGAGCATCTTGGAAAACATTAATTTAGAAACAGAGCATACAAATGTCCATACTCCATGTCCATTACTTAGGTTTCAGAGCATCTTGGAAAACAAAATTTAAACATTAATTCAGGAATAGGGTATACAAATGTCCATACTACGTAAATATGTTGCTGATAATAGCAAATGTGTAGTTAGCGTGTAGTTGCCATGTAAAAAAGGGGACATTTTTGTTAACCTTCTTTGTTGAAGCCTAATTTTATAAGCAATTCAATGAACTGAGTCTTTAAAATAAGCTTTTTTTTTTGAAAATTAATTCATCAACCGAATAAAATTATTTGTTGAGGGCTGAGTGTCCAAGCTAGCTCGTAATATTAAGCCGAATATCTAAATCGAGGAATATGATTTTCATTGGTATATTTACGGTATATTTTGAAAATGTGACGGTATATTTCTGGGGGTCAGACGGTATATTTTATCGACGTGTTATCGCTGCTGACGTGTTTCCCACAACGGGCAAAAACACGAATCGCCCCCTGTCGCCCCAAACGTTGCAACATAGTTTTCACACAAACTAAAACGCAAGCTATGCAGATCCCCCAGAGGAGACCAGTCACCGATTAGGCCACGACTCACGCATTCGTTCAACGGACAACGAGACGCTGGAGCGGTCACAGGAACAGGCTCAGGTACGGATATGGATATGGATGATATGGGAGCCAGGGCAAAACCTTTCGACACATGTAAAATTTCACAATATTACAGGCTGAATGAATTGTAGCTGGAGCTACAAACACTGCGACCACTACAACAACGGTGCGGTGCGGGACGAGGCAGCGGCAAAGTGCAGCCGTGGCCAGACAGAGAGCGCTAAGCTGAAACAACACATCGCGCGACCCAAGTCCACGTAGCGAATGAGAAGGAGCCCTCAACATGGCGATGCTTACAATGATAGCCCGAGTCATCGATGGTCTGCCACTGGTGGGCACCATGCAGGATGACGAGCAGGTCAGTGTCACTATACCACCTCGACTGCTAAATATTGCTCTTAACTGAAAAACTTTCACTTTCAGAGCGGACGCAGCATCTTGGACTATCAGAACCAGGCGAAGATGCTCTTCCGGAAGCTGGGCACACACTCGCCGGCCAGGAGTAGCATCGAGACGGGACCATACCTATTCCAGTGAGTACCGCCACCCAGCAGTGATCGCCTGTTGTGTATTGTGTATATACGATGATGCAATGGAGCTAACGCTGCCGGTAATCGAACTATTTTCATTTCCCGCATTTCCCGTACTTCCCTCCAAGCAGCTATCTAATCGAGAATGACGTTTGCTACTTGGTCATGGTCGATAAAATGTATTCCAAGCGACTGGCGTTCAACTATCTGGAGGACCTGGCCCAGGAGTTCCATACCCACTATGGGCGGAGGGTGAACTCGGTGACCCGGCCCTATGCCTTCATCGAGTTCGATGTGTACATACAGAAGGCGAAAAGGCAATTAACGGACCGCAGGCGAAACATCAACAATATCAACACACAGCTCCAGGACGTGCAGCGCATCATGGTGCAGAACATCGACGACGTGCTTCAACGTGGCACGGTCTTGGCGGGTAAACAACAATATACCATTCCATCATCCACCATCTAAGGCTCTATCTTATCTCGGTTTTTTTTCGCTTTTGCGCTTGCAGACCTCGACACGAAGACCCAGAATCTGTCGCTGATGTCGCAAAAGTATAAGAAGGATGCCAAATTGCTCAACCGCAAGTCGATGGTCATGAAGGTGGCGGCTGTCGGCATCGTTTTCATCGTCTTTTTCCTCTACTTCTGGGTTTTGTAATATTCGTTGGTCCCCCACCCTCTGTTTGTGTTTAGTTTTAGAATCAGTTGTCAGTGGAAGTTGAAGTTGCAGTTGAACCGGCAGCAGCGAAAGATGGCGTTCGTCCATCGGCGGTGGAGCATGCTCAGTGTCGGAAGTCGGACGTCAAAGACGGACGGCGAAAAGACATTTAGGCTAACACACATACATATACTAATTCATATATCACATGCATACATATATTTATATGCTTGTATATTTTAGGGGCAATATTTACCAATGCAAGGGAATCCCATAGCATGATATAATTTAAGTTTTAAATCTTCTTTCTCGGTCTGTAATCCCGTAAAATCATTTAACCTAGCACACCAGCGCACTGCATACCGCAACTCCCAGTCGCAGTCTCAGTTACGGTCACCGTCATGGTCATGGTCCCTTTGTTCGCACTATAGTTTTCTTGAATATTTTTTATTACGATTTGAATTAAATTTAGTTGGCTCGACCTTTGCACTTGTGCCACCTTTGCTTTGCTAACGTGAGGCTGGCTGTTAGCAGCTGGCGGGGATACCGATTTGTAAATTATAATATTTAATGTGTGTATGTGTGTGAATTTGTAGATTGTACGTACATAAATGTGGAATAGCTATGAAGATAGTGCCTGGAGAACCCAATCGACTGCGATTAGGAGCTAAGAAATAAGCAAACAAAAGAAAGCACAGAACGTGAAATAATAAAAGTTTTAGGCAATTTATATAGTTACTAAATTAAGGAAAATAAATCAATTTACATTGTTTAAATAAACATACCGCCATTTTATTACTTATTACCCCCATCCCCATGCCCTATCCCCTATCCATGTGCCCCTGTAGTAAAAATGCTAATGCAGATCTTTGGTTTAGTTTGAATTATTAATTTCCCTTTATATATATATTTCGTTTCGTTCGAGTGATGTGTGTGATACATTTGCCTATATAGTTATACATACATATATACTATATCCTTGCTCGATTCTTTGATTCTTCTTCCCAATGAGATGGTGTTTCTTCGGTTCAGGTCTTAGGGTTGGGCTCCTTTTACATCGTATAAATGTGTAATATCAAATCTTTACAATTAGGAAAAAATGCGCTTTTTGCCATTTACATACACATCTTGTTTGTTATATCTTTTGTATAATTAGTTTTTGCTTGTGTATAATTTTGTTAAATATCGATTCCGAATACATGTATACTCTCCCTATATATATATTGTTTATATCTTTATATATGCGTGTGTGAGTGAGTTTAACAAAAGCCGACAGATAGCCAAGGATCAGCGAAGCTATTCTCTATTCTCTAATAGGTCTCTCTATGAGTGCCCAATCCCATCTATTGCTTCTATGTATATCATTTACGCTCTGTATATCAATGGGAAGCCCTAAACCTGTGCTCTAGAGAAGCTCTATGACACCGAAGAGGGGTTAAAAAACGGTTTAAAAACAAATGTAGCATGATGGTGCTAGGGGTGGGAGGTATCTAAAAAAGTGCTGAATACTGCCTGAATGCGCCATCTCGCCGTCTCGAAGCGGAAACCATAGTACTAATACGAGTGTAATTGATGGAGATGTTCTTCTACTGTTTCTGTTTCTGGCTCGAAAAACTCTTTACAAAATATCTCTCTTTTTTTTTTTTGGTTTGGTTTGGTTTCTAATGCTAGTGTTTGCTATATGCTGTTCTTATTTTTGTTGTTTTCGTTTTGCTTTTGGCTTGCTCCTGGCTTCTATTCTTCTCATCTATAAATTCAAAAGGCAGTTATCGCGCATGGAGGGACAATTGAGACTCATATTACAAAGCATTACATATTACATCGAAGAGCAAGAACACTCAAATATACCACATATTAGTATCTCTATCTCTACATACATACATATATAAATGTATCTCTATCTGTATCTGTATCTGTATCTGTATCTGAGGGAACCTTAACCACGAAACAAACAAAGAAATACTAACAAAAAGAGATTCAAAATGTGTTCTGTTTCAGATACCTCTTACATATTTTTTGGGGTACGCTCTTAGGACTATCAAAAAAAAGAGAGACTATAATTAATCGAATTATACGATTAGATTAGAGTACGTGTACCGTTGCTAGTTGCTTAGGAAAGAACAGTGTTGAGTAGTGCCTGTGGATCGGGGAATCCCCCGCTCCTCTTATTCTACGTAAATATATGCGTGTATCCCTTTATGTGGGCGTGTATCTGTAGCATATGTATATTAGTCGTATATGTGTCCGGTTGTGGATGCGTATGCCGTGCCTTTGTACAATGCGGGATAGAATGATCCTCTACTTGATCCGCTGATGGTCGGGCGTGCTCTTCAGTATATCCGGCTGGTGGTGATGATGCTGCTGCTGCTGTTGATGATGGTGGTGATGGCCCGAGCTGAGTGTTCCCGGATGACTACCGCCTCCTCCTCCTCCTCCAGTTGCGGCGTGATGCGAGCTGCTCAGCGTGTGCGAGTGGGTGGAGTTGAGCGTGTGCGTGGCATGGGAGTTGAGCGTGTTGTGGGCCGTGGTGGTGGCGTTGGTGGAGAAACCGGTGCCGCTGCCCGGTCCGCCTGTGCCAATGCCAATGCTGGTGAGGCCTGAGGCGACCACAGTGGATCCGGCACCGGGAGCAGGTCGATTGGAAGCCCGCAGCGAGCGATGCGATCCGTTGCGAGTCAGGGAATTCATCTGGGGCGTACCGGGCACCGTGTGGCCCAGGGCGTTCATGTAGTCGGCTATGAGCAGGGTGATCTCCAAGATCTTGGGCTTGCTCATCGCGAAGAGCAGCTTCTGTTCGCAGCCGCCGGCCAGGGTGCCATCATCGTGGGAGACGACTAGCATGAAGTCGTCCTGGCAGCCGCCGAAGGTCATCACTGAACTGTACGGATAGCGCGCCACCGGCGCCATCGTGGACAGCTCCAACACGTTCAGCGCGTCCTCGGCGACGGCCAGCCAGGCCACGTGCGATGTCTCGCTCTGGCGCGGCTTGGCCTGGAAGAGGCAGGCCCCGAAGTAGGGCCACTTGCGGCAGCAGGTCAGGTAGATGCGGACGCAGTCGAGTGTGGAGCGGCCCTTGAGGAGCATCCACTTGGAGATGAGCAGCTCCTGGACCTCCTTCAGCTGCTCGGCCCCGAGAGCGTCTCGGTAGCGGTACGGATAGAACTTGTCCAGCCCCTTGAGGCCGACGCCCACGTCGCGCGACTTCTCCAGCGAGTAGTCGCCCATGTCGATCTGCGACATGAGCGAGGCCAGCTCCAGCGCCAGCTCGCGGGACAGGGGGAAGCGACCCTGGACAATCTGGGCGTTCGTCTGGTAGCACTGCAGCAGCCGCTCCTTGTCCGTCTCGCATTTGATGGTGTGCTTCCAGTAGAGCCGGTTCTTGTAGCTCAGCTGGATGACGCGCGAGTTCTCGAACTTCCCAGAGCCCTTCTCCCGCAGCGCCGTCTCCCACTTGCTGATCACGTCGCACAGCTTGGCCAGCGGCTCCAGGTAGTGCTCCAGGTCCTTCTCGATGGGATCATCGCTGAACAGACAGAAGCCATTGCTCGCATCTCGGGTTCCCAGCTCGTGGGCGAGCGTCGCCTGGAACTCCTCGATGGTCGTCGAGCCGTCAAAGGAAACCACCTTCAGGGAGGAAATAGAAGGAGTTATTTAGACGAGGTCAACATGCTCTGATCTCCATCCCATACCTGGTAGGTGGCGTTCATCATGTGCACGGGTATGGCATGGGGCAGGGAGTGGTGATATGGGTTCTTCAGCAGAATGGAGAGCACCTCCATGCGCGAGGGCTTCGTTTCGCGGCCGCCGTTCTTCAGTGTGCGCTCCAGGGCGCGCTCACAGTAGGCCGCATACTTTCCCGTCTCCGTCTTGGTGTCCGCATTCCGTGAAAGGTGCAGCTTCAAGTACCAGAGCAGGCGACTCGACTTGGGCACAAACAGGGAGACGGCCAGGGCGAGCAGCTGCCAGCCCTGAACGAAGCTGTAGGCCGGAGGATTCGACTTGCAGTCGATGATGGGTGCGGCAACAGGTGCCTGATCGACCGAAAATATGGATTAGTATTCAATCAGATAGATACGGACTAAATTCCGGTTAGAGGTACACAGATGTGGTTAGGGTTAGTCTTCTTGTGGGGTTAGAGGAGTGTTTGTTAGCTACTGTTTTCGAACTACTGGAATCGAACACAACTGTACGTGTACGAGTACGTTTACGTGTAGGTGTACGCAGAAGAGAGTACAAACAATAAGAAGAAGGAAAGAAAGAAAGACGAAAGATTTCCCCGTCATACCTGAATGGATGTGGGCGAACTGCCGTTGGCTTGGGCATTGCCCGCCTGTTGGGTATCACAGGTGAACAGGCTTTGGGTGGCGCACAACAGTAGTTGCTGTAATAAGTGTTCGTCAAAGAGTCGTCGTCATCCGTCATCGGTCGGTGGTGGGTACGCGGTGTTGGGAAACGTGGTTCAACAAATTGGTTGGTTGGTTTGGTTGGTTGGTTCGGTGGGTCACACAAGAGAACACATCAATCAATCAATCAAAATCGCAATTCAAAGAAAATAAGGAATGGAAGAGAAGCCATCATCAATCATCAGTTTTTTCTTCAGTTTTGTTCTTTTTTGTTTTTTTAGGTTACTCAATCAATCATGAATCAATGTAATCAGTGTTCAACAGTGTTCATCAGTGCTGTTCATGAGTTTTGTTGTTCAGTGTTGTGTAACGTTAAGCTCCAAACAATTAACGGCATAACGAACGAATCAGGCAAAAACAGAGAGACAGCGAGAGATAGAGAGAGCAAGAGCAAGAGCGAGAGCGAGAGACATTCAAAGCGAAAAACAAAGATGGAAAAACTCTAGTAACTCTAGTAACACACTGAGCGTTAAAAGTATGCATACTGCGTACTGCTGGCTGATGTTCTGTTTTGTTTTTGATGGTTTGAGTGTGGATTCATTGTAGTGATTGTTGTTGTGGGTGCCGTGATGGTTCTGTGGTTCTGTGGATCTAGTGTTTTCTTCTTTTGTACAATTTACAGCAAATACTTTATACAGGTTGGTTTAACAGATACTATATATGCATATATGATGTATATATACAGATATGTACATATGTATGACAGTTATGGGGGAAATTCATTGTCTGTCTGCTACGAAAGAACTTATGAAACTTATGAAACAGATGAAAACGATCTACAAATTAGTTACGACTCAACATGCACTACCTTCTAATGATACTTGATAAAAGTAGAGTAGTTTGTAGTTTGCTGGTTAGTTATTAGAAAGGTTAGTATGTGTTATTTTGGTTATAGAACAGCTCTCTCTTTTCGTCGTTTCATCGATAAGCGGAGCAAACAATAGTAGCATGATGTGGCAAGTGGAGAGTGGCATGTGGCATGGTACCTCACGAGTCACCAGTCAGGATGGTGTTCTTTTCTTTTCTTTTCTTTTCTTTTTGGGCACAAGTTTTTGCAAGTTAGTAGGGGATTTCAAGTGGGGGGAAGAACACACTACATCAAATCAAAAACCAACTAGTTTCGGGGGGGTTCATTCAACTAAACATTCCTTTCGGTGGGTTGGGTGGGTTTCGGGTGGAACACATGGGACATGGATGCCAGGATGCTGGGGTGCTGGGATGCTGGGATGCTAAAAAGCTCTGCAACTGAAAAACTTACGCGCGTTTGCTTGCCCAGCTTCTTGTTTACCTGGACGCCGACACTGAGCTTCTGGCCCATGTGCCGGGAGGTCTGCTTGATCAATATGCAGATCATCTCCGTCTGCAGCTCGGGCATGTCCAGCGAATGCTGCAGTGCGTTCTGTGCCAGCACCACATGGTAATCGATGCCCGGCTGATTGACAGCCACCGACATGAACAGCTGAATGCTCTGCGGAATGGATCGAATGGAATGGAACAGTGGAACAGTGGTACAGTGGATCAGTGGATCAGTGGATCAGTTTGGAGCTCCAGCGCCAGCTTCCCCTCCGGCCTTACCTTGAACAGTTTGATGGCCTCCGGCTGCATGGTCTCCGTGTGCATGGACGTGAGCGGTGCCGTGATGGTGTCTTTGGTGTGCAGCAGTATGGGATGGCGCCACAGAACGCAATCTGTAAAGGGTAATCACATGGGGATAAGCATTCCACTTGCTCTCGCGAGACTCGAGATTCGAGATTCGGAGTTGGCTTCCTCACTTGGATCTCCGTCTGTCTCCATGAGCTTCTGCACGAGCTGCTCGTACTGGGTGCCAGCGCTTGGGCCTCCGCCAGAGACCACCGTCAGGTGGTAGAGCCAATTGTCGCGCTCTGGCTTTCCGGACAGGATCAGGTATGTGGGGCCCTGGTGGGCCGGATAGATGGCGACGGTGAGCCGTGCCTGGTCCTGGGCGGCATCCTCGCGCTCCTCCGAGTCCGAGTCCGAGACGTGTTCCACCTCCTCGACGCGTGCGTCGCGCATGTTGATCTGTCCCAGGGGATTCTGAATGGGATCGAATGGGCATTAGGCACGGTCTTTAATGAGTGAAGATGACTCACCGTCTCCGCCGGAGCCTTGAAGTAGAGGAACATCTTGCCGAGCAGCACGCACCAGCACTTCTTGGCATGGCCGTTCTTCACCTTCGTCACCCAGCCCTGGACCGTGGGCTTCTGGTCGTCGCGGCTGAGAAGCAGCTTGGTCGCGTTCCGGCGCTGGACATTCTGCAGCACCCGGATCCAGTCGTCCATGGTGGCATGGGAGTCGGCCGTCAGGTAGTAGACCTTCTTCCCGGTGTCAATCTCGAAGGTGGAGGCTCCCTCCGCCCGATTGATGCGGCAGGCCTCGTCCAGCTGGATCTGCCCCTGCGGCTTCCGCTGCACATCATGCTGGCTCTTCCAGTAGTTCAGGGAACCGTTCTTCAGGACGAACCACCGCTTGCGCCACGTCTTCAGCTTGCCACCCAGCTTGGCCAGGTGACCCATCTAAGGGAGGGAATGGGGATTAGAACTGGGACTCTTCTCTGGGGATTCACTGAGCGCTCACCTTCTCCAGGGACTCGATCTTCTTGCTGGGCGAATCCACATAGGAGGCGCGCATCAGCAGCGACGGCATCGAGGCATCCATGCAGGTGGACTCCGACACGGCGTCCGGGGGCAGGGCGTAGTCGTCCGAGAGGCCTGATTCAAAGGAAAGATCTGAAATTACTGTGCCACGCATGTGCTGGGTACTGGACGCAGAGCCGATGCAACGGGGTGCAACGATCGGTGGCACTGGTAGCCGCAGTGTGGCCGTGCCCGTGGCCGTGGCCGCCTGGTGTGCACGTGGCAGCGTGCTCTGCCCTGCACCGCCCTGTGGCAGGAACGTCGGCGACAGCGTCAGCGTCAGGCCCTGGTGGGGCAATGTGTGGTGGTGGTGGTGATGTTGGCTGTGCAGTGGTGGGTGCTGGAGATGCTGTGGCTGTGTGGATGTGGATGTGCGTGGCTGGTGGAGGTGGACTGTGCGTGGTGGTGGTGCGGTGTGTGAGGCGGATGGAGCGGGTTAATGTCGGTTACATGATTGCAAGGCGGATCGGTGGATCGGTTGAGTGGTTGAGTGGTTCAGATGGTTTAGATGGTTTTTGATGGGCAAGAGTATTCGCAAGTTGTTAGTTTTTGTTTAATTAGTTTCATTATTTATCTAGGCTCTAGAAGGGGCGGGATTTGGGAGGCGGGAATGTGGTAAGTAGCAGAACAGGCAACATTCTAGGAGGAAGGATGGGATAAGATAACTGGGATAAGGCAGAGTCAATGGAAATGGAACTTAAAGTGGAACAAATGGTGGAACTAGAAGAACTAGATGTCGAAACGATGCGGAAAGTGGAACAGGAAAGGGGAACAGTGGAATACGTTGCATAGCTGGAACAGAGGAAATTTTAAGGAAGTGGAACTAGACGTGGAACAGGATGAGGAATAAAGAGGGACTAAAACTGTTGTTACTGGGAGTGCGAGTAAAGGAGTGTCAGTGGATCTTGAAAAGGAAATAAATGGAACTCAAGGGGAAGAAGGAACTGGACTGGATGTGCGTTTTAAATGTAGTGGGAAATGGCAGAGACAGAACGATAGTATTGGAAGTAAACCGGAAACTGGAAGTAGGAGTGGAAAGGCTACAGGAAGTAGGGAAACAGGAAACGTAGATGAACTCCAGCTGGACTGGAATTGGAACAGAAATCAAAATGTATCCGGACTGCGGAAATGAAACAGGAGTGAAACCCTCCAAGGAAGCATATTGAATGGTCCAGAAGGGACAGGCAAGGAAACGAAGGTGAGGCTCCGAGAGTAGTATTGGAATTCTGGGGAATGGTTGCAGGAAGTGGCAGGATCGTGAAGGTATGAGAGAGGGGGGGAACGGTGTGTGCGTTAGTTTCAGGATCTCCCCTGCAGTGTGCTTGTCTCTAGTGTTACGATACCTACGTTCTACGCGGGTGGTGGCTACGGGGCTACCAGGCTACCAGGCTACCAACAAGAGAGTGGCTCGAGGTAGATGCCTCAGACTGGTGGTGCAGGGTCTACTGTGGGGCAGGGTGGCAAAGAGGTTGGGTACATACCACGAGCCTTGGCGTTCTTGGGGCTCTCGGAGCCACTGCGCTTCGCGGGACTGAGGCTCGAGGAGGTCTTCAGGCTCTTGGAGGGGCTCGAGGCGCTGCCGGAGGTGGAGGTCTCCGTGTTGTCCGTGCTGCTGGAGTTGTGCGAGTTGTGGGTGAGCATCACGGCATGGTCCTCCCCATCGCTGGAGTCGTCGCTCGAGTCCCCAGTGAAGGGCATCGAGCGGATCTGGGAGGCCCGTCCCTTGACCGTCGCGTACACGGGCACTGAAATATCACAGAAGCCGCCGCTGGCGGTTTGTTGCTGCCGCGTGGGCGGCTGCGGAGTGCCCGGTGTGCCGCCGCTTCCCAATGTTCCATTGCCGTCGCCTGTGCCATGCCTGTGCCCGTGCCCGTGTCCGTGTCCCCCATGGCCATGACCGTGCGTCCCATGGCGGGACCTTCCGTTCGACAAGGTATTGTTGGCGGCTGCGTCTGGCTCGTGGCTGACGGTGCTCTCGGCTGTGCTGGTGCCAGTGCCAGTGCCAGTGCCAGGACCTGTGCCGGCCAACCCATCGTTGGCCACCTGGTAGATCTTGGCCTCCCAGCTGGGGAAGCGGTGCAGCGGCGGTGTTGGTGGCCGGGGGACGCCCAGGTCACTGGTGGTGGTGGTGGTGCTGCTGTTGCCGCCGCTGGCCATCAGCGCGGGATTGTTCTTCATCCAGGCGGGCAGCTTCTCGCACGAGGGCGTGTAGATCTCCGCGTAATCGTGGGCCGTGTCCGTGTCGGAGCTGTCCGGACGGGGCAGCGATCCCCCTCCCGCCGCTGAAGCAGCGCCTGCTCCGATCGAGGGCGCCTTGCTGGAGATGCTGGAGAGGGGCGCCAGGGTGAGGCCGTCGACGGCCGCCACCAGATTGCGCTCGAGCTCCTGCGGCTCCATCGAGAGATTGCGCCGGTGCTGGTGGTGGGGATAGGAGCTGGTCAGCGGGCGACTGATGATCTCCTGCGAGGGATCGAGGCTCTCGCTGCGCCTGCGCGTCTCCGCCGATCCGCCGGCAAAGTCCTGCACGTCCAAGCTCAGGCTATTCCGCACGGGTCCGACGATGCTGTGCCGCTGCGACTGGTTCGCGATGTGGTTCTTCAGGAGCTCCAGCTGCTGGTTGCACTTGACGTTCTGCTCGCGCAGCACCTGGTTCTGCTCCTCGAGATCCCGTAGCTTATTGTTCACCCACTCCTTGATCTTGGCCGCCTTCGCCTCGATCTGGCGGGCGTCGTGCAGTCGCAGCTGTCGCTGCTCCTCCACCTGGATCTCCAACGAGGTGATGGTCCTCTCAGCCTCGAGGGGTGCTCCTGGGACTCCTGCTGCTGCTGCGGCTGCTGCGGCTGCTGCTGCTGCTGCTGCTGCTGCTCCTGCCCCTGCTGTTGTCGCGGAGGAAGGTGTCTGCTGCTGCTGTTGCTGGTGATTGGGGGACTGTTGCTGATGCTGATGCTGCTGCTGTTGGGGCTGTGCTGGAGGCTTGGGCCACTCACTCAGCCGCTGCTCCATGGCACGCACCTGTAATCAGAGAGGGGAAGAGGGTGAGTGTGTGTGAGATGGATAATCTCCTCCCATCACGAAATGGGAGGAACAATCTTTAAAGATAGATCTGTGGGGAACGATGGAAACGATCTACAATCCATCTACAGGCCGAAAGGAACTCAGACGAAAGATCTCTTTCCCGATCTAGGATCTTCTGATCCGGACGTTTTTCCCGTACATCTTTCTGCTCTTTTCTTCACTTGAGATACCTTTTCTCCCATATCTTTTTCCCTTCAGCACATGTGCCCCGACATGAACGTTCCCACTGGTTCCCATACGTTCCTCCTATGAGCCAGGCGAAGATCTCTTGCGAAGGCTTTTCAGAAGATTCGTCTACGATTCTCCCTGGGCCTACGAGCTGCGGCAGTTGCTCGGATGCACCGAGGAGAATGGTGCCCCGACTGTCTGCAGGGGTTCAACGAGGCCCTGAAGGAGTGCAGAAGAGGCAGAAGAAATGTGCGGAGCAGGATTCCCCCAATAGAAATAGCCACTAGATATACATTTTGAGTTGATTGCATTCAGAAAACAGTTTCCGAATCCCGAATTATACATTCAAAGCTGATCGTGATCCTGATCCACTCTGATACCCGAAATGACAGATGGCAATGATGACATCTGCCACCTTTACCACCTCTCCCATAGCATAGCAAGGACAATGCGATGTACAGACCTATCGTACCCCCATACCTATGCGACCCCATTCTACTCTACATACGCATTACGTACCCTATTATTTTTCACAGCTTAAAACAGTTTTTTGTTCATTTTTTCACCACTACTCTTATAAAGTGCAAATATGAAACATCCTACAAAAATTAAAATCACTTCAAAAGAATTGAAAATAGCCATTTTAAAGACCTTCTTCTGAAACAAAGCCAAGTGCCCTTATTATTTTTTACATGACTGTATGTACCTGTACCTTCCTGATCGGAAGGGAGTGTTCCCTATAGGTATATGGAAACTCCTCTTTCCTTGGATTTTCCTCAGTGCTGTGCAGTCTCCACTGTCTGTGGAAAAGTTTTGCAGGCAAAAACTTTTCAAAATTAAATTAAATTCACACCGAAGCCACGACAAAGTCGCTTGGCTGCTCCTCTGGCTGGCTCCCGGGGTCCAATAGCAGTGTCTAATGGTTACACATGACCCCCGTCGTGGGATTAGATGGGGGGGACAAAGGGACATACAGAGGGTGGAGGGGTGGAGCAGAAGGGTTATCCAGAGTTCAAATGGGGAGGGGATGGACGCGGGAGTCCCTCCCCTTTCCGGCAAGAAGGAGCTCGGCAGATCTCAAGTGTGCGGCCGGGAAAGTTGTGTAATTAACGAGGTAATCCTTTGGATGCAGCCCAAACGGCGACCATTTAACACTCGGAGTCGCGGTATTACCATTCCCCTTCCCATTCCCCTTCCCATTCCCCTTCCCATTGCTGGCATTCCCCTGCCCCCGATACGACTGTTTTTATGGTAACACAACAATTTGCAACTAATGCAACTGCCACAAGACGAATGAGGGAGAAGGCAGCCGGGGGGGGGCGACAGGAAAGAAATAACTTCATTTGGCACGAAAGGAAACCAAACTGACAGCCAAACAAAGCCGGAAGCCAACAGAAGGGGGAGGACATGCAGCAGCATGGGGCACGAATGCAGGAGCAAAGAAGCAGCAGCTGCAGGAGCTGCAGGAGCGGGAGAGGCATCGGGAGAAGAAGGTCAAGGAATCAAAGCGGAAGGAAGGAAGGAAGGAAGGCCGTTCAAATAAGTTTTTCAAGTAAAGCCAGAGACTGAGAAAGGGAGAACACCAGCAGCAGCAGAACAGAAGCGGAGGAAAGGGTCTAGAGAGCAGCAGAAATTAGAGGAAACAAAAGGGAATTGAGACAGAGATGGGGGATGGGGGGATGGGGGGTGGGGGGATGTGGCACACAAGCGGTAGAAGACCCATGGGGAGGATGAGGAGCATGAGGCCCATGGAGACCCCTTTTTTGTGGGCCTCCGGGACCTGTCGGCACCCATCGCATTATTAGATAGGGGATCCGCATCGGGTGTCTGGCCACAAAATGGGTCAACTGCTGAATGCCGCCGCTTGGGGCATGCGGCTAAGAATAGATAAACCGCCAAAAATAACAACCTCCGGACATGCTACTGCTTCTCCGGCTGCTCCGGCTGCTCCTGCGGCTGCCACGCATATAAAATGCCATGTTTATGCCTGTCCCGAGACGAGGATGTGCCCCAGGTGCCCCGCAGCCCCAGAGATAAAGACAGGGACATGAGTTACGGATGGTCCTTCTCTTTCGGGAGGAGGAGAAATCAATCCGCATTCAGGGCTTCGTCGGAGGTGGCAACTCCAGCCAAAGGATCCTGGGGCGCTTCCTAAGCGCTTTAATCGCCAACGAAACGCCAAAAGTGGGAGGCAGCCGAAATCGGAGAGAGAGAGACATCAAGTGGGCAGGGAGAAGGAGAAGAAAGGGGAGAAATCAGAGAGAAAGAAGAGAGGCAAAGTCTTTCGGGCTTGGTAAAGTTGAGCCATTAAAACTGAGTGCGCCTAAACCGCTTTTGGCCCAAACTCCTGCCAAAGGCAGAGGGCTCCCCGAATAGCCCCAGCAGCAGCGTGTGGCAGCGATGCAAGGTTCAGCTCCAGTCTGCCGCCTGCGCATCTCCAGCCATAGCATGATTCACACGAATGAATCACACAAGGCATTTAGGCGTGCGAAAAACTTCTTGGCCAAAAGAACAAACAAAGAACAAATCGGAGTCGCTGGAATCGGGCCACCATCGAAAGGAGGAGGAGAAGGAGAAGGAGCAGCAGCTGGGGAAGGACACCGAAGCATCGAGACGACACTAAGCTCTGACTTTATCTAAATGTGTTTCCCAGACAACGAGCTAGACCCGGGGTAGGATCCGCGTTCCGTGTCCCAGCTGCCCCTGAATTCATCTCCTTCTCCTACTCCCATCTAAGCCCTGTCGGAGGCAGCCAAATCCCCAACAATTTCCCTTATTGGATTCCGTGATCTGTGATTGGTTTCGGAGACACATCCGCCATCCCCCATCCTTCTTCCCAGGATACAGGATTGGCCCCACTCGAGTGGCTTGTAATCGTGTATTTATATAGTAATATATTTGGCCAGCAGCTGCGAGGGATTTGGGTCTGTCAGCTGTCGGTATTGCCCCTACAATAGGCTCTAGTTCCAGCCCTACTTCTGTCCCTAATACAGATGACACTTTGTGCAGAGAATACCCTTGCAGAAGGACAACTTTCGTTGTCTGAATACTCTTGCCGACAAAGCCTGCAAAATGGAAAAGTGGTAGATGGGAAAGATGCACCAAAAGCACGCAGAAGTTCGTAACAGGAGTGCCCCTAATCCACTGAAAATTGTCTGAACTGAAGGCCTCGGCGCCAGCGATCCACCTAATCAATTTTAATATTATTTCAAAATTTATTATAATTGCTATAAATAATTTAGATAATAACAGAAGTGGTCTCAGATTCGAACCAACTTGAACCTCAAGGAGGAGATCTTTTGAGATATATTCCATGGGAATGGAACGTCACGTTTCGAGGACTCTTTAAATTGAATATGGAATGGTTTAAGTTGCTTGAATTTAAGAATCAATTGTATCGTTTTTTAAGTAATTCGTAGGCAAAGAATTCCTTTACAAATGGGTCTGCCAGATGATCATCTGTACATATCTATGAATAAAGATATCCATAAAATATATCGTCATAATTGCGTTCGTAGATTTGGTCCAAGTCCTGGCTATCGCTTGCCATTTTCACATCCTGCGCACAAAGAGAAACTCGATTTTATTGCCGAATGACATTTTTATCGCTGGCTGCACCCCCAATCCACCAGCGAGGCGCCCCAGCATCCAGCATTCCCTCTCCCCCGCCGCCGAGTCATGGGGCATGAGGCATAAGGCATGGGGCACGGGGCACGAGGCACGAGGCACGAGGATAGTGCGACGTCTGCCACTTAACATAAATCTCACATATTCCGTAAGTCCCGTCTCCGAATAAAGAATCCCCGACAATAATTTGCTCCGACGCACAATCGGATTATGGGCTCCAAGACGAACACGGAGAAGACGCAGACGCAGACGGGGGATGGGGACGGGGACGGGGATGGGGACGGGGATGGGGACGGGGATGGATGGCTAAAAGAATCCCAATAAAAGGAAAAATTCCAAACGATAAAAAGATGAACGAATAAATGAATGGATGGGTGAATGAATGAGTTAGCGAACATTTGAATAAAATTTGAATTGAATTTCCACCGACAGAGGGGGGGAGACCGAGAATGGCTCCCCCTTTTTTTTGTCATTATTCTGCTCTCTCTCTCTCTCCCTCTCTCTCTCGCTCGCTCTCTCGTTCTCTGCCTCGATTCCGAAACTATTCAATGCACTCTGGATATCCCCCCCCCCCCCCCCCCTCTTCTGGGTCTCGTTTTTATTACTAAATGAGCAGACGCAATTAAGTGGGGTTCTAGGGGGTGCCAGAGGGTGCCAGAGGGGGTTGCCATGGCCGGATGGTTGCTAAGGGAGGGGGTTAGCAGATGACTAACGACATCAGAGCCATTATGGGGTCTCTGGCTTTCAAATATATGTAAAAGGAGAAGCAGAGAGAGAGAGAGAGAGAGAGCTCTCTCTGGGATGGGGTTGTGGGGGTGGGGATGGGTGCCACTGTGTGGATGACTCAATTGTCTGGTGTTGCTGGCATCTAAAAAGGGTTTTCCACGTGGACCATCATCCCTGATGGATGATTAATCTGTTTATAATGAAGGCAACTACCACCCCCCCCCCTTCCCCGGGGTGCCAGGGTCCACGTCTTGGGATACAATGAGAGGGATCTCTTGTTGCAGAGACTGCTAACAAAAAAATACCCCTGGAATATACTTCAACCTCTCTGGCCTAACAAATACATATATCTCTGTAATATATCTCTCAGCGATCTGTAATGGTTTTAGCTCAGGTTTTCCGGGATCCCTTCCCTCCCAAAGAGAGGGATTAGGCATATGGAGATTCGGAGTCAGCACAGAACTCCAATCGAAGGAACAACCGTTCTGGGACATGGAGATCTTTGCATTTATATCTCTCATTGTTTCAAATCTTTCATAGAAATGGAATAGACAGTAATGGGTATGCAAAGGTCGTGTCTGCTGTGGGATCTCCGCCTCGTTTCCTCCTGCTGTATGTTCCAAAAATTTGATTCTTGGCTCAGGCAATTTGTTAATATTACTCAAAATGTGCCGCAAGTCAAACAAAGTTCCTCCCCTGTGCCCCCATGGGGCACTTCCTCGACTGCTCTGTGGCTGCCACTCATATCGCACAAATTTGTGTGTACGAGGAAAAATACCGAGAAAACAGATATATGTACGTAGGTATGTATTATATTTGCGTTTCTTGTGTATTTCTTTGACTTTTTCCGGAGAGCAAACAGCTTCCCCTTCGCCGCACTCTGTGGCTCTCCGGGTCTCCGGCTCTCCGGCTCTCTGGTGTGTGTTTTCCGACGTTGCACGACGTTTAATTTGGAGTCATGATTCCATTGTTATTTATAGTCAACAAAGCGGCAGCCGCTTGAAGCAGCAAACAGAAGTGGCAGCAGCAGCAGCAGCAGCAGCAGAACCACTCAAGAAAACACTCCATAAAACATTGTAACCAGAAGACATCCCTGTAGCCCCCCATTAATACATGTGTACATCCCAGAGAGAAGGCAAGAGCATCCCCGTTCCCCTCGGAGGCGGCACGCGCGCCGTCTAGTCTGAGGGGAACGGCTACTTATCGGGCATGCCCCACAACCATCCCCTGCTCTGAGAATGGGGAGCGGAGATATCTTTAACTGCAGAACGGCACATCTTCATTTCCAGACTGACTAATTGATTCGGGAATTGAATCCCGAAATATCTACATACACTCCAGACTGATTTCCGATTTGTGGAAGAGATTGGAAGAGCCTCTAATCCTCTGGAGAGAATATAGAAATATAAGGGAGAGCTCTGACAATTGGAACATTGAGCAGCTTCTTTTCCAACTGGATTATTCCTTCATCCGATGTTGCATATAGGAAAAAAGACTGTAGAGCATCTAGCACTCCCCATAGAACTATCTTGGAATGGAATGTATCGCTCAGTTAAAGCCTTTAGTCTGGGAGATAATTTAAGGTCTAGTTCCATCTTTTGGTTTTCTGTATACTTTATTTCATCAATTATTTCCCAATCTTTACCTTTCCTCTCGGGATTTCTTTTGGTATTCCTCTGGAATAAGTTCCTGCCCACGCGCTCCTCTATCCCAGCGGATCCCGGGCAAAATTCTCTTATTTTGCCTTCCCTTCCCTCGCTATCCCCCTCTGGCTGCTGGGTTTTCCCGGTTCGCTGTGAATGATTTTCCCATTACAGTCAGTGTCAATATTTGCAGCATGTTTTGGCAGCTTTGAAATTGAAAAATTGTGCATGTTTTGCATTATCCGCCGGAGTGGAGTGGAGTGGTGCGCGGGCGTCCTGCAGGATGCTGCTCTCCCATCCCCCACCCCCCATCCCCCTATGCATCCACTATGCTGTGCTGCGATGCGGCAACAATTACAGCAAAAGCTGCACGGCTGACGTCTGCGCTTCCTTTTAATTACAAGAGGCACTCGCTCGTCCTTCGTCTGCCGCCCATTCCAGGATGCCTGCCTGCCTGCCACGTTGAAGTATCTTTTAAGTGAAGTTCCGCTTTAAGGCATACTATACATATCCTTTGGATCCATTACTTATGCAGTATCCCCGCAGGTTGTAAATGATCTCAATTTAGTTCCTAATGGGATCGAAGGGACCTCCCATTCATCTCTCCTTCCTCCTGGCCAACTGATTTATAATGCAGACACCGTTTGATGTATCCCTTCTCGTTCCCCATCAAATTACCATGCTGAGCCGCTCCCCCTCCCCCTCCCCCTCCCCTGACCCTCCTTAACCTAATCAGTTTTCTATACAAAAAAAAAACAAGAGAAAAAAGGAATAGAAAAAGTGGAAACAAAGTTTTCCCCGCCATCTGCCGCTGCCAGACAATAAACTAAAACAAAAGTTTCCACGCTTTTGATAAAAGTTTGTGCCAGGCCTCATCCTTTCCACAGCCTTTCTGTTCCTTTCTGGGGCTTCGGCGACGGTCCTGCAGGATTTAGGGCTCCCTGGGAATATGCAAAGAAGCAGCGGCCATTCGGGGCAGAGTCTTCCCTTCTGCATTGCTGATTCTTCTCCTGATGCTGCGCTGAGATCGGAGTAGATTCCACCTCGGATTTAGGATTGGGGATTGGGGATTGGGGGGAATGCGGACTTCCAAAGACTCGTCTTAGAATATTTCCTACTCTCAGAATACATACAAACGTTCATCCCTTTCTAATGGAAACTGGAATCAATTTCCCGACCTTCTGCTTCATTTTGCTGTGGAAAGAAAAACTCTTTTCCAGCAGGAGCTTGGGGGTCTGACTGATGTTGAAGTGTGTGCTTCTAGCATCCACTCCTCGGCTCCTCTGCATGCGTTTCCTTGCGATGGAAGGACACTCTTTAATGGGGAAGCATTCCAGAATCACAGCTCCCGGATGGCGTCTGCTGTCCCCCGACTCCGGGCAGATCTTCAGCTGCATTCCCGCCTGCACTCCACTGCTCTCCACTGCTCTCCACTCTTTGTGCAGCTCAAGCGTCTTTGCCACATTGTCGAGAGGCTGCCACTCGAGCACTTTGCTGCACAAAGAAAAGGACAAACAATGTCCAGGAGCTGTCGAGAGCAGCGGCAGGACTCCAGATGGCCGCCGCCGCCGCCGTCGTGTCTGGCATGCCAGTGAAAATAATGGAAAAATGAAAATGTAAAATGCGCTGCGATATTTCCGCGCTGCTCAATAACTTTCCTCATTTTGCTTTCTCTGCTGCCAAACCCCAAGCCCAAGCCCAAACCCAAGCCCCAACCCAATCCAAATCCGAAGCCCAATCCGAATGTCTGGACGTCTGAAGGGGGAACTGCTGGGCTGGGGCTGGGGCTGGTCTGGGGCTGGGGCTGGTCTGGGGCTGGGGCTGGTCTGGGGCTGGGGCTGGTCTGGGGCTGGGCTGTGCCAACTGCTTGCGACATCGAGAAATGGGTTCGGTTCTTCCAGTAGTATTTTTTTGGGGGTGTAAACGGTGCTGTTTTTCCGCTCCACTGGCGCTCTGCAGCGACAGGGAAATGCGAGGGGACCTTTGCTCACTTCCCATTCTCGATCGAGCCTCGGAACAATGGCTGTAGCCCTACTCCGCCCTCTCTCTCTCCATTCTCCACGATTCATTAGCCAGCTGCCAATGGCCAGGCACCAGGCACCAGGAGCCAGGAACAGGAGCGAGCTTTAATTATGGAAACCCCACAAATCTCAAACCCCCCATCGCCGCTTCGCATTGCACTTTGTAGCCGACGCGCCACGCCGCGCCACGCCTTTTGTTGCTGGTTTTTACAAAAGGATACCCTTTCAAAAGGACACCCATGCAGCAGAGTGCACAACTATTTCCTTCCCATTATGACTTTTCTTTGTCCAGGAAGCGTAAATGATATTAGGGAAAAATGCAAATCAAAAGCCGTCTTAGAGGCGACTTGATTGCTCCATTTATTTCCCTGGGATCTTCAAGCAGAGTATTCCATCTTCGGCTTGTCCCAGGGCCAATTTTTCTTTGTAATTTATTTTTTTTTGCTTTTAATTTAGAGAAAAGGCTTTGTTGCAAGTAGCAGACTGCCAGATGGGGCTGGGAGGCAGGGGGGGGGGGGGGGGGGGGCAGACAAAAACTTGCTTCGGAAAATGACAAAAAGTGCATTCAAGTGTAAGTCTCCTTCTCGATTTTCCCATATCCATCTCCCACTCCCAGTCCTACTACTAGTCCGTCTGTCTGTCATTTGGAAGAGAGCGACAAGGGGAAAGGTGTGGGAATGGGGATGGGGGTGGTGGTGGAGGTGGAGGTGGGAGTTGGTGATGGCAAAACTTTGGTCTTCGATCAAAACTCGTTAACGTGACCTTTTCCCTGCTCCATTGTCGAACCAATTAAGCGTGAAGACAACAGAACCATTCCGACAGCAGAGACAACAGAGACAACAGAGAAGAACCGGAGAAGAGAGTGAGAAAAAGGGGGGAGAGAGAGAGAGAGGAACTTGTAAGCAATTAAAAACGTTTTCCAGCTCCTCCGCCGCTTGACACCCCCCGAACGCCTCGCACTCACATCCAGCACTCGCTCCATTCGCTCTGAACCATTGCTCTTCCATAAATATTAGATTTTTATGAAGCATTCGCGACGACTGCTCACAGCTGGGGCTCCCAACACGTAGCCCCAAACAGCAGCAGAAGCAGCAGCAGCGGCAGCAGCAGCAGGCAGTCAGTGGAAGGGGGGCGGGGGGAGGAGGGGAAGATGGGAAGATGGGCGTCTGAGGGCAAAGGACTGCCTGCCACTACTCGTAGATATTCATCATAAAGAATCCAAGTATATGGCTCTCGAAGCGTGTTCCCAGTTCATTCTTCGAGCAAGAGATTTTCAGATTTTCAGGTTTCCAGATTTCTCGAGATGAAAGCAGCGACAAATGCGACAGATGCGTCGATTGGGTTCTATTAATGGTTGCATCTCCCAAATGTCTAGATATCATAATTCAGAGGCAGGGAAAAGTGTCATATGTATATTAGGAAACAGAGGCAGAACAAATGAATCGCCTATTCATTATTCGGATCTGCTGCTGAATGTTTGCTGATATCTGAAAGATCAGATGGCTGAAGTGCCAACAGAGATTTCATTCTGATTAGGCTCTAAAGACTGTTGTTGACTGTCTTGAACGGGGGCACAGTATAGTACAATCCGATTCAGACACCATAAAGAAGTAACGGACAGTCCATCTGTATGAAGGAGTATCCAGAGTAAAGGCCAAGAATGAATCTTACAAATATGTAAAACCCAAGTTCGATTCCGATCAGAATGGAGATTCCGGGTCTCTCGAGAGAATGTCTGATGTCTCAAGAGTTGTAACAAAAGAGATCCATCAAATGTGGTACCAGTATCTAGATTATTTCATTATGTAAGAATCTCATTCGAATCCTCATTCGTATACCTACATTTAGGGCATTCCGTGCGTTGGCCCTGCCGCATTGCGAATGTCTCTGTTTTCGCCATTTTTGATGGATTAAACATAAACATATCTGTATGTGTACCCTGTACCCTGTGTCCTGTATCCTGCGAGTCGCGTAGTTTTTTGTCTGAATCACTCACTGAAAGGAGAGTCTTATAAGATCGAAAAGGTTCATTGCCACTGGCACACAGGGGTTAGCTTCCACTTCTCACACTGTTCTCGGGGTTGGGGGTTGGTTTGCCCGCCTATTCCGACTATTCCGACTGTTCACTCGGGGCACCACTCGAAATACTATATTTCGCGAGAGGAGAAACCGGTTTCTGGGCCAGGCAGGCGGCCAGGGTGGGAGGCGCCTGCTGGCTGATCCTCAACGACGGCGAAGGGTTGGTTTTATTAGTTTCAGAATTCCTTATTTCTCCTCTGAATCCCTTAGATCCACACAAGTATATTACAGAATGGAATTATCCGACACACACAAAAAATAATAATAATAACGGGAACAGGAACCCCGCATGGAAATCCACCGCCGACGCGTTTCACCGATTTTTCCGAAATGCAAATACACCGAGCGAACGTTCTATATTGACTGTAGTATATGTAGGAATATTTGGTAAAATATATTTTCAGGTTTTCTTTTATTGCGACACTTTTTTGTGGGCTGTTTAGCATCAACTATCAACGGACTTTTCTGGACTCCGAATACGTCTGATACACGACTTATATCTGTTGCTTGCTTAGCCGCGGCCCGAGTACGATTGGACGATTGGGGCGGCAAGGCCGTGCATTTCCCATTTTCCCATACAAACTTCGTCCGCTGCTGGCGCCGCTGCCTGCGTCGCTCGCTTGGTATTCCAGACTCATGTTGCATGTAAGCCGCTGGCAGGGCTAGCTATTGTCAAGTGTGGAGTATTTGATACCCTATTTGCTCTAATTAAAGCTCAAGCTGCTTCTCAATTCATGGCAAAGCCATTGGAACCAAAATTGAATAATCATAAATAAATAATTAATCATTTAAGAATTTATTATTGTATGTAATATTTCGTGTGTGCCCGAAACCTTTTTGTGTTACAAACATCTCACCAAATATCCTTTTTTTTTCAAGGGTATTCAAATGTTGCTCGCCCATGCTTGAATGTTGCTGGGCACAAAAAGTCATGTTGCGAAGCTACACCTCGTTCCACTTAGACACCATGTGGACGTTTTCTAGCAACATGTGGATGTTTCACAGAAACATTTCTGCGGAAAAGAGAGAGAGAGCAAAACGACAAGGCGGAGAGAAGCTCCGTCTGAGTTCTCTCTCGCTCTCTTGGGTCTGGAAAATGTTGCCCAGCATGTTGCTGGTTAGAGGTTGCTGGTAGCAGGAGGAGGAGTAAGGAAGTTTCTATGCTTCTATGTGCTTGACTTACAGTTACAATATAAATTGATATCAAAATATATATAGATTTATATGTTATATGTTATATGCACAGGGTGCAGAAGAATAATATTTTAAAAACCTCAGGCACTCATTCGATATGATTCGAAATTCTTTCAAATCCGCAAGTATTGGTATAGAAAAGTAAAGTATTTTTCAATTAATTTATAAGTCTCCTGGCCAAAAGGTGACCGATGGGACTATAGTCTCACCAGTTCCAGAAATATTTGAAATAAGAGAAGATTCGGAGGATTCGGGTCCCTTCTCAACATATCACAGTTATATATGTACATACATATGGCTTACAAGATCGTATTACTAAATATTTGTAGCACCCTGCAGAGCGAAGGAGAGAGTTGACCTTTCCACACTGACTGACCCACAGGTGTACCCATCTTCCCGCAGGCCACTCAGCAGCCCTTCAATCTATAACCCAATCCTGTAATATACATATATGCACGTTGTTTGACCTTTAAAGCCCAATATCTTATTTCTATATTGAATAAAGAACTGAATCAACAGAACCAATCCGAAATGCCGCTCTTATTAGCTTCTTGAAGGGTGTCTAAGTCTTCGACCTTTCATTCAGTTGTGTTTTTTTGTGAATGGGAAAAACAAACAAATTAATCTATGTTCCGCCCCCAATGTGCTCCCCTTACTCGTGGCTTAGAAGGGTGGGGGGGGCTTTGATTACACTGAGAGTCGAGGGTTCCAATGGGTTGTATGACTTTCCGGTTTCAGGGAGCGTAGGATATTACTCTGTCCCCCCGCCATGAGTCATGCCCCCAGATACGGGATCCAAGATCCGAGATGGATGAAAGTGCGTGTCATGTGGAGTCCGCCGCATCACAGCCAGAGTCGACGCCTGGAGGGGGGGTGGGAAGTAGGGATGCTTGTTACATGTCAGATTAGGTTCGGGGTGTGGGCGGCGGCGCCACACAATTTATCTCTGTTTCGCCTCCTCCTGCAACGTAACAGCGATACTTCTCTTCTGGCTGCTACTATTTTTTCCACCCATAATAAATGTAACATGTTGCTTCGGCTCCCAGGACTCCGATGCTGATGCTGCCCTTGCCACTGCCACTGCCCCTGCCACTGCTTCTGGCTGCTGGCTGCCGCTCCGGCTGATTGTTTGCGGTTGGCGTTAACAATTTGCCTGATTAAATGACAGCGGAGCGACAGGGAGAGCAGCAGCCGTACCAGGAGCTGGAGCTGGAGCCCGATGACTCAGTTCCATTGTCATCCGTCAGGGCTCCAGCCGGCGTGAAGAAGGCGATGGGGCCACCAGACATGCCAGTATGGAAGTTCGGAGCAGACTGAATGGCAGCCAAAACAGGAGGGGACTCCTTCTCCTTCCCTCTTTGTCGAGGTGCGGGGGAGCACACAACATTAGAAGTTTTAGAAGTGAAAGAACTTTTCAACCCAAAAGATATCAATCTGCTTTCAGGCAGAGCTCCGGCAATCGCAATCCCAATCCCTTTTGCAGTGGAGAGCATCCTTGAGCTGCCAGAGGTGCTTTCGCCCATCGAGTTGGATGACCGGTGAGCATCATCAGCCGGATATCTATCACATCATTCACAGCCGGCAGCAGCCGCGAGTCGCCACCGCGAGTCGCGACTTCTTTGGGGCTATTTATAAATATTAATGTGGCCCCCGACTGCCGACTCTCGAGGTCCATCATCGGCTGCGGCGGGCGGCTGCTGCCTCATCAGAAGAGCAGTCCGCCAAATGATGTCGTCGACTCGCTGATGAGTTTAAAATAAAGAAAGCCAGGGCGGAGAAACCACTTAGATCGGGGAAATGGAGTCAGTCCGCGATGGCGATGCCGATGGAGATGGAGACGAGGCCAGGCCAGGCCAGGGCAGGGCAGGCCAGGGCAGCGCATAAGGCACATTACATTTTTCAAATGTGCATCAGAGAAGGGAGACTGCAACTGATGCAACTGCTGCGGCGACTGGGGCATGGGGCGTGGGGCATGTGGGCGCCCAAGATGCGGAGGCTTCGGCTCCACAGCGAAAGTGGCAAGACCAAAGACGAGGGGCACCACTCCGATGACGGATGCATGCATCATTAATTCAACCAGAAACAATGTTCAAAACAAAAACACACTGAAACCGAGGTCCGACGCCAACGCTTTGCCACTTCTTGCCACTTCTTGCTGCTCTATGAACTCCCTCCTGCACTTCCTCCCCTCTCGCTCCTCCGCTCCTCCGCTCCTCATGCATATTCATAATGCACTCTCTGTTCTCTCTTCTGTGGGGGCACAGCAATGCGACTGCATGCATTCCCTTTAGTATGGGTAATATAATATATGTCCTACAATAATATGATCCACTATGGTGTCTGAGGGGAGCTATCGGTTTGCAGTTCTTATAGCTGAAAGCAGAAGGATTTTTAGAGCTTGCACGAACAAAAATTATGGAATATAATAAAATATCTAGAATTATTCTATACTCGTACTAGACATGTTATTTTAATTCTGTAGAATCCACAGAATATCTTCAGGCATAGATACCCCTCCAGTTCTGTTCCTTTGCTGAGATCTGGCGTCAGCATTGATCTGATTGATTCTGAATGGTGCTCGTATCGGGGTCTTGCAGAGCATCGTGAATGGATAGTGAATGGATGATAGATAGTCGATTCCCCAAAGAAAGGATGCTCCCCTGTGACCACTGGATGGAGGGTATCCCCGAGTTCGCTTGGGTTAAACGGCCCACAACAGCCAGTGGCAAATGCAATTAATATTGTAGCCCACTTTCTCGAACTGGAAGCGCGGAACTGCAACTGCATTTCCATATCTTCCATATCTTCCGTATCTTTGCATTTTCCCGTGTCTGGCGCTTCTAATCAATGCTCTACAATGAGATAAATGGCCACTGTCTGGGGGCAGCAGCAGCAGCCAGGAAGCGACCACGTGCCCGGCTTGTGGCTGGGCCATCCATCACCGGGCTGCGGCTCATGACGAATGCGATGTCTCGCGGATGCGCTGCGGCACCCACGTTAATGGAATCTGCTGCTGCTTCTGCTGCTGCTGCTGCCACAGAGCGGTGTGTGTGCTGTGCATCTGCCACAGTCAAGCTGATGACGACGGAATTCAATCAACAGGCTGACCCACTTCACGATTGGCACCCCATCCCCCGAAAGGGTTGAAAGTTCAAATGCGAAATGTTTAATTGGATTTCCCTGACTGCTGCCCACTGCCTGCTGGATACTGCCTGCCCGCTCTCTGGGGCAGCCTCTCTGGCCATAAATTGTTCGATTTTGAAATGCATCATGTATCATGAACATATGCACATAAATTACAATCTCATCTCGTGCCCCCGTTCGATGTGGGAGGAAGCTCTAATTATAGACAAATTACGTATATATAAATTCGAATTTCTAATACAGAATCCAATGCGTGGACAGGTAGCGATGAATGGTGTGCGGGGGGGCGGATGGGGTGGCATGTGGAATCCCAGATATGTTTTGAAAATAAATTCAAAGACCAACGAATATTTTTATAGATCAGTTTTGCAATGGATTTGATATATT
The DNA here is from genome assembly GCA_963969585.1 of Drosophila helvetica. Taxonomy (NCBI): domain Eukaryota; kingdom Metazoa; phylum Arthropoda; class Insecta; order Diptera; family Drosophilidae; genus Drosophila; species Drosophila helvetica. The sequence goes on along the minus strand of OZ018401.1, from coordinate 43,797,227 downwards.
TAAAAAGAAGGGGGTTACGAGGAAAATGTCACCAAAGAATCGCTCTAGCAGGTTATTTTCCGGGAACTCTATGGAAACTTGTGCCAGGAGTATGCCTCTGAAATATCTAAAGTCCTTGCCTATCCACGTTCTTGGGGCACTACATCGAATATTTTCGTATTCACTTGAGCTATGCTCCACCAGCACTGATCTTGATCGAATAATCCCTAAGAAGCGGGTATCTTATAATCGGAATGCCGATACAGAGTTCTACTTGTCCCCCTTAATATTCGCGGTGCAGCATGGCCTTACCTTCTTCCTATAGTTATCCATTTATACAAGTGGGGGATTTCGATGTTGCTGATAACTCTGTTCTACAGTTTGCGTCTTCTGATTCGCTGATTTTCGTTTTTGAACTGCTCTAATGGGGTTTACTGGTACTGGTACTGCTACCTGCTACTCCTGTGGCTGTGGCTGTTGCTGTTGCTGTTGCATTCGTTGTGGCTGGTATTCTCTTTGTTTGTGGCGACAGCAGACGCAACAGCGGCGACATTTGGCCAGGCGGCAATGGCAGTGCCACATGGCAGGACACTTGCTCCTAGTTTCAACAATTTAACCAGAATAAATGGGGCTGACGAAGGTTTTCCTCCAGTGTTCCTCCAGTGATGCCCTGCGATTTCCCCTTCTCATTCTCGCTCCTTTCGGTGCTTCCAATTGGTGCCTGGCAAGGCTGCAAATGGATCCTCTACTCCGGAACTATTGAGATCTGGCAATTCTCTGGCAATGTTATGGGGTCTCTCCAGCTCCTGCTTTCGACTTTCGACTTTCTTCTTTCTTATTTCACTTTCTCTTGCTTCTCCTTCTCTGACGTTGTAAATGGACGTTTGTTGTTGCTGTTGTTGGGCTGCTGTTTGTTGTTGTTGCTGTTGTTATTTTGATATGTGTCGCTGCTTCTGCTCCTTCGTTGTCTGAATGTCCTGTTTGGTTTCGGGTTGAAGCGTCTTGAAGATTACTAAAATTCTCTCCGGGACACTGGGAATTTTGGTCAAGTTTTTCCTTTATTGTATTTTGTCTGTCCTTCTCCTTCTCCCCATCGCGATTCCGATTCCGATTCTCTTCCTCTTGGCGTGTGTTTCCTTCTCTTCTTCCTTTTGCGGCTGCTTTCGCCAGTCAGCTGTCATTGACACATGTGCGCGCTGCGCTCTCTCTCTCTCACAGGCTGCCCAACTGCGCTGCTCTCTCTCTCTCTCTCTCGCTGTGGCCTGGGGGTGGCGCTCTCTTCAGAGCAAGAGAATGAGAGAGACAGAGAAGGAGAGAGAGAAGGCTGGATGTGAATGGCCGCCCGAAATGTGTCCTATAATTTACTACGTTTGCCGATATGTCCTGTCATCGCCCCACCCCCCCCCCCGCCGCCGCCACCTACACGCACTCTTCACAGATATTATTCGCACTGGAATCGGGCTTAGATTTATGTTTGATTTGCGGGTTTTTCCTCAGTTTTTCACTGCTTCAGCTCCGCTATGCCGTTATGCCGTTATGCACTATGTGGGACACACACCGCGCGCGCCTTTTGGCTGTGCCACACCGTTCCACCGTTCCACAGTTTCACAGTTCCACCGTTCGACGGCTCGGTTGATGGTTGATGCTTGATGACTTCACCGCGCTGGCAACTCTGGCACTCGCTTCCGCGCGGGATGGACTCCAGGAGGGAAGGATGAATCCGCTTAAAGTTTAAACAAATGCGAATCGAAACGAAACGAAACGTAAAGAGACGTGAAGAGACGACGACGACACAACGAAACCGAGGGGACAGCCTCGCGCAGCTACAAGTCTTCTTTTGCACAATTTTTAACGCGCTCTGCCCTTTGTTACGCTGCTTCTTGGTGCCTCTCTCTCTCTGTCTCTCTCTCTATCTCTGGTTTCCATTCACCTTTTCGCTCTGCTGGCTTGGCTTTTGGGTTTTTTCCTCTGTTGTTCCTTTTTGGGGGGTTGTTTTCCGACGACGACCGCCAGCTGTCCCACCGAACGAAAGACGAAAGTTCTCTTGCAGAAGGGGATGCATCAGCATGCTCTCTCTCTGCCACGTCGCTCTCTCTCTCTCTCTCTCTCTCTCCCTGTGTCAAGCTTTGCCACCCTCATGGATGGCCGCCTACCATGCATTCTGCTCTCGAAAGGTAAATAGCACAGAGGGTAAGGCATTCCCGCTGCGAAATATTTTCGGACGGGCAGCCTCACCTTTCTTACTCTACTCTCTCCCTTCTTGTTGTTGCTTTTGTTTTGGCTCTGCTTCGGGCTCTGCTTTTGACACTACTTCTGGCGCTTTCCAACACTATGCCACGCGACATGTGCGACCTTCGCCCTTCCCACTTCCCCCTGCCAGCTGAAAGCCAGGTCTGATGGCATTCGCAGGCCCCTAGCCCCCTTTCAGCCCATGGAACTACTCCCCTCCTCGGATGGCCCCCTTTTGGGCTCTTAATTGGCCCTCCACTCATGCTTATATGCTCTCTCTCTTTAATGCATAATTAATGCGATATCCGGAAGCGAAGCAGGCGGCAGCCGGAAGTTCGAGTTGCAGCCGAATTGGGTGGCACAACCCCGGAAGAGCGCCCCAGGAACAGCAAGCACTGGATGGGGGGGGGGGACTCTATGGAAGCGATAGCGGATGATGAGGCATCCTCTGACCTTGCCTGCATGGATCGAAATACTCCTCTACCCATAAGAAGTTCGCGTTCCAATTGGGATTCAATGATAGCGTATATTTCACTCTCTTCAGAGTGAAGCTCTACTCAACATTTTTTGACAGAATCCCCATAAATTGGAGCTGGAGTCTGATTGAAAGATGGGATACAAAGAATCGATGGACAATTAAAATTCGAAATAAATAACACTTCATTTATGGACAATGTTTCCGAGCCGATAAGTAGTCCTGTCCTGTCTAGAGCTACTACATCCAGCCGGCTTCAAAGTAGTATATTAAACATTCAATGCTTAATCTTCTTCATGAGAGATTTATTCATTGCAGTCTTAGTCACCAAGAAACAATAGGAAGAAACTATGGGAAAAGACGACTCCCAGTATTTGTTTCACAAAAAATTACGAAAGATTCTTAGAAGATTAACGACACAAGACTAGCTCCAACAAAAAAAGAGGATGAGTCCAACAGTCGAAGATATAAAATTTCAGCAATGCAGAAGGAGTAAATGTAGCGTATGAAAACGTATTAATTTAAAGTGTTTTTATCGGTTAATTAATGCATTTACAGTCGAACATCTCTATAACGAATCGCAGGGGACAGAAAAACAATTCGTTATAGGGAAAAATCGTGATATAGAATTCGTAAAATGAAACTGTTTTTAAGTTTATTTTACTTTAAAATAAATTGTATTTTTGTGTGGGAAGCACACATTTATAATTTATAGTTCATAGTTTCAACCATAATCAAAATAATTGAAAAAAGAATTCGTTATAGCGAGATCGAAAGCGTATGAGAACTTGAGAAACGGGCGTGGAAAAAAATTCGTAATAGAGAAATATTCGCTATAAGAAAAACAAAAAGTCGTTATAAGGAGATAAAAAAGTACTGAAAATTGCACGGAAAGGCATTGTTCCAGAAATAAAATCGCTATATAGAAAAATTCGTTATAGGGAAGCTCGTTATAGAGAAGTTCGACTGTACTTGAGCCCCGCATTCTATTATTTTAGTGTCCTTGCAGAGGGGCTGCTGTGATATAGACAGAGAACGAATGGTCTTTGCACCACCTATTCGTACAGGATATCCAGATCAGCTAGTCCTGAACTGAATAATAGGTATCTAATCAAAATTCAATTGGAAATTCTACGAAAATACTAACAATATCCTAAGAAGGAAAGATCCTCTCACCCCCTGCTCTCACGCGTAATAGTTCTAATGAGGCTAACCAATTTTAAAGCCCTTTCAGGGCTAATTGAAGCATAAGTAATGAGGAGCTGTTAACAGAACCATTGAAAGGGCAGGCAGGGTCGTCGAAAGGGTTGCGCAGGACCACAGCCATAGCACTGGGTAGAGTCTTGGCCTTGGTCCTGGTCGTGGTCCTGGCCGCCGCCTTTGGGGGTTGGCTAGAGCGCTATCCGGAGGCACGTGTTTGCACAGGAATCTAATCTCGGCGCAAACAAAGTAACAAGAATTCAATTTGTCACAGTGGTTGGCCGTGTGGGACTGCGACTGCGACTGGGACTGGGACAGGGACAGGGACTCCTGTTGGGATCTGTTTGGGTTTGGTCCGTATGGTCTTTGAACAACACGCGCGGCGCAGTGGAAAGCCCAGGCTCAAGCCCAGGGATCGGGAAAACGGTTGTATGTAGTGTGGTCCCTTAGCCAGAGATAAACCCAGTCTTCAGGGATTTTCTCTGTGTGTGTGTGTGTGTGGGTGTGGGTGTGTACTGTGCGGGGGTGCAAATATTTGCATTTCGCCTGTTTTTTCGGGGTGTTGCGCGTTAGGTAAAAGCCAAAAGCCTCCAGGGACTTGTTAATGCAAACAATGCGCATTTGATATTGCCAGAGAGAATGGAGAACGGGCGGCTGGGGGAGGAGCAGCTACATGTGTCCTTGGTCCCCATTTTGGGGGTAGTTTTCTGCTGGTCTGCTGCTGCTGTTGCTCCTGCTGCTGGGGGGCAGGAGAGGACTAAAGCTCCGCATCGCTTGCAACCGCACGAACTCCATGCCCCAAACGAGTGTGGCGCTACGCAGTGTTGCATTAATGTGCGTGTGGGTGATGCCCGGAACGGAAGTCGATTTATGTTTTGTGTACCCTCTGCTCGCACCCCCTACCACTTGCCCCTCCTCGTCTGTCTGCCCCTCTCTGCTGTCTCTGCGGGTGACAACTTTTCGCCTTGTTTCGGCCTTCGTCTGGGGGTCCGGCAAATGGCAAATGTTTTTGGCCGCAGCTGCCAGAAAGCATCCACCGCATCGCATCACTCGCTTTAAACACCACACCACACCCCACCCCCCGCATACCCCACTCTCACCCCTCACCCTCTCACTATACTCCCCATCAGGCCATCAGTCCATCAGATCAGGCATTGTCATGGTAATGCTGGAAAAACGCTTTAAACTGCCTTCTAATGATGCAGACGACTCGACTCGACTCGACTCCTCCCTTCGTCGAGGACTCGGACTCGGACTCACTCTCCTCTGCCGTAATGTCTGTTATCCCTGTTTTAATTTGCCAGCCTCCTCCCTCTGAGCGGATAAGCGGCGCTGTAGGGGTGGGGGGCTGTACTGTCAGTCAGTTAATGGCTTACCTTATCTTCAGCTTCCTCGGCGCGTTCTTCCGCTTCGATGACGCGCTGCTCCAGCTCCGTTAGCTGCAAAACGAGGAGAAAGTTGGTTAAATCTCATTGTAGTGGGTGGCAGGAACAGGGGGCTGGAAGGGCTGTGAGTGCTTGAAAGTCGGAAATCATGTGAAAATAACCCACACAACGCCACATGCGGATCCTTATGCTGCAGCAGAGATTAGAAAATGTTTTACGGGGAAAATGGGTATTCTCAGAGGCAATTATGAGATGTATACATGGTTTAACATTTCTCCTTATCCATGAGATAATTTTGTGAGACTTTAGATTGCATTTGGATAGTTTCCAGACCATGAAACCCCCCCGAAGGTGCAAGGGGGGTGGAATTTGGAGTGGATTCTACATGGATTCTACGCTCTTAATACATGAACTACATGCAATCCACGCCGTAACGACTTGCAGTCCAACATCCACAGGACTTAGCCAATACACAAACCAAGTCCACACGGGTTACAATAAAATTGCGATTTCTAAAATGATTTGAATCTAAAACATTCTTAAGAGCGGAAAAAGACTGCCAACATATATTTGCTGATTTCTAATGTCTGTATCTATTAAATGGGAAATTTTATTCGTGTAACCTTAGCTAGATATATATTTAATACATTTACTTATGATCACACCTAGAATTTTACTGTACCCAAATAAACAAAACCAACAGCAAATTGCGAATTACCGATGACCGACAAAATAACGATATCAATAAGTTGGCATACAGATTCCTAGTACTCACATCCGAAAAAGGATCTAGCGAACAGAATCAAGGTATTGGGGTATTTTTCCAGGCCCCTTGATTTTTATTCAAATTACTATCTATATACAAATATATAAAAATGTATGCCACTTTTCGTTGTAATTTTATAACTCAGGAACGGGCTCACCTATCCAAACCAAATGCTTAGGCTTTGTTTTGACTATTTAGTAGATGGTTTTTGTGAAGTTTGCACAAAATCGGTCGAGCGGTTCTTCATTTATCACACTTTTTGAAACAAATGAATTCAATAAGTGGGATTGTACTGTCAAATTGAAACTTTTTTCAGTGTTGACAGTACAAGCATGTTTTTGTATGTTATTCATGCGGTGATTTCATTTTGGACGTGCTTCGCCGAAAGCAAATTGTGAGGAGCAGTTTGTTTGATACCCTATGATTCCAGCTGATTTGTCATTTGATTTCAAACGATTACAATAGCCTGTACGCATTTGGAGGAATCATGTTTCACACATGGCCAACTTTATGTTGCCTGTTCCAGAGTCGGTACCCCCAGCCGATTGTTTATTTATACTTAAAATGGAAAAAAATAGTGTTTATCCAAATGTTTGGGATTCACTTTTAAAAGAGCTAGCAATTAATAAATTATTATTTCACTTTATACATACGTAGCGAAGCACGTACCGTGCCGCTGGTATTACTATGTATATATTATATTTTACTTAATATATATACTAAATAATAAATTTCTGCTTGCTTTGATATAAAATTTGCCTTTTTAACTGAGTTTATTTGTACACAGTGTTACCGCAGGTCAGGCACACCTGGTCACACTCGGCCGCTAGTATTTTTATATGGAACTTTTCACCTAGCAAACGTTTTTTGGATCTGAGTACGAGGCTTTAATTGAAAATGTTTTGTTTTTTTTTGGTTTCCAATGATGCCAAGCCGATGGGCATTTTTAACCGACATAATTCAATTCAAAAATAAATATTGATGATTTTATCAAGTGCAAGCAAATTTAGCAAAGAGTAGCGAAAACCGGAGCACACACATTTTAATTCGTACGAAAACGTTCCCAAAAAGTAATCGGAATCTCTACATGCAATCCACACATTCACCCCATACACGAACCCAATGCCATCCACACGTTCTAGCTGGGACACACACCAAATGACGGCACGAATTTCCCCGTATTTCGCTCGTGTTGAATAAGCCTTAAGAGCCGACAGATGACGCCTGTTGTCCCTTTTTGGGATTTTGGTTGTTCCTCCCACCCATGCCCTCCGGCCAATGCTGCGGGACAGCTGTTGACCTCCCCAATTCCATGCTGGGCATCCATCAATCAGTGGACGACTCAATCATGGGGGAAATGGCACACAATTTGCTGCTAATAAGGATAATGCGAGGATGCCCGAGACAACGAATGCATGGAAATTCATGGGAGGAAAGCACCTGCCCGAAAGCACTTGCCCATCATCATAAGCACTGCCATGCTCTTCCCTCCCATCCCGAAGGATACGCTAATCCTGCGCTTTTAAGCGCTCAATGGCTCTCGGGCCATTAACAGGAGGCCCGAGAAAGCAGGCACGCGCCCCCGAAGGATCACCATCGCCGCTTGAGGGGAATGTGGCGTTTCCATGCCAATTAATCAGCCAAGTGGCCCCCAAGCAAAAAGCCAGATGGATAGATGGATAGACCCAGGCACTTGATTCCGCTGCAAAGCACACAAAAGGGGACTCTCCCACTGACACTCCCCCCGTCCGAACCCCGTCTGCCCCCGTCTGCCGCTCAAGGATTCGATTTTGAATGCCTTAAGTGCATTAATTTCCGCTTTTTATGCCATTCAAGTGGCCACTCAACGGAGCGCAGGAGGGGCAGAAGCCAGGGTGCTCCATTGATTGATGGCTATCAAATTGTTAAGCGAAATATGAGGGAGCCCCAGCCCGCCCTTGCTCCCCGCACTGCATAGAGAGCAGAGCAGAGCGGAAGCGGAAGTGTCAGAAGGGATGGTGGCCTTAACCTTTAAGTGCCCTTTTCCCATTATAAGTGGAGGCTACAGCAAGAAGCTAACAGGGCAACACAGGGAATAACTAATCCATTCCGTCCCAGTCCTCTCATATTCATAATCTATTTCCCCCACTTTAATGGGATTACTCTTCCTTGAGTACTTATCCTCTATTTCTTTGCTCTGAAAAACTTGCCAGGAATGATTGTCGCAGAAAGCAATATTCCTCTGCTCTTGGATCGAGTAGAATAAGAGAATTCATTAGCCCAACCATATAGTCACATATGTCTGATTAATCAGAGTCTGTTTATGAGCTATGACTAGACCAAGCAGAAGCTCCACTCATCCAGAGCCTCTTTGTTGTGCTCATACAGAGATTGTCTATAGAATGTGTCAACTTGCTGCTAAAATCTGGAACGGATTTGCCGCCGACTACGGACTGCCCATGGCTTGCACTCCAAATGGTCTGCAATCGTCGGAGGAGAAGCTGGCCCAGTGCCTGGCTCGGAAACAGCTGCTTTGCATAGGAATGTCGCTGAGTCAACTCCGACAGCCGGTGGCTGTTAGCTGTTGGCCAGTGGCTCTATAAAACAGGGCCGGCCTCGTCAGAGCAGCACCATCTGCTGCCAACATCAGAGAGACCAGAATGTGCTCCAATCTGGGCGACTTGTTCGCCTGCATCAAGCCGCAGGCAGAGCTAGAGCCGGAGACAATGCCGGAGACACCGGACAGCATGGGGAACAGCCATCGGCGTAGTATGCAGGTGGACGACATGGAGGCGTACGATCTCGACGAGCAGTTGCACCAGGAGAGGCTGCGGGAGAAGGAGGAGCGCCGTCTCAGCCTTGGGAGCCTGGGCAGTCTCTCCACTCGACTGCTGCGCGTCCCGAGGACCAGTCTGCCGCCGAAGCACCTTCCCGCCCCCACCTGCATCCGTCCGCCCGCTCGCGGGAAGCGCAACTCCTTCGAGACCCTGGAGCGCTATGACCAAGTCCTCAGCACTCCCTCCGGATCAGAACGCTGCATTCCCGATCAGTTCTAGGGGCAAACGGAAACGGACTCGGCCTTTGGGGCACGGATTAAAGGCCGGCCAGCCGGTAGCCCATAATATTTCGTTGGTTTTTCTTTGGGGTGAAACTTTTGGGAATGGATTAAGGAGAAAGTAGAAAAAGTCCCAAGGCTGGGGAAAAGTTAGGCATTGGGTTGCGAGCGTGCAAAAGATTGCCGACCAGTCGTCCCTTATCCGCTATCCGCTATCCCCTACCCCTTATCCCTGGTTCATTGTGCCCCCTCTTAATTATGGGCGTTTTCCACAGCCAATTGGCGGAGTCAATTGGTGGGAAGCCCATTTGCTAGCTGGTGGGCGCATTTCGGCTTAATTGCATGGCGATTCCTCCTGGAAAGGGAAGGAGACCACGGTGCCCCCTCCCTCTTGCAGACACCTCCCTTTCGCAGACAACTTTTACAACTTTGAATGGAACGGACAAACAATGCGATGAAATCACCTACGAAACAAACTCAAACACAAAACCAGAAACAGAAAATGCAATTTCCCCGCCACGAATGCAATTCCCACAAACAAATGGCATACAATGGGATGGAGCAGGAGCAGGAACAGAAGCAGGAGGGTGCTGCAGAATGCTACAGAGTGGGTGGTGGTGGGTGGTGGGTGGCACCCACCAACGTGCGAGCCATGACGTCGTTTACTTTTGGCCATTTGCTGGGGGTTAGGTGTCGCTTCGCTTTGCAAAACTTTCCCCGCGAATGTCGCATTCTCACAAAAGTTCTCCTCTACCTCTCGCACTCTCTCACTCCTTCCTTCTCTTTGTGGGGGCAGGAGGGGACACAGAGAGATCTTGATAGGTTTCAATAGTAGTTACACCCATTCTCGAGTGGGGTTGCGGGCGTGTTGTCACCCCCCATTGGTTTGCTCTCAGGTTAATGGTTACTCAATTGGGAATCGGTTGAGGTAGATTGCGCTCTGTTACGAGTACTCCTACTCCTACCCGCACTCGCACCCGCACCCTTACCTGCACCTCTTCCGTGCTATTCGGAATCGGTCCATTATCCAATTAAGGACAGCCGTATACCACTATCTGCTTACGTGTCATTTTAATCAGTCTTTCGTTGTCATTCCAATCCATTATGCTATATCCAATTATATCTCCTATCCCATTCCACTCTGTCTGACCTTGGAATTCTTCTATATTCTGTACTTCCTTACTACAACATTTTTCCTCATTTTACTATAAGTAATATCAATTGTCCATTATACCCTTAAAATACGAAAATTCACGTAGGAAGACTTGAGCCTAATTTATCTTAATAAAGGGATTAAAAAAGGGGGAACATTTTAAGGGAATCCCAATTTAAAAATAGTTGTAATATTTGTCTGACAAAAAAACAGCATACAAATATTACATACAAATACTAATATTAATTAGTATACATTCCCTAGACATGCTCCTTGGTACATACATCCCATATTCCAATTTATATTATACCCAACAATTGTTAGTAGATACTACTGATTATTCTTTCAGATTATTTCTCATCGGATTGATATAAAACTTAAACAATTTTATTCCTTTCTCTCCCTTCGCATCTTTATATCCGAATCCGAATATAAACCGAATCTACCTTCAATCTTTTCTTATTAAACCCCAACTAATCCTCGATCCAATCTCCATTTCTTCCATTTCAAGATATCCTTTGTGCTTCGGTGGGAATAATGCATTTTTCAAAAATAACTTAAAGTTATATATCACAAAAACATTGATCTTTAATTTTATGCAGTCCAAAATTGAACAGAGCGAACCACTGTTAACTTGTGAGCTCTTTAACAGAGCTGTTAGCTAGCCAGAAGCATGTGCTACTAGCGCGGAAATTATTTCTTGGAACTTTGAGGAACTTTAAGGCGGAAAACTAAACAATTAAAGTGCAATTATAATTGGAAATCAACAATCCTAATGTCCCGCTTAAGCGAATAAAAGATCCCCCGAACGGATCTCTTGTTATGTACCCTGGAAATCTGCACCCAATATATCGCTCGCCCACCGATGGCCCTTGATGACTTGCGGACTGATTATTATTCGCTCAATTTGGCTTTCGTTTTCGTTTTCGATTCCGATTTGGATTTCTATTCATATGAAATATATCATATATTATTTATTTGCTTTAGGTTTTTATTTGCATTTGCATGTGCATTTGATTTCTTCTCATTTGAGGTTCGGGGGTTCGGGTTCGGTTTTGTTTTGTTTTGTTGGGTGTTTTGATTGCAAAAAGTTAATTAAAAATTTGTTGTAATTGAATTTTATCGCATTGTTTGTTGGGGAGTTTTGCTGCTTTGTTTGCGTTGTTTTTTGTTGCTTTTTTTTTTCCTTCTGTTTGTTCATTTTTTCTATTGGATACATTTGATTGTGTGTGGTTTTTTTTGTTATAATTTTTTCATAGACAGAGTTTTATGGAAAATGTCTGGCCATTATGCCATTTGTTGTCATTTGGTTTTTGCCTTTTGCCCGTAATTGGATTATTGCAAAAGAGTTTTAATTAAGCCAAATGAATGGAGCCCAATGGAGGTGGAAGGCAGTGGGGCATGCGGGACTGTGGCAGGTAGCAGCATGTGGCATCTGCTAGATTATGAGCTCGGGCAGGCGGGGATCGTCATAGCCCTCGTAGATGTCGTCCACCTGCAGCTCCTGCACCTGCTCCTCGGCGATGGAGGGATGAGGATACCCCAAGGGTGGCTCCACAACCACAGCCCCCGGGAATGGCGCCGGTGCCAGCATCACAGTCAGAGGGGGCGTCACGTCCATCGAGTGGGCGTCGCCGCGGAATCGGCGGCAGGCAAAGAGGTCCAAGAAGAAGCCCATAAGCATTATCAGTCAGTCTCCAGCTCTATCTCAAGCTATCTCCAGCTCCAGTGAGCCCAGTGCATGGACTGCTGCTCGCTGACTGAAGGCGGAACCTTTAATCCAAAGCCACATCCATGTGGGAGGGTCCATTTAGCAGCTGTTTTCCCTGTTTTCCTGTTGTCGCAGCTGTTTGCTGTGCCAAATTGCTCCACAAAGCCAAACCACTGTGCAACTAAATGAGTGGATTACGAGTACCCGAGCACCCGTGCACCCCAGCCATCCCCCGCCATCCCCCGCCACACACAAATGACAAAATTAATTAAAATTAAAATTAAATATAGCTCGTTTCTCGTTGATTAACGAATGCGATCATGCACTCTGCCTTCTGCATTATATGCGAATATGCGAATATGCATGAATATAATGCACGAGTGAGTGCACATCCACTGCACTGCACTGCACTGCACTGCCCGTAATCCCCCATCAAGGGGTATATAAAAAAGACATAGATGCGGATACATTTGAATATGTTTTGCATATTCATTTATGCACATACATACACACATACATACGAATCTGCAGCTCTGGATCTGCCTGCAGAATGCCCATTATAATTACATTTGTGCGCTGCCATCAAATTCAATGGCGCTAAAACATTTCCGGCGCCGAAGGACGGGAGAGGGGCCCTGCCGCCCGCCCATTCAGCGACAGTGTGCCGCCCCCTTCCATGCAACAATTCAATTTGAACACTGGCAACGCTCCTGGCCACGCTGCACGGACTTATCCAAGTCAAAAGCCGAGTCGAAATATATCCTTAAAGCAGTCCCTGCTAAATGTTCGAATAGTTTTCGGGCCTTTACCCTGCTGGCCATTCCTGTGACCTTTGACGCGGTCTTGTACACGGTCTTTATTACCAAAATCGGATGGGATCTCTTCCTCGAAATGAACGCCGGTGTCCCCTCCTTTCTGCCTTGCACCAGATCGCGCTCTTGGAGCATTTATTGCCCAACATTGGGCCGCTTTTCGTGGGGAGTGGTGCGGGGCTTGTGGGGGGATGGAAAGTAGGCCAACTGCCTCCTGCCAACTGCCCCCTGCCCCCTGCCTCTTGCTCTCCCAGAATGATGTCAATTGCATAAAGGCCATGCCCCAAGAGGTCCGGCCTGGCCCCGCCCCACCACTCTGCCACACGCATCGTGGCAGCCGCAAGTGTGGCGGCGCTTTCCCTTTGGGGCTTGGGGTCAAGTGGAAGCAATCCAAGAATAACCACAACACACGAAAATGTAGGCTAACATGGGTTAAGGTGTGTCATTAGCTTGCCGCAAAATAAGCGAAAGCGCGCGCACGAAGCGGGCCTACCCCCAAAGACCCCACCACCCAACCACCCTACCGCCCAACCCCTGATTGGACATCCTCTGAGCGACCGTGGAATCGTGGACACAACAGCAGATACACTCGCACGTAAAAGTATCTGCCCTGACAGAGAACAAACCCCAAATGGACTCGTGATATTCAGCAATTTCTCAGCATATTCCCTAAAAACGATCTATATCCACTCTTATATAGGATCCTTATGCAGTTTATGGATATATGTCTGTAGGTACGTTGGCATGGCACAGGAGAACAAGTGAGAAAAGAACGAAACCCAACGAAGAGAGTGAGAGCGTTAGCCGTTCATTGCTCCAATCCGCATAAGACGCCTCGATCCTCCTCCTCCCCCGCTCCCCAGCTCCCCAGAGAGAGGAGTGCCTCCCAGTGGCCCAGAGGCTTACTAATTATGGTTAATGGGCCAAGGGCGACCCCACAGCTCCTCCACCTGCCACACCTGTGAAGCAGAAGCAGAAGCAGCACCAACGAGCTAATTAGAAGGTGCCTTAAGTGCAACAAGCACGGCCCGTGGCTCCGCGGCAGCCTTAAGCTGCTGCACAACTGCTGCGGGGCTTAATGCTGCCCCAGCCTTGAGTCGGAGATGGGGATGGGACTGGGGATGGAAGTGGGGATGGGAATGGGGATGGGGCTTCCACCAAATTGACACAAATTGGCAGGAGGCAAGTACATACATCATGGCAATCAGATTAGACGACGACGACGACGACGATGGCGTCTCCAGTCGCTGCCAATGTGCGCTCATCATGTGCGACATTCTGCTCCGCTCCGGTTCCAGGCCATCATTGAGGGGGCGGGGGTCGGCAGGGGCATGCCACAAGGCACGCAACGTTTTTGCAGCTGCTTTCAATCATGACGCACGGATTAGGACTCAGGTTAAAGATTAACAATGGCAAACAGGAGCAGAAAAAGAGCATGAAAAGAGAGCAGGAGAAGGCCGAAGGACACTCAGGATACAACGAGGGGTGAAAGGTGAGAGGTGGGGTGGGGTGGGGTGGGAAGCAGTGGGACAAAGACCAGGATGTTCCCCCAAAACGGAATGGATCGAGATGGAAACGGAAGGAGTCGGAAGAGGAGACGATAAGCCGATTGGCAGCAGGACATGCAACACTGAGAGAACACGCGGCAGGTCAAAGGAAAAGGATGGATGGAAGAATAAGCTCCTATAACTGAAGGCAAAAACAAGACAAAACTATAGTGGAACACATGAACGGGAACACGGGAAACAAAGTGGGAAACGAAGTGGGAAATGGAAACAAAGGAATGTGGAGAATACAGGAATAGTGGTAGAGAAATACAGCGGAACAATGATAAGGAACAGGGGAAGAAGAAACCCTTCTGCATGAAATGAAATGGGAACGGAATATTTTCGGATGGTTTCTGGGCACCCAAGGCCGGAAAGGAAAAGCAACCCGACACTGCCATGAGGCGACGTGTCAACGACTTTTCAAAATCTATTCGAAATTGGTTAACCTTAGTGATCTAAAAAATCTGAAAAATTCCTCGTTCGAAATTCGGAACATGCGCAAGACCTGGAAGAAGCCGCTGCACAAGCGCAAAATAGTGAGCCCGAACTGTAAGTCCCAGTCTCGGCCCAATCTCTGAATCCCCGCATTCCGCATCCGCAGTGGAAGAAGACGTCAATGCTGCGTCGCCTGGAGTACTATATGCAGCCGCTGGTGGATCATCTGCAGGATGTCTGGGTGCGCCCGTTTCCGCTCCCCACGATGCTGAAGCTCGCGTACTCCTGCCTCCTGGGCTTCGTCATTCTTCTGCCGATCCTCTTTCCGCTGTTCGTCCTGCTCGTCTACTTTGGCATCTTCCAGTACGTGAGCGAGCAGCACTCTTGGTTCCACTTTGGTGCCAGCTGGGATCTCCTCGGCGCTCTGTCCAGTCTCTGGAACTCCCAAGTGACCAGCGGCAAGTATCCGGCGTACGTGAACAGGTCCTTCGATCGGTAGACCGTGACTATAGCATCCCTACATTCGACAGTGGACTATATGCGCACGGCCCTGAGCTCCATCTCCAGCTGAAGGACGATCCGACGCTTCCGAGCAGCTGAGCAATCGTGCACAGACCTACATGTATCCATTTACTCCATCTACTCCATCTAAGGACACCAAAATGTGGGTCCAGGAAATCAAACAGTTAACAGAGAAGTGTCTTAAGTGCGTCGGAGAAGTGGAAAGTGGAAAGTAGCGGAATAACAGCGGATGGTGCTTCTCAATATCTTATTAATTCCTGTATATTTATTACTGCATTCTGGCCAGCTGCATGGAATAATAGTCACAAATTCATAGATCAGTAATTTGTTTGTTTCACAGAGAATTGTAATAAAAATGATCCGATTATCTAATCTGTTCTGCTCCTGTTTATCCATTGCCCAGCAAGCCCAGTGTTGGACCATTGTGGCGGATATCCTTTCTCTTAGAAGCCGTCCGAGTATTCCAAGCATTCAGTGGGCTCTCGTTGCTTGGCTCTCCCAATAGAGACTGTATAGACACCAGTGCGAACATCATACAGGACTGACCACTTGTCTTTCAGTATTGATCCTTGCAAATCGACGCTGGGATGAAGGAACATTGTCAGGCGCCGCATACGGATACGAGTTGGGAAAGTCCAGAAAGAGAGAGAGAGAGAGAGACAGTCGATACGGCTGTCCAGCGTGGACAGTGTTCAAGTGTCCATCAATGGCGCCGACCCACTTGAAGATGTTCTCGCCGTCCGGAACGGCTGAGATTCCCTTCTCCATCCCTTGGCCACCATCAGGTTCTTAGTTCATTCTGCTGGTTCTGTCTTTTGCTCACGGCATGATTGTCTTTCACTGGCATCGAGGCATCGGTGGGCTTAGCTCCTGCTCCTCCGCTCTGTTCGGGGCTGATGTTCTGTGCCATTGCGTTGTGATTCGTATTTAAGGGCTGGCTTCACTGATTACACTCTAAAATATAATACATAATTCAGTTGCAGGGCCAGAGTACGGGTTTCCTTATGTTTCAGTTTAGGTTTTATCCCTTTTTGCACTTGTGTGTGTTAAATCAATTTATTGGACCATTGCAATGGAAGCCAAAAACTGAAAACCTGTTGGGTGTTGGAAAGGTAAAGCAATGCAAACACCCAAAAAATAGAAGACCAACAAGAAGGCATAGAAGAAGCAAAAATATGTATATGCATGTGTATGTATGTGGTCATTACTCCATGTCGAGAGAGAGCTGTGAGAAAGATATCCCAAAGCTATTAGCAGTTGATAGCGTCTCAAGGACTCCTCCACAGACTCTGCCACTTGCTCCAAGTTCTGAAACTGAAACTGGCGGAGTCGCAGACTCCCAGACTACGAGACACGAAAGACAAAGCCAGAGATTCGCAGCGACAGTCGAGGAATAACAATTAGTGGCAGACTTTTAGGCGCAGGAACAGTGCAGGAGAGTGGAAGGACAGACAGACAGACACAAAAGGCAAATGCAAAAGATGGCTGTCGTGCCGTTCGCGCAAAAGAAAGCCCAGAGAGAGTCCGCGCAATAATCACGGCCAAGTGCTGCATATTTATAGGCGCAATCAAGTTAATTGCAGAAACAGCAGACAGTGATAGGAACACACAAAGGAACGGAACAGAACGGAATGAATGAATACGAATACGAATACTGGCGGCGACTAAGAGAGGGGGAGGAGGAGGAGGCGGTGTCTTACCTGCCCTTACCCTCCTCCCACCTCCTCTTCTACTCCGTAATTAACTTAATTGTGGGCCGTTTGCCGATGCTTTGAGGAGTCCTTGAAGCTCCTTCTTGAGGCTAGAGTAATTGCCACTCAAAAGTTCAATGCATTCTCAGATTCCATGATTCCTTCATCCTCTAGAAATAATAATATTTCTGGCCTAACGACTCCTTCAGTGCTCTGCTGGATTTTCCACTCGAAAGTTTCGGGTGGCCCATGGGGGGGGGGGCTTGCCAAATTAGCACAAAACGAATTAATGAGTGTGGAAAATCTCTTAATGCTGGACAAAATCCCAAGCAGCGCAGCCAAGGACTGCCTGCCTGCCAGAATGCCAGCCGGAGGAGCGCACTTTCATTTCCATTTCAATTTTTGAATTGGATTTCACAATATTTTCCTTTACCAAAAACTGCACTGCCACCGCTGCTGCTGCTGCTGCTGCTCCTTCTCCTCCTTTTACTGGTTTTTCGGGTTTGTGGCGAATTTCAATTATCCTTGTGGGGGGCACCGAGCATCGCTTCGCATCTATTGCTTGCATTTCCTCTCATTTTCATCTTTCGGGAAGCTTTTCCGTTTTGTTTTGTTTTTTTTTTTTTGCCTTTGCCTCCGCCTTTGGTTTGTATTTCATTTTCAGTTTTATGCATGAGACGACGCCTAGTTTTTCATTCTCATTTCCCAGGCCCATTTCTCCAGGACTCCTTCTCCAGCTCTGGGTCCACTTCATCTTCCACTCTGCCTTTTGAAGCTCGGGCGGCCATTCACGCTGTAAATTGTTTGCATACAATGGAGCACCAGATGGGGGTCCGTGTCCCCAGCCCCCAGTTACAGCCCCAACCATTTGTTCAGGACCAGCAGCAGACCAGCAGTAGCAGTAGCAGGAACAGGACCTGGACCTGGACCTGGTCTCTGGGCTGTGGGTCTTAACTTTTGGCGTGGCTTATTTGTGCGGCAAGATTAAGTTTCAAATTGATGTGCGTTTTGAGTTGGCCGCCAAACGGAAGCGGAAACGAAAATGGCAAATGGGGAAATGTGGAAATGTGGAGAAGCAGAGTAGTTTCCGCCCAGTCGCCCAGTGGCCCAGGTTCCAGGCCCTCATCAGCGGCCGATGCTATGCCCCCGTAAGCCGCATTGATGGCCAAACTTTAATTTGATCATTCATTCCCCACTCCTCGCATTGCACACTGCTCTCCAGTCTGCACTCCAAAGGATACGACTACGTGGATACATTCCGGGGGGTCTCTAGCCGATAAGCTAGTTTTTATGGCCGCATTTTTGGGGCTGCTTCACAGGGAGATTCGGTCCGCTAATCAGGCTGGATTTCGGGGATTGTAGAGCGCTGTTGAGGGGCGGCATTCGTGTGGCAGTATGTCGAGTGTGACCATGCTAGGCAGCGGAATTTGGAACACTTCAAGAGTGACCATGATAGGCATCAGTTCCAACAGGGCAAAACTCTTCCCTTGCTTTGGAGCTCTGAATTTCTTCAATGATGGTCAGGTGTGACCATGGCAGCCAGCGGAATGTCGAACACTCAAAGGGTCTCACTGAAAATGGCAGCGAAACAGCGAACTTTGAACTGATTCCTGCGTTAAATATCCAACATGCTTAAGTGGTGGAAACGTGGTGGAATGGGGAGGCCAGTGGCAGGAGGCAGGAGGCAGGAGGCAAGAGACAGCACAGGACACACCTGACATAGCTGCTGGGCAGGCAACAAAGCGAATGTGTTTTCGTGTGTCTTGTGTAAGGAAACGGAAAAGTTCTTGACTTCGTTTTGCTGGTGTGTCTGTGTCTGTGCCTGTGTCTGTCTGTGTTTGCGACGTGTGAAAGCAAGAAAAACTTGCGCATAAAATTTCCATATCAGCAATTTTATTTGCAACAATTTGGCAACACTTTTGTGCGGACTGGCGGAGTGGCGGAATGGTGGGTGGGGTGGGTGCTGCCGTGGGTGGTGCGGCGGGTGGTGCAAATCTGGAGCTGGCGGTGACGTATCAATTTCCGCTTGATTGCATTAAAAAAGAAATACCAAGAGGGCAGGGCAGGGCAGGGCGCCAGCGAATGGGAGAAAGCGCGGCAAAAGTTTTCCTTTTCCGTGTTTGCGTTCGTGTGGGCTCGTTTCTTTTTTCTTTCTTCTTCTTCTTTTTTCTGTTTGGCGCAAATTAAGTTTTTGGTCCTGGTTTTTGGGGGAGGCCCCCCTCCCCTCGCCCGGCTGCAAATACGATTTTTGCGGCAAACGAAAATCGAAAATAAAGTTAAAAATTTTACGTTTTACTTGCGGAGGGGTCCTGCCCCGCTGGCGGAGGGCTCCTGCCCGTTTCCAGCGAGGAGAAAAGTTTGCAGGCTCTGGGAAACTTTCGGCGAGTGCAAAAGTTTACAATTCCTGCACACAGTTCGCTTGCCTGCGTCCAAGTCCAAGTTTAAAGGTTAATGATACCACAAAATAAGTTAAGGATCCTTTGGTCCTGGAGCCAGCTGCACACATGCAGCAGAGGGAGGGATGGGGAATGGGAAACGGGGAATGGGGGACAAGGAAATAATGCTTTTGATTGGATTTGTGTAGTGAGGCGGCGGCCATGGCCACACTCTCCGTGTGGCTCTGCGTTTGCTACGTGCCCCAGTCGCAGACAAATTGCCTGTGTGGCCGGGCGACAGCGCGCGGAACACAGTGGAAACGGAATGCGGCGGAATGCAGCGGAATGCGGCGGAATGCGGTGCAGGGAAAATTACACAGAACTTTTATTCAATCAATGCTCAACATATTTGGTATTTAATCGCGGATGCACGATGCTGAATCGCTTGTCGTACGGATCAAAGTCCAGCTTCATTTGCGACACAAATGGCACCGCAACGGCATCCACTAACTCCCGTGTCTGCTCCACCGACTCCGGCGGCGGGGCTGGCGTCTGAGTGGTCTCCGGTTCCGGCCTCTTCCTGGTGCCCTCAGCAGTCCCGCTGCAGCCGCAGCCGCAGCAGCAAGCCACTCGCACAAATGCCGCCCACATGATGCACTCTCTGTGTTTCCGATCTGGAACTGAGGCAACTCGCTTCCGAGGTGCCCCCACATTAGTTCTCCACTGACTCCAGCTCCTTCTCCCGTCTCCCCCCCCCCGCCCACGCTCGATTGACTTCAGTTGACAGGTGTTTTCGGTGGATCCGCATTTGCCTGAGATAAGAGGCGACTGTGGGCTGTATCTACGAACATATACACCTGGGAACAGTCATGCCATGAGGAGAGATTCCACAGACTCTGATTGATACTGATGTTCGATCATTGATCAATCATTTTCATTTTCCTTGTTTAAGCATCGAATTCAAAGCAAAGGCATACTTTTCCTGTAACAAGTAACTTCCTTGCTTTTTACTTAGTGAATAATTAATTAATTAAATTAAGCCAAAATTGTTCCCACCTATTCCATGAGTATTATTCTTACTCTCAAACATATCTGCTAGGTGTTCTACTCTCTGGCTGTCAAAACTCCAATTCTGGGAGTTTTCCTGGCATCTGGTAACCCTCGATCATTTATTTCAGTATTTTGTCTTATATCTACCATTGGGACTACTTCTGTTTGTGGATTTTCATTAAGGATTCCTTGATTAATATGTTCTTCATCGCCTGAGCATCACCTAACCTCCTCCATGTCCTTTTCTCTTCTATAAGACTCTTCATACAATCATCGGAAATAAATAAATTATTCTTTATTTGTTCGCCATGAAGCTCATATTTCGTATAAAATGCTGGTTCGAACCATCCTTCACCACATAAGATCTATAATTTACTTTTTATTTAAGTGTGCCCTTGTGTTCCCTTCACTGGAACTATTGCCCACGTCCTTCCAGTTTTGGAAGCCTTTGGCATGCTTTGGTTCTTTAATAAATTCGTTTGGCATTCCACATTCCCCCTCACTCGCTCCACATTCACATTCACATTCGACGCTCAATTGTTCCATTAACAAATGGCAGAGCCCGACATCTGTCGCTCCTCCCTGAGGATGTATGTACATCCTCACAGTTGCTTATCGCCTTCTCCTTGGCCGTCCTTCGCCTTCAATTCCTTCTCCTGGTTCTTGTTCCTGTTTATTGTTAGCTTAGTGAACATTTAATTGTTGTTTGCATTTGTATTTTGGTTTTTTTGGTCCCTGCTTTCCAGCCGCCCATCGCCCAAGCATCGCCAAACCTCCGGCTCCTCCATGTCCTTTTTCCTCCAATAAGACTCTTCATAAAAACGACAGAGTGGTGTCTGGACTCTGTGATACCCAGTAATCAGTAGAGGACTCTTAAAATGGAATGGTGTATAGATAATATCAGTAACTATGATTATTCAAATTCCCACAATGAAAACAAGTTCCCAAAAGAATATTTCTAAGATTACAGATGCCCTGAGATGAAATGGTCGTCCTCCAAATTCCTTCAATTCCTCCCTTCCTGCTAGTCCCTTCATGAGAGCTTTCTCCCTGCTGTTACATACACATGCACTCAACGAGGATACCCTCTCGCATCACTCCGCGAGCAAGGGGCATCAAAAGGGGGGGCGGGGCGGTGGGGAGCGATGGGAGGAAAGCGCAAAATTTACATTTTAATTTCCTTTAATTAAAAAAAACAGACAGCCAACAACACGAGAAATATCAAAAATAAAATACATTAAAATGTTTTTGCTCCCTTCATTTCATTTCTTATTTCTGGCCCTTCTTTTCTCGTCTTATTTTCGTTGCTCTTCTTAGCTAAACGGAAGGAGGCGGAATCTGATGGGAAGCGGTGACAGCTGTCAATATACACAATTTGAAAGGATTTCCACTTTAGGGACTCCAAAGGAGTCGGCAAACAGAAAAAAACACAGAATCACAAAGGTACGGGGAAATGGGAGCATAAAAGGGAATCCGCCAGGTGAAAAGTACGTGCAGCCATCCCTAAGAATGTACGCGGGAAATATTTAGGGGAGATGGAATTGGGTTGAGGATGTGGCTGGGTGACCCCCCCAAATGGTGGAAAATGTAATTATTATACGCTCATGAAAAAAAAGGGGAAGCACAACTCAGGGATTGCACCTTAATCACAGGAAGGATAAGAAGGTCCCGCTGGAGGAATTTTTTATACGTTTCTGACATTTGTATGTGCCATGGTGACCCCGAAAGTTCAGTTGAACCTTTTGGAACACTCTCGTCAAAGGGAATGCCCTACCAGCTTTACCAGAAAGGAATTCCAGCGAATATTTAAAAGTGAAATACAGCATACGTACAGTATTCTCCGAGGATACCTTCAAAAGCTGATCCTTAACTTGTTCCTTGACCTCCTAATTGAAGTACTTCGTCGTATTTCCGTGCTGGAGGCAATCTTTGGCCAATTTAAATACAAATTACCTTGCCGAATGCTTGACAAACCTTCAGGAAAAAGATTGCTCCTTCGGTGGAGCTCCTCAAATTGCTGGAAAATGCATATTCCGATAAGCACAAAACAAACAAGTTGATGGGACGCTCGAGACACTGGGCACAAATACCGAGTCGAGCCCCATCTCCTCTCCTCCGCCTGCCCCTCACAGAATGGGATAGAATGGTCGAGAGCATAATTTGCTTTTCGGGATCTCAATTTCTCCGCTCTCTTGCAGGCCAGGCCAGGCAGGGCAGGGCAGGGCAGGGCAGAAGCAACAGCCACGAATCAATTTCTGACATATGGCCTGTCAATGAGCTTTGACGTGTGGCACAGGCGAAGATGAAAGGATATGCCCCGATATGCGATGCACAGGGCCATTCAACAGAGTGCTGCACAGAGAGGAGGCGCCTGCAACACTGCAGCTAAGCAAACATGACACCAAGGGGCCACCACACGGAGACGCCCCCACAAACCCCCCACGACCACACTCCAAATGGGAGAGAGGGAGAGAGAGCGCCAGAGAATGGAGAATTGTGAATGGAAACCAAATCATACTGAAGCTGAAGGCTAAAGGCGGCTCCTCTGGATACTCGAGAGGGAGAGGATGCTGCAGGACAGCTTCATTAAGGGGGCCTGCCGTCTATGTGTGTGTCTGTGTGAGTGTGTGTGTGTGTGTTTGTAAACTTTTTAAATTTTCTTTTGCAATTTTTCCATTTCACTTTGTATCTTGGGCCAGCGCGTTGATGGGGATTCCTGTGGAGCACAGCCCCGCCTCGCCCTCTATCTCTCGGTTGCCCAGTGTATTTATCCTCCGCTCGGACACTTGGACAACACTGCACTACACTACACTACACTACACTACACTACACTACACTACACTACACTACACTACACAGTGCAGAAAAGGACTCCAGTTTTGGTAGCTACTTGAACGATTCCACAGGACGATTCACATTCTGAAATGTAGTAGAACTTGAAGCTCTTCCAGCAGCAGACTGCTCCCTGCCATCCAGGGCATTTTCTCAAGTGATTCGGGCATTTTACCAGGCACAAGGATCCCACAGACACCCTGCACTCAGTTTCTATATATGGACATTTCCATGGAAAGGTTCATCGAGGCCCAACAATTTGATAAATAATAAAAGCACATTCTCATATAAATAATTCGGTTCCGATATTTATTGGTACGTGGCTAATTAATATACCTATCAATAGCAGTATTGTTGGTATATTTAATATATTGTTTACCAAAAGGAGGACTTTACAACCATCTATTACTATCATATGATCTGCTAGAGCATCCTTAAAGTACCCTATCGAAAACGTGCTGCTCTGGCCCAAGTAGTCCTTGACGAGCAGGTGTTCCAGGAGCCGAGTGACAGTTGCTATTTGTTTTGCCAACTTTGTCAATAGTAATGATCCGATCGCCGAGTGTTTCTGCCATCTATTGGGTAGGATTCTTCCCTGTGATTCCACATTTGCGGATTTCATTTGAAAATTGTTATCCAACGTTATCTTCGGAACAAACATCCCAAAACCAATTTTCTTCTCTGAGGGGTTCTTTGTTCTTAAACTATATTCTCCGGAAATAAACCTACAACGACTGAGTGGGAGTCTAATGGCGTGCTCTGTTTTTATTATGGATTTCTTCTAGATTTTTCTCGCAGTGCATGGGACAGCGTTTCGCTTCTGTGGGGAAACATTTTGCGCAAATTGAAGTATTTACCTTTTTGGTCAAGGCAATGCAAACTATCCATGTGCCCCACTCCTAGCTCCTGGCTCCTGGCTGCTGGTTCCTGGCGCTCCTGGCTTGCATCTCCCATTTCCCAGCTCCATTTCGCAGCTCCCATTTCCCACAGCCTCCCCCCACCTACTCCATTTCAGCTTCATTTGCTTTATGTAAATTTCTCCCTCCCTCTCCCTCTCCCTCGCCGACTCGACCTTCTCGCCTCTCTTTGCACCTCAGTAAGCTTTCAGTGTTATTTCCCAGTGCTTTTCCTGACTTGCAGTTGTCTGCTGCTCCTCGCTTTTGTGCCACACCTGTCATCCAGCTGCCACCCGGTTGCAGCCATTTGTCTCCCACACCCACTCCAGCTCGTCTTCCAGCTGTCCGTTCCGTTGTCCGTCCGTCTCTCCTGCTGTCCGTTCCGTTGTCCGTCCGTCTCTCTGTGCGTCCGTTGGCTCAAACAAAACGTTGCGTAAGCGTTTGCCAAAGTTAAACCCGAGAACGCGCCTGGAACCCACTGGGGGGCATGCCACTAACTGACTATCGCTTACTGCCACTGTCTGTAGCGCCCTGGCGCCTGGCGCCTGCCGACTGACGACGAGGCTGTGGCGCGGCACATGTCTGCACGTCCTTTTTTTCCTTTCGTTTCGTTTCGTGTTTTATTTTTTTTTTTTTGGCTAGAAATTGCATTGCGCTGAAGCATTTTTCTGGGTCTGGGTCTGGGTCTGGATCTGGATCTGCACTCCAGGCCACTGCTCCCCAGCCTCATCACCATCCCATCCCCTCCCATCCCATCGCATCCCATCAGGCATTTGGCCCCCGTGCCATCAGCAGCCATTTGTTTCTTGAATTGCGGCGTGTTACGTTTCATTTTCAATTTTCATGGCATTTGCTTTTGTTTTGTTTCGTAAGCAGTGGAATGGGAAATGGGTTGAAGGCACGAGATAAAGGGGAAGAGCTGTGGGAGGTGGCACCCTTTAATCAGGCGACTGAATCGATTTGAGAACCTGCACCTGGATTTGAATGCCAAAAGCAGTACCAGTGTGACCATGTACTCATGCGGAATTGAAACACTGGAAACGTGGGAATAAATGTTTGTTCTTTCATTTCCTTCCTTCTCGGAAATGAAAAGTTATTGGAATTACGCAACTTTCCTTCCTATGGGTGGCCCGATCTTCAACTGTTATACCATTCAGTGTGACCATGCATACACGTGGAACTGGGACGGTTAAGAACCCAAAATCCTAATGCAGAATTCGATTTGCCATTTGCAACATGGCCATAAACAGAGCAGCATTCCAGCAATTACCAAAGTCCGAAAGAACTTTTTTATTAAGTCATTTCATCGTTAGCCAAAATGTACCCAAAGAGAGCAAAAAGAAAGCGAGGACAGAGAGAGAGAGAGAGAGAGAGAGTAAAAGCGGCTGGAAATATAATCATAATAAAAGTGAAATTAAATAAAATGAAAAGTCATGAAAAACATTTGCACTTGTTCAAAAAGTAAGCAACACACAACACAACAGCCAGCAATCGTTTGGGGAATGGCAATCGGAGTGGGAGTGGGAAGTGCCTCCGAGTGCGAGTGTGTCCATTAGCCTGGGGGCATCAACAGAGAGAGAGAGAGAGCGAGAGAGAAAGAGATACAGAGTTGTGCCATTAAATATTTACTTCTCAGGCTCATTTCTTTTACTTAGGCAAAGGCTCGCCGAGAGTTTCGCTTCGAGCGCATTCCATTAGCTCTTCGCTACTTTTTCTCTGGCTGGAGGCAGAGACTCTCCCTCTCTCTCTCTCTCTCTCTCTCTCTCTCTCTCTCTCTCTCTGAAGGGAGGTGGCAGGAGCACAAGGCTCAAGCCAAAAACCCAGATAAACATAACCGTTTCGTTTTATGGGCAACAATCATTGCTTTTGATTGCCGTCCTGATGGCTTCAGCGCCCACCTACAGCCACAGCCACAGCCACAGCTACAGCTACACCTACCACTAGGCCACTGCGGCCACAGGACCTGCTCTTACGCCGGCTCCAACCTTGCGCTTCGTATCCCTGGGAAAAAGGTGTAAAATGCCGCATTGCTTAAATTTTTTATGGCTCACGCCTGCTGTGAGCAGGTCTGCCTCTTCGGTTATTGTGTCGTTCTCATGATTGAAACTCATTTGACTGGTCCAGAGGCATCAGGGCTCTGCCAGGACTCTGCCAGGACTCTGCTTGGCCCAGTGCCAGTGGCACTGCCACATGGCTGTCAAATTGATTGGGGAGGAGGCTGCCCCCGGAAAACTCTGGCGGGAGTAGAGCAATTGCCACTGTCGGTGATTCGCTGATTTTAACCGTGACGAGCGGCTCATTAGTTTTGCTTGCGGTTTCCCGCCGACTCCAGACTGAAAGAGGGCAAAGCTTTTCGCCACTTTCGGGGGGAAGGTCAGAAATAGAGCCAGAGCTAGAGCCAGAGCCCTGTCCCTATCCGTATCGCCCTTCGCCCCTTAGCTCTGTGCTGGACGTCAATGAATTTTTGTTTGCTTGAGATGTAATCTCGCTAGCTCTGAAAAACAATTCTTTGCTCGCGCAATTCAAACTAAAACTCTGCACACACCTAGAGACCCAACAAGAGATGTAATTCATTTAATTAAACTAATAAATACCAAACTATATACAAATTAGACAAATCAATAAATATATCAATAAATAAAATTAAGAATAAAAAATAAATAAACTTGAGTAATAATAATAAAAAATAAAAAATAGAAAAATGTATTATGAAAAATGCAAAAATGAAATTAAACTCGAATATAAATGTTTTGTGACTAGTGCTTTAAATATAAGTTAATATTGTGGCACTAGGTTGAAGGAAATCCAAATAAATCAATAAATAAATAGAAAAAACTGATACTTGCTCGGATAAAGTGTTTGCTCTGTGGATGCGGAAATGATTATCCGGAAAGCAACAGAGACATTGATGCAATTGATGAGGGAACTATCAAGTGACGGCTCTCTTGAGGGGCAGCTTCCCCCCCAAACATAAAACAAACCCAGAGAGTGCAGGAGGAGGAGGAGCAGGAGCAGGAGCAGCACCACGAGGGAGTTGTATCAACTTTAATGAAATTTCCTGCATATTAAGGCGAGACTTCCGAGCGCGAATCGCGAACGAATGGCGACTGGCGGACAGCCGAAAGGAAAAGCCAAAGAGAAAAGGCGGAAAAGTCCCTGGACTTGAGGAGTGGGAGTGGCAGGATGCTGCGTGGGCTTCCTTTTTAATTTCCGTTTTTATGCGTTTGCGTCCCCAAAGGCGTCCAAGGATCGCGTCTACACGATAGCCCCCCCCCCATACCTGTGGAAAACTAGAGAGAGTGGGAGTGGGACAGGGACAGGGAGAGAAAAGGAGTGCTGATGTTGCAAATTAGAGGCCACCAATGGTGTCTCTCCCTCTCTCTCTCTCTCCGACTCTCTGTCCGAGTGTCTGCTGGTGGCTGCCTTGCTGCCCCTGATGATAAGCATAAAATTATCGACACAAAAGCAAAATTTGTGTAATAAAAATTTTAATTAAGTGTGTTTCGTCGTCTCTCCCTCTTTTTTTTCTGTTTTTTGTAGTGTGTGTGTTTGTGTGTGTGTGTGTGTGTGTGGCAGACGAGCCAGCGATGCCCCAGAGCGATGACAGGGCTCCATCACACAGAAGGACACACAGAAGACAGAGGACAGAGGACAGCAGACAGGAGACACGGAGCCCGGCTATCATTGTTGGAAATTTATGCAAATCGGTTTCATCCGGGCAGCAGGCAGCAGCCATCCAGCCACCAGCCACCAGCCACCGACCATCCACTGAATTAAAAGTGAAGTGTTTTCCACGGCAGAGGAACAAAAGGGAGAGCGACAGAATGAGGGTAGAGGGTGGGGTGGGAGGCGGCGACAAAGGCAGCCAAAACGATTAACGCTTTTAATGAGTACTAAACTCGCCTACGCAATTATGCGATAGCAAAGGCCGCCCCCGTAGACCCCCAGGAGCCCGGCAGCTTCCACGGGCCGAGGCGTGGCCGTGTGGCGCGTGATGGCCGGAGGGTCGTCCCTACACCCTACAACCCACACCCACCCCCACCCCCCCACACGAATATCTCCTCCCCAGACAGCAGGCAATACAGATACAATAAATCCCAATGGAGGGGAGACCTGAAATAGAGATTGGAAGCCGAAAGGATATCTGCGAGAGCTCACTTTTAGGTTTCATTTGAATAATGGCATCGATAAAGCGCCCCAAATTCGCCAAATGTGCTCGATAAATCGATAGGCAGTTTATTAGCACCCATTTCACTTATCAAATGTTTTCTAAAGATTGATCTTGTGAGGAGCTCTCTCTCTCTCTCTTGAGTTTCTTGCTTACTCTGGCATCGATAAAGTGCGCAAAAAGTGATCGATAAAACGATAAGTCCAACACAGGTTTCTAATAAGCCAATTTCTATGGAGCCCTTGCAGAAGAGCTCCCTCTGCAGTTTCATTTGAATTCTGGCATCGAAAAGTGCGCAAAAAGTGCTCGATAAATCGATAAAGTGTTGATTAACAAATATTTCGCTGGAGCATATTTCGAAGAGCTCTCTCTCGCTCTCTCTGAAGATTCAGTTGAATACTGCCTCCACCAAGTGCTCAAAATATTCTCGGTAAATCGACACCCATTTCACCCATCAATACATCGTAGAATACACTGAAATGGTGTTCCTATTCATATGGGAACTCGTTGGACAATGAAATCACTTTAAGGATTGGTTCCTGGAGCAATTTCAATCGTGGCCAAGCTCTTGCCGTTCTGTTGGCTTAACTCGTTAAATCCTTGGTAAGCGATTCATGGACTCCGTGCAGCAGTGGCAATCCCCGCACTCAGACACTGTCCTGCGCAGCTAATTTATACGGGGACATGGCCGTTGCTCAATCTCTGCCGCTTCCTCATCCTGCCCCATCCTTTGCCAGCAGTGCAGCAGGGCAGCAGGGCAGCAGGTGGACTTCCAGCAAGACAGAACGCGACAGAATCTCCTGCCAGAGCCAGAGCCAGAGACAGAGACAAGAGTGGAAGTTGCACACAATTTATGGGTCGCCACTTCAAGTCAATAAGCGCATTTGTCTTGTGCTTTCGAGGACATCCGGACATCGGGACATCGGGACATCGGGACATCCAGTGACATCCTGAGACAAATGCAGTCGGTGAATAGAATGGCCTGCGTTGGAAGGATTCATGCGATTCATTGGCCAGATCTCTTGACGGGAATTAAGCGAAAATCTGTGCGCGAATGGGAAAACGGAGATGCAGGATTTAAGAAATTTCATTACAGGACACGGACTGAGGAGCGGTGTGCAGTCTCCATCTGTTTGCATGTCCTTTGCAATTTCATTGACTTCATTTCTAGCATGTACTTTCAAGGCTACGTGCCAAAGGTCCTGCAGGATAAAGGATGCAGGCGGTGGCTCTGGGGAACCAGTGTCTCGTCGTTCGACTATTCAAAATTCAATCAAATGCATTTTTCTTCCTCGAAGGAGCTCCCCCTTGTGCCGTCTTTCCCCAGTAACAATGGTTTTCCCCCACTCCCTTCGGGCTGCTGGCATTGTTTGGGCCATAAAAAGAAACAGTTATTAGAATCAGGACTCGACTCTACTCGACTCTTCTCCTCTCCTGTCCTGTCCTGTTCTGTCCGGCAAAAGAGAGACAGCGAGCAGCAGCAGCAGCCGCGGCGGCAGCCTGAATACTTAGGAAGATTATTATTATTATTGCTATTGCCATTTGCCATTTGCCATTTGGCATTGCTGTTATTACTTACACTTTTGTCTGGCAGTGTATTACAGTCCCGACTCTTTTGTTTAGTTTTCATGCACTTCCACGCAGTCCTTTCCGCTGACTCCCGAGTGAGGATGCGAGAGTTCTATGTCAGCTATGATCTATTTCTGCAGGAGGTGGGGTGTGAAAAAACTAACCCCAAGAGGATGCAGACACCACTAAGAATGCTGTGGCTAGTTCTGAACCCTCTTTAAAGCCAAATTGTATTCTACAAGGCATCTCTCTCTCTCTGCAGCTCTCTAGCTGTTCTCCTCCTCTTTCTTCTCTCCCACAGTGGCTTTGCAGCGCACAGTTTTTTGGTGCTCTTCCGCTTCGATTATTTCGCTTTTGGGGTCCTCGTCGTTGCGGTGGCTGTTGTTGTTGTTTTGTAGCTAAATTAGCTAAATTGCTTATGGGCACAAACCTCACGTAGCATACGCCCCACTACCACCCCCACCCCCACCCACTCACCGCCCCGACAAGAGAGGCAGGAGGTGGAGGAGGAGGGGGCAGAACAGAGTTTGTGTTTGTTTTTTGGCTGAAATTTCTGCTGCTTTTTTGTAATTGTTAATCACGGAATGTTGAGCATTCTCCGTGAGAAAGAGAATGGAGATTTCTCCACCTCTCCACCTCACCGCTGCTCTCTCTCTCTCTCGCTCTCTTCAGTTGTGCGATTTTCTGTTTTGCATGGTCCATTGGGTTCGTTCTACGCATTTCCCAGAGAGGGGGAAAATCTCTTTTACTGTTTTCATTCTACACCCCCCCGGCCCAAATCTCTCCTACTATGAGGGTGTGTACGTGCAGGTAAACGCATAATTAGGAAAATTCCTTTGTTGTTGAGTGCGGAATGAGGTGGGGAGTGCCCCCCACAAAACAAATGCCAAACTCTACACCGAGGGAAAATATTCCACAAAAATATATTTACTCGCATAAAGATTCCATATGGATTGGGATTAGTTTGGGATTCCCATTTCTGGTTGCTACAATTCGTTGGCCTAAAATTCCCATCAGAAATGTTCTTCCAGGGATAAGGAAAGATTGGTGAAGTCGAAACATTATCGGCAGAAAGGAACCTTAAGTTTCTCCATCGAGAGTTTCCCACTTGAACTTGCCTATTCTGGAGGTCTCCCAGGCATTCCAGGTCTCCCAGGTTTTCCTCTCAGTGTCTGCAGTTCTTTCAGCAGCAGATAAAACCACTTTCAGTTGAGTGAGTCGAAAGTTTTTCGCAGCGGAAAAACCTCATTTGTTTACACTGCCATTGAATCAAAGCGTATAATTTGACAGAGACAGAGAGAGAGAGAGGGAGAGAGAGTTTCCTTCGCTGCCATAGCTACCTGCCTTCCATTCCATACACGAGTATTTTCCCATATACATAAGTCATCAATCGGCAGCAGCATCAGAGGCCTACCACTCGGTTTTCCTTGACGGCATCACATATCAAGAAACAGCACAAGCCATTCCATGGGGGAGGGCGACCAAGACTCACCTGTAACAGAGAGAGAGAGAGAGAGAGAGAGAGAGAGAGAGAAATGTGTGAGTAAAGGAGATGCAAGTTGGGAAATCAATGTACGTCTGTGTCTGTGTCTGTCTTTGTGTGGCCGTTTGTTTGCTGCCTCTGTGTGTTTGGTGAAACGGTTAACAAGTCGTATGAGTAATTTTATGACAGCCAAACGGCAGCAAGAGGGGCTGGAAGAAGCGGAGAGCAGTGGAAAATGAGAAAATGAAACTTTGATGCCCTTTTCGCATGAGGGTATTGTCAAAGACATGTTCGGATTTCATTCTGTCAAGAAATTGGGTTTTATTGTTGCATTTTGGTATGCCAAGAAGCACAGCCTCAAGGATTCAGGATAGCTGTGTTCTCTAAATGGGGAAGGAATGCCATCAATCAGTTGAGGGTATTCAGAGATTCGACCTCTTTATCTTTCTCTTTTTCTTTTTACTTTTACTTTTTTCCTCTCAGAAAAGATGCCTCAAATACACTCGGAGAGAATTTTTATTTCCACGCACGCATAAAATGCCATTTCTAATTTACGATCCTTCCGTGTGGGTCCCGAGCCGAGCTTTCCCTGCAGCGCATTTCCACTTCCACTTCCACTCCCATTTCCCTGCTTCTGCTTTGCCTTTTTTCGTTTATGATGAATTTTCGTTATTTTCTTTTGCTTTATTGTTATTGTTCTTTGTTTGCTGTTTTTCCTGATTGCATACCCACCCTCCCCCTCGCCCTCCCCCTCCACCTCCCGTGAGCCCATGACCTTTCCCCGCACATCGATTACGATTACGATTTCGAACTCGAATCCGAATCCGAATTCGGTTTTCGACCGTATTGCTGCACACCTAAAATAATGCAATAAAATCAGAGGAGAGCCCCAGCTTTCCCTCTAATTAAATCAACATAAAAGAGGAGCTTCCCGAGTCCCAAGGGTAAAGGGCCCCCCCCCCTGTAGCTGCATTTTTTCCACAGAAATTAATGATGTGGAAATTGGTTCTTCCTCAAACTTTTGTTCTCTCTCTCTCTCTTACTCACTCTCTGTGTGTGGGAGGAAAGCAGCGGAAAATGATGGTACGGATACAGCTGGTCACTGTACACAGAATAAGTTCATTGCTGAATAAACTGAAGGCAGCTTAAAACCAGGTCCATTTATGTCTGGTTCTGCCTGAGATCTTTTGTATATATATTGTATATATATGGGTCAGCCGAGGCTACAAAATTAAAAGTCTATAGAAACACATTTCCGTATACTTTTGTCCCGATATTAAATATATGGAAACTTCGATATGAAAACCTAATGAAATAGGCAAAAGTTCACTTTTTCGGTATTTTTTTGTATATTTATAGTCATGTTTTCCATTACAGTTTCCTCCTGTAAGAAAGATGATTCTTGGTAAAAGTTTGTTCTCAAAATAATTCAGAAAAGCCTAAAAAGCTGTTTATAAAGGAAATTTGAATTGATCCTTAATTCCATTAAAAATAAAACCAATAGAGATACATTTTTGTGTGAGTACTCGATTGAAGGCTTCGTCATTCCTCTACTAAAATAAATAAGTCGCTTTAGAATATTCCATTCCATTTCGCAGATTTTTGCATTTTAGTAGATTAAAACTAAAATACGTTTAACCCCATATTTTGGACTAAACATAGAGCTAAAAAAATTCTATCAAATCGCAAAAAGAAAACATGGGAACAGTTCTTGGGCTCTATCTTTTTTGTGCATTAAAAGCGTACGAAATGACCATATATCTTCTGTCTGTTATATCAAAATACTTGAAAGGAACAAGTGCCTCGATGTAGGGGTTCTGTCCATGGGATATTATTCCTTAATCTCAGACATCGACAGGCGTGTGGCTCGACCAGAACTGGTTTCTGTTGCTTCTTTTAAAGCATTTTATGCAGGTTTTTTCTCAGATTTATTTTCACATTTGTGCTTCAGCTATTGTCCTTCGGTTATCAGGAGAATAAACTGCTTTTTAGTAAGTCTTGAGCTTGATTTGAGTGGAACGTTGCTCCATCTTTCACTGGGGTTTTCTTTTTCTTTCTCAACGTCTATAATTTATCCATTTACTCCTGCTTTTCGGCATCTCTTTATCCCTTCTAATCTAATTATTTATCGCAGTTCCATCTATTTCCTCCATCTACAGGTCTGCTTTCCCGCATCTGCTTCCCTTCTGTGCTCCTAATCCATCAATTTCCCCTCTCCATCCATCCATCATTTTTCGCTTCAACATTTTCAGTACAATTTTCCAGGGGAAACCCTGTTTATGTTTTGTTTTTAATCAATTTAATGAACCCAAAAACGCAAAAATTTGTCATGCTTCGATATGCCGAAAATTTGTCAATTGGACAGATGTCTCTCCCCTTTTTTGCCCCCGTCCCGTCCCCTCCCCTCCCAAAAAGACTTGCCACAAATTTCACGCAGAGCATTTTTAAGGGGGGTGGGGTGGGGTGGGGTGGTTATGGGATGTCTGGGAGAAGTGGACGGAGGGGTGGAGTGGCGGATTGGCGGATTGGCGGAGTGGCGGAGGAGTACGCACACTGCATACATAAATCAATTTCAATTAACGTTAATTAAATACGCATCAAGTGGGCATGACCACAAAAGCAAAATACAGAAGCGGCAGGAGTCCCAAAACCAGGAGCGTGTCAGTGGCACGGTGGCACGGTGGCAGGGGGCACGGGGCAGGACACAGGGGGTTGCACGAGAGAACATAAAAAATCGACACTGAAATGGGTGAATGGTTAAAATGCCGCAGATTCAGAGATTGGAAGAGACTCGGAGAAGAGACTTTCCTCCTCAAATGGAAAATGTTAGTGCCCCAAAGGGGGGCGTCTCTGTGCGTCTGTTTTGCGGTTATGCGCCTGGCTGGCCTGTCCAGAGACCAAAGCAAAATAGAGCCCCATCTCAAAGAGAAAACACTGGAAAAACAAGAGGAAAAGGCTTGCGTTTTCTGCTAGAAGATTAGAATACTCTTCCGCCGAAAATACAGTTTTGTTTCGATAGGAAATTCAATTGATTTCTAGCCCGTTACTCTCCATTCGCATCATGATCAGATTAAATATAGTGCAAGGACATTTGGCTGCATACCAAATATCTGTTTGATGGAATGATTTACTTGTTATTTCTTTTCCATAAACAAATACCCATACCCCTTCGAAAGAGTATTCTAGAAACCCCGCCCCCCTCTCTCGCCATGGACAAACAGCACTCCGCTGTCCTCCACACAAACGGAAATAGCGTAAAAACCCAGTTCTGAAACCGCAATGATGTGACCGAAAACGGAACCCCAATGCCCGCCCGAAAAGCCAAACAGAAGGACGGAGGAGCACAGCTAACATTACGAACAAGTAACAAAATCTGTCGTATATCCCCCACCCCCACCCCCACCACAACCCCCACCACCCACTGCTGTGGCAGACAGGCAGTGCAACCCCCAGAACCAGAGACAGAGCCAGAGCCAGAGCCAGAACCAGAGTTAAAACCAGAGGCCTGGCCCGCCTGCAAATGACATTGATATTTTTCTAGTTTTCCACACAGTCAACAAACGAGCGACCGACCACCCACAATTGGAGTTTGTGGGCAAAATGTCCAGGGGAAGTGGGAGAGGGGGCTGAAAAATCATACAAATACGCTGGCCACAGAGAGAGGGTGTGGGGTGGACGGGCGAGTGTACCCTGTAGATGTCGAAGAAATGGAAAACTTTACGAATTCAGATTGAGAGATCTTTATTGTGCCAGTTGAAACTGCTTGCAGAAGAAGCACTGCTTTTAAAGCTGCCTGAAACTCAGCACTGCTTGGATTACTTAAGATACAGTTGATCCCGCACTGCTTTCCCTCTAAAATGCACATTAATGCCTTCTATCTTTCTTGGTGTATTTTTATGGTATTTTGTACAAGGAAACCCACAAAAAAAATCAGATCCTTGCTACAGTTTGGCCTCATATCATTATTATTATTATTATTATCATTAGACTAGCAGACTCGCGCGCTTCGCTGCTTACTAAATGAATTTAATTAAATCTCGTCTCTACATTTAAGCTATATTTAGGTTTGTTTACTTTTTTTCACAAAACAATTTTGCACACAAACAGGTATAAAAAAAATCTATCATAAAATGTTCCGTTCTACAGAGTAACACAAAATGAAATAGGCGTTCAAACACAATATGCCACATACTCTGGCTATTATCTACAAATTGATGGTATAGATTATATTATACATACTATTGTATTCTTACATTTCAAGGGAACGATTGCCAAGATTAAAGCATTCCCTCAAGCTATCACATCTTGAAAGACATCAGAATCAAGGTATCAAAATCTTAAGAATTTGGACAAATTCGATGCTCATGATGGACTCTTCAATGGAGTGGCTGGTACCTCGTATAATCTCTGACAAATGTGAAAAGGGAATGAAAGTGCAGCACAGAGCTCCCATCTGGAAGCCAGTAGGTTCTTCTCCCATGGAAAATCCACTCTACTCTTTTCCGAAAACTCTTCTTCCTTGCGTGCTCCCCAGGACACGGGGTGCCATGGCTCTGCAATTGCTTTTACTTTGTGAATCATTGGAAAAGTGCGAGTTTTCTCTCGTACAAATGTTACATTTTCCCAGCATGCTGCTGCTATTGTGGATTTTTTGTATTTTTTGTGTTAAATTCATTTTTGGGGCGCTTTTGTGTATTCAATTTTCAAGTCTCGTTTAATTACAAAACTCATTAGAGTGGAAACTTTTGCGGGGCGGAGCGGAGCGGAGCGCAGCGCACCAGGGTATGCAATGCTAATTGAAATTGAAATTTGAGTTGGAATTGGAATTGGATTCGGAGCTGCGTCGGGAGAGCGAGAGGGGGGCACAGCCTGGTACTACAGACAGACTCTAGTGGCACACTGGTACGGCCACTGCCACCGCTACCGCCACCGCCACCGCCACCGCCACTGCCACTGCCAGTGTCACTTGGAAAAACAGCCCCGGCTGACGCACTCACATCTCTCTCATATCATCGTGGATCGTGGATAATGGGGGGCCCTATAAAGCCCCTCGGCCAGGTGCTGCACACAGTTGGCGCACCACAGTCGCTGGTTGAACATGCTGCGCCTCCTGTCCTACTGTCCCCTGGACTCGATCCTCTGCTGCTGCAGGCGCGATGTCCGCGAGGAGGATCGGCAGACCATTGCCGATCAGCTGGAGACCCAGCAGCAGCAGCAGCCGCAGGCGCAGCTGCAGGACAGCCAAGCCGCAAGCAGCACGGTGGCCATTATTGTGCCCCTGCAGGAGGTGCAGCACCAGGAGTTTCAATCTCCGCCGGAGCGAGTGGCCTGGACAGCGGACCGGATGCTGAAGCGACACACACGACGCCGGGCCTCCCATTCGCCCGCCCACCTCAATGAGATGTGCATCAAAGTGGAGGTTCATCATTCCCCAGAGACAGAGACAGAGACTGAGACGGAGACGGAGACCCCTCACCTGGCGATGCAGATGCAGATGCAGATGGGAATGGGAAAGGGGATGGGGATGGAACTGGAGCCGGATCCATCCTTTGACAAACCCATTGCGGCGGGCGTTGAGGTCTTCTCAGCAGACACGGAGGCCATCCTGGAGCTGGCCACGACCGAGACCGAGACGGAGACAGACACGGACACGGACACGGGCAAGCATCGTCGGACTTTGATGTGAGGGCTCCGATGTCAAACGGGCGCGCGAGGTGTGCAGTTTCTCCCCAGCTTACTGCTGATTTTTGCCTTCGCAAATTGGTAACCAAAGAGCGGTAATGGCAGTCGGAACGGTCGATGATTGCACTATAATACGATATGATATAATAAATTGCTGTGCGATGGCGGTGGCCAGTGCACTTTCCTTGGAATGACCACGAGCGACAGTCTTTGTGCCGCGAACAGAAACAGTTGGGGATCGGAATTCCAGCAAACACAACTGTACTGTCTGAGGGATGGGGGGGGGATGGGGTGAAACAGTTGTTCATTTGTGCGGCAGAGGGTCCCGCTGGAGCCCATATAAGCCCGTGCTGCCACAGAGCCAGAGCTCAGTTGCGCCCTCGCGTGACTTGCCCCAAGATGTGCTTCCTTCGGATGATATACTGCTGCTGCAAGCACCAGCAGGACTCGCATCGCTCTCCCCTGCCCGATGTGCAGCTGCAGCAGCTGTCGGCCGACTGCCGGCTGGAGATCGGGGACGTGGCCCAGGGACAGGGGCACAGCCTCCAGGCGATGCCGCAGCATCGCATCGCCAGCAGCACCTACAGCAGCTGGTCCTGCGGCGAGGAGCACTACGACGCGGACGCGGACGAGCACGACGACGAGCGGACTCCCAGTGTATGGAAGGCCTGGTGGCTCCAGGGGTCCACGCTGAACGAGGACATCCTGCCGAATCCTTCCGCGATCGTTGCCTGATACTCCACAGAGAGGGAAAGAGAGATATTTGGGGAAATAAAGATTTCTTTGGATGCATTTGTTGATCATTTTAATAATGTTGGGTTCTGCTTCCATTGACAGCTGCATTTTCCTTTGCGGTTTTCCTTTGCAATTCCCTTTGTGGCTGCTGTTTCGCGAGTTGCTGCATTTCCCTGGCTCCCCAACTGGGTTTCCCACACAGCAGCGAAGGGATAGCAAATCCTCTCGGTGGCACATCCCGGACCTGCCCCTGCCCCTGCCGCTGGACCTGCACCTGAGCTTGGCCATGCATTTTTATAATTAAATTACACCACGTTTAGGGGCGAAAGAGGGCCAACGGATTGGGCTTGTGGCAAAAGGAAACTGTGTAATACAAATTTGATTAGCTGCTTGTTTAACTTTAATTAAGTGAATGCCACATGCCACACGCCACACACAGCAAGGCCAGAGTGGAGTCTAGAGGGCTATTAAATATTTAGCCAGCTTTCGGGGTCCTCTCGCTAGAGGTCCTTACACATTTCGGCCGAGCAACGGCAAACAGCAGGCCAGAATATTCATGATAATCATTAGCACGAACCCCCCAAGGGACACACAGCCCTCGAGGCAGACAGGAGAAGGTCCCTAGATCAAGATCCTCTCTCTCTCTCGCTCCCTCTCTCTCTTGAGCCGTGCGATATTTCTGGCTAAACGATCCGATAGGCAGAGCTGCACTTGAGGGCGCCACCTAGTACTGCTGGCCGCTGCGAGTCGCTCTCCCGTGCACCCTTCGGGCTGTCGAGTCTGTAGGTGAATCAATCGAAAATCGAACGAGAACTGCAACAAAAACCTTGCAAAATCCACACCGGATTAATTTCATTTCAAGGGAAAGAACCCCAGCGATAAGAGAACTATCCAAAGGCAAGTCTGTGCACACCTACAATCCCACAGCTGTTGGCCAAGAACACATATGTACGTATGTATATTTCCACAGAATCATATTGCACCGAATCATTCCCAATTCCAGCGAAGCTCCGATTCAGCGACAGAGCAACAATCAGAAGGTAAGTCTTAGAAACCATCGGGTTACAGCCTGAGATACATTTCCGCACCATAGGAAGTTCATGGAGATGATGGCCAACGCCATGACGGATGGAAATGCGGAGGGCATGGCCAACCGCAGCATGGAGAGCCCAGACACCGCCACCAGGGCTCAGAAGAGGCACAACGAACGTCCCCACGTGCCGTGGTGGAGCGAGGGAATAGCCGAGCTACGGCGGGAACTCAACTCAATCGCCGCTACCAGCGCTCGCGGAGGAGCACTGCGTCTGCGCATAGGGACTGCAGGAGGGCCCTCAAGGCCGCCATAAAGGAGAGCGAGCGGCAGTACTTTCTGTCCTTGTGCGACTCTGTCCAGCAGGACCCAAGGGGCGGGCTATACAAGCTGGTGTCGAAGGAGCTGACCATCAGACTGCCCGACTTGGTCGGATTCATTTTGAACGATCTCTTTCTGCGCATGGCGGGCCACTTCGAGGAGGTCCCAGGCCCACTGGCAGCCCCCGAGCACGTGATGGTCATGCTGGACATGGGCAGTGCCTTCAACGCGGACTGGTGGAGCGGCCTCCGCAGGGCGCTAGATGCATTCGACACCCCCAGACACCTACAGCGGATGGTTCAAGGCTACTTCGAGAGCGGGCTCCTCTTGAGCGACACGCAGGCCGGCGGTGCGGGGCAGTTCCAGGTACCTGGAGGCGCCACGCAGGACTCAGTGCTCAGACTCCCGCACGGAGTGCTTGTGGTGAGCTCTGCCGACGATGTGGCCCTGGTTCTAGTGTTGTCAAAAGCGTCGAATGTCGCTGAAAGGAGCTGCAAGGTGGCTTTGCTCAAGCGGTCGAGATAGCCATCGAAAGAGTCCGAACTAAGTGTGACTGATTACCTCTCTGATTACCCCAGTATACTTAAATATATAGTATATGATTAAATGTTAAATTTGTGCTTGCATAAACATGTAAAGGAAACGAACGGAAGGAGCCTTTGCAGGGGCTAGCCCCGAAATAAATAGCCCCCTCTGGACTACTCGTAGATTCAGATGGTCTTTCGGAAATATTCCCCAGAATAAACAGAAGTTCCACTGCAAATAGAGGCTCCCACAAACGTCCTCCCATTCAATTCCTGAAGTAGAAGGCGGGAGCAGAGGTTGAGTGGAGTCGAGTGCGGACGCAGATGGCTCCTGTGGATCAGCGAAAGCTGCCGGTGGTGCCAAAGGGGCTGGATCCGCACCAAGCTTTTCCTTCTCTTCATCCGCGAGTGGCATCCAGTGGCAGCCACTGAGTGACGTTACTGGCTGCAACTCAAGTGAGCGAGTGTTAAGCGTGAAAGGGAATCTACGTTTTCCCCTACTTGCCTTGCCCTCCGCGATCCCCAGTGCATTCCCTCGGACTCTTGGGCCGCGCAGACCAAGCATGACTGCAAATCCTCCCGGGGAGAGTTGGTTCCTCCTTGCCACAGCACGATCCGATCTCCTTGTTCTGTGTTTTTCTCAGTCAGAGCACCAGCTGCTGACCAGGGCTCGAAAAGTACGAGACGGCGATAGTCCACTCATCGTAGGAGTGTCCTGCCGATAGATGGCGCTGCATCATACATCTCGATCCCTTATTGCATCATTTTGGGGCTATAGTACGAGGCACAGTAGATGCAGAACACTCCACAACGGCGAACAACGACCTTCTGCCAGGGCCCAGGGTCAGCCCTCGCATGGACCATACTCCAGGCACACCAGGCCTATCGGGACCTCCACTATTGCCGCCCAAGTGGGGCTGCGCGAGTCATTGCTGTGCAAATGGCTGCTGAGCCCACAAGGAGACAGAGAGGCGCCGGGAGAGCTAGGCCACAGCGACATCCTTCGAATAGTCACCAGGCGACAGGGCGGAAAGCTCCAAGAAGTGGGCCAGAATGTCAATAAGATCCGGAGGAGGGCTGTAGGACCCGGTTGGACCCGCGGTGGATGCTGCTCAGATGCGTCGCAAGCGGACACAAAGCTGCAACCTGCCAGAGCGAGCCTTCTCCAGAGGTGGGCCCAAAGTGCACAAGTTCTCCTTCGTGCCGGAGAAAAGCCAGCTTGGAGTACTCATAGATTCAGATGATTCTTCAGGATAAACCGAAGTTCGTAGAGAAGTTCCACTGCAATTCAATTGATTTCTCGGATCAAACGAAGGCTCCGACCAATGGTCTCGCATTCAATTACTGAAGTACCTTCTGGGCAGTGGGGATTGAGGCTCAGAGCTCCACTTAATCGTTGGCCATTAGACGCCAATGACACTTTTATGCCCCTTTAATAAACTTCAGAGGAGAAATCTCTCTCTCTCTATCGCTCTCTCGCTCTCTCGCTCTCTCTATCTCTCACTCGAGTGTGTTCGTTGGGGGAGGGGGACAAAAGTTTTCGCACGTTGCGACAAATGTCCTGGTGCTGCAATCCTCCCTGGAATGTGGCAGAAACAAGTTTCTGCCAGCCGTAGGAAGGGGCAGGATAACGGATATCCATGCGGGGGGAAAGTCAGTCGAGGGGGTGGTAGTGGGAGTGGGCGTGGGAGGGGGGAAGAGTTGTAATAACAGAAGCAAGTGAAATGCATAAATAAACATTTAGAGAGAGGGAGAGAGGGAGACAGAGAGAGAGAGAGAGAGGGTGAAGGGCATCTCCCCTGTTAAATTGATACAAATCGTTCAATAATCACGCAATTGCATTTTATTTCCCATCGAGAAACGTAACGTTCGGGGGGTGGGGGGTATACATGTGTATGTGTGTGTGTGTGTGCGGGCTAATGTGCGTGCAATGTCCATAGCAAGGGAGAGAGAGAGAGAGAGCATGGAAAGGAGTTCAAAGATGAAGGAAAATAAGGAAAACGGAAGATTTTTTCAAGGAGAAGCAGAGAGGGAGAGGGTGAGGGTGAGGGAGGGAGATCTCCGATCAATGCACACCCAATTCCCTGCTCCCCTGTCCCGTGACCCTGCTCATCCGATTACCGTGCGTCTCTGGATTATTTATCATGTGGCAAATGTTGTAATGCATTTTGTAATCGATACAAAGCAATCACAATCGAATCGGAGACCACCCAACCCCCGCCCCCCAGCCCCCCCACACAACAAACGGCAACAGGGGAGTGGAAGGGAGACCCGTGGCAGGCACGTGACCAATCAAAGGGGCGTGGCAGCAGCGGGGGGCTGTGTGTTCTGTTGGTTTAACGTTACACTAAATTAATGGAGCGCCCGGGAAAAGGCGGAGGGCGATAGAGCGAAGCAGCCAGAGCCAGGGAGAAACAGCAACGAGAGAAAAGGTACAGACACAAAAAGATTCAGACAGAGAGAGAGAGAGTGAGAGAGAGAGAGAGAACTTGAGATTAAGTGACAGCTTCACGTACAAGAATATTCCATTGTTCCCCCAATCATAAAATAACTCAAAATTCTCTCTTTTCCATGGAACCCATCGAATATTTCCACCAGATATAACATATTTCATTTGGTGTTTTGATCCGTACAGTCCGCAGATCCCAAGAATCTTTTGCAAAAGCATGGAACACCCTTTGAGCGAGCATTCACTGTACTTTTTCCTCCGAGCTATTTTTCCTTTTGTTCGGTAACTTTTTTGTAGCATACTTTTGAGCGTCGTTAATTTGTAAGCTTCTCGGCGGCAGAGGAAAAGGCACTAATGGGCTAACGGGATAAGGAGCCAGCCAGAATCGAATCAGAAAACTTTAATGACTTTGTGCGCCAAACTTGTTCACAAAACTCATTGACCCCACACCCAGGCAAACAGTGCTGGGGGGTGGGTGGTGGGGGGGTGGTAAAAGTTTCATTGCAATTGCCAGACTGCAGCTGCAACACGTTACAGAGCACAGAGCACACAATACAGGAGCACAGGAACTGCAACTGGAACAGAATTCAATTAATTAGCAGCCAATTGATCGGGCTTCACCCCTCCCTCACCTCTGCAGCAACCCCCTCCCATCAACACATCCTCCTTCCACTCCTGGTCACACTCCTCCCGGGGGCCCCCTCCAAGGGGGCTTACAGAATAATTAATTAACAGAAATGACGGGGCTCCAAGGCAGATTGATAGCTCCCAGGCAAAGCCAGTCTTTGGGATCCAAAAGGATTATTCCTTCTCTACGATTAAGTCCAGGAGAATATTCTGGACACCTCCAATAGATGCCCCTTTCATTCCATTCAACGTCTGCTGTTTTAAATTATTTTAAATTAATTATTTACTGATGCTTAACTTGTGGTTGCTAATGCTAAGATTCCTAATTGGAAACCACTTTTCCAAGCCCTCTCTCTCGATCTCTCCTTATACCTAACCTAATATTATTAATGGCAGATCAGCCA
The DNA here is from genome assembly GCA_963969585.1 of Drosophila helvetica. Classification (NCBI taxonomy): domain Eukaryota; kingdom Metazoa; phylum Arthropoda; class Insecta; order Diptera; family Drosophilidae; genus Drosophila; species Drosophila helvetica. The sequence goes on along the minus strand of OZ018401.1, from coordinate 43,754,143 downwards.
TCTCTCTCTCTCTCTCTTACACACTCTTCCCTACGCAGTGAGCGCCTCTGGCAGAAGGGAGACAGATATAACGGCTGGCGTTGGTGTAAGTAGAGAGAGAGATCCAAAATTATTAACCGATAAAATATTTTAAAATTCGAATAAAAAATAAATAGAACAAATAAAAAAAAACCAAAAAGAAGAAGAAGAATCAGTTGTGTTTCCTGTTTTTCTCTATGTTTTCTTCCACCCATGACAAGTGCGAGCAAAGTGCGATCCGATCCCCCGCATGAGCCAACCAATCAGTTTGTGCAAGAGACGGAGCGAGAGAAGGGGTCCGATGACTGCATCGGCTGAGCATTGAGCATAAAATGTATTGCATGAATTACATAAATCATAAGCCCACAAATACACTCACCGAGTACCTGCAATCAACGAGGAGTATCACCGTTCCTGTTCTTTTTAATAAGTAATTAAATTATAATTTCGCCAATCTCAGCTGTCGAATTGTTTCAGTTGGGAAAGTGCAGATGGATTTTCCTCTGATTTTCTTCATCTATAAATTTGCGAAATCTAAGCCCTTCGAGGGCCATTGAAGGCGATTCGATATTGCATATGGGATGGTTGCCCAGAACTAGAACTAAGGCTGAATCCCTGTCCAAAAGTAGTGAGCTATAAGGGCAAATCGGAAGAACAGCCAATACTTTGGTTTACAAAATTATGGAAAATTTATTAATACAATTTCAGTTATAAAAATTAGCCCATCTAATGGAAAATTGTTTCGTTTATCGGATAAAGCTATTTTTCCTATACAAATAGCGATGGAAAAGCTTTTAAGACAGCAGTAAACAGAAATTTTACTTTTGTGCTAATCTTTCAGTCCGACCACACTATATGGTTGGTATATGGTGGGAGTTAGGTTCATTATACATATCAGATAATATGCCACTATGCATGCCACTTCCTAGGCTCCTGCCTGGATTCAGTGATTCCTCTCTCACTGGATGATATTCTGACAAATGTTGTTGGGGGTTCCCTCGTTAGGAAACGTGTGCCCCTGTATTCTCCTGCTGAGGAATATAGGCGAAAAAACCAAAATAAATCCTCCTTGATTTGTTTTTCGCAATTTCTCACTGCGCTTCTGTGATTTTCTCCCCTCGGTTCTCCTATTATTTTCTCGTTTCGGGTGGCATTTTCTTGTCCGTGCATTGCGCTTCATTAATTACAGTTGCAAATTGATTTGACACAGAAAGAGAAGGGAAGAGAGAGCAGAAATAGAAAGTAGAGAGCAAGATGAATGCTGCATTCGGGGAATAGACCGCTAGAACCCCTAGCGGAGCCAGTCCTTGGTGGCACGAGAGAGTGAGAGCAGAGACAAGGGCGAAAGAGAGGAGAGGAGACAGACCAAAAGATACATCCGAAGGTGAACCTCATTTTCCGACCAGAATGTGTGGCTTTAAGGCTCGAATGCCGAACAATTTGAGTTGAAGCACTTCTCCAGTGTTGGGCAACGGAACACTGAACAATTGTGTCCGAGTGCCCCGATTGGCCGAGTATTTACTGTTAAGCCCATTTGCCAAATCTGACCCAAAGCCGCAGGATCTGGAGCCAGAGACGGGACAATTCGCATGCAAATCTGGAGCAGCTTTCTCCCCAACTTCTCGTTCTCGTTCTCCTCCTCCTTGTGGAGTCCTTCCTCCGTCCCTCTCCTCCCATGCGACCTCCTCTAGGTCATGCATAAATCATGGGGGAATGGGCAACCCGGAGCGAAAGGGTTGAGCAAGTGGCAAACTTTCGCTTTTGTTTAGGCTTCTCGTCTTTGACTTTCGGTTCAGATTTGGAATCGATAGCCGCCTCCTCCTCCTCCCCAGAGCCGTGGACGCGGAACGGGGTCGGAGCGGGAGTGGGGGGGGTGGGGTACTGAAGTGAAACGTTTTGCACGCCACAAAAGTCTGCTTAGCTTATTTATTATTTACACGAGTGAAACGTGTATGAAACCGAAAGAGAGATGCTGAAAGGAGAAGAGGAAAAAATTGCCTCCCGAGAGCAGAACCGGAATAAGGACGAGCTCCAAATCCTTGGGCTTCATGTGTGTGTGTGTGTGTGTGTGTAAAGTCGGTGTTTTGTGGTTGATTTGATTGCTTTATGCACCCAGTGAGTGGCCGCATGAATTTCAGATGAGCCGCTTGCCGCTTGCCGCTTGCTGCTTGTCCCGTCTGCCTCTGCCACTGCCACTTGCTGCTGCTGCTGCTGCTGCTGCTGCTGCTGCTCCCATTCCCCCCATAACAAGTATTTGGCACTGCAGCAGGAGATGGGCAAAAGGACCAACGCGAGGCACTTGTGATACTCTCTCCACACGAGCAGCCAAGGGAATGCTAATGCTTACTTGGTTCCCAAATGAGCAGAAAGGAGGAGGGAATACAATCGATATCCTTACGATTCGAGTACCCAAAAGGTGCCTATATAAATGAGGAAAATCGTAGATGTTTTCCCCCATGCTTAAAGCACAGATATCTGGGGTTCAGCTTCATGGATCTTGATGGGGAGATGTTCTACTTTTCAACATCGAAAGCCGATCCTGAAAGAGCATCGTACGGGGATGTCGTCCCAAATCAGAGCAGGGACATCCTGCCAAAGGAGCGGCCAAAAGGATACTCGCATGAGAGAGGTAAGAACACAGAAAACGAAAGAATATAAGAAAGAAGGAAAGAATGAATGAATGAATGAATGACCGATGGAATGAATGGAGAAAGCTTTAAAAATGTCGAGACACGAACCACACAGAGCAGTCATTATCCTGGACAGGGGTGGGGGGGGGCACCTTGCGGCATTTGGCTGCCACATAACGTGTTGCACACGTTCCTTGGACGTTCGTTGCTTCTGACGTTCGTGTGGCTGTGTGTGTGTGTGGGGGGGGGGGGGAGGTTTCTCACAGTAATTTGAAATTCATGCGCTTCGTATGTGGAATAAATTCAGGATTTTGATTTGCTGCTACGTGAGGTAGCAGGCTGCTCCCTGCCGCTCGTGCAATTGAAGGTGTGAAATCGCACATAAAGGATAATAAAAGTGAAAAGCAAGAGAGAGGGAGAGAGGGAAAGAGAGAGTCCTAAAGAGCGTAGGGCATCAGTTGCAGAGGCAGGTCTCACGCGCTCTTAAAGCTATACCGTATTCCATGCGGCATGCGGCATGCGGCATGAGGCATGAGGCGTGTGCGTGTGTGGGTGTCTGTGGGCGACATGGATGGTGCAAATTGAAAGTGTCAAGTGTCCGTCGAGAGAATGAAGTGCCCCGCCTAAATGGGTGACAGCTGGTGGTCAGGATGACGCCGCGCCGCAGCTGCAAGCAGACAGATTTCCACGGGCTGTACTCGCAGATCGTAGATCAATAATTAGCAGAAGCCCAACCCAAGTATAAATCATTTACAGGTGATGCAGGTATTTCCTGGAGCACACATAAAAAGAAGTTGTGCCTCGACACACACACACACACACGTACGTTCGGGAGGGGCGGACATGATACATATGTCTGGCATCCTGATCCTCAGGGGACCAGCGATTGAAGGTCGGGACACATTTATTGGTTGTTCATCTATGAAATTAAAGTTTATTCCCCCAAAAGCTGCTCTCTTCTGGGGGGTGCGCCGCCCCCAAGCAAATCATCATTTAGTGGCTCCCCAGGGTGGGATCAAACGCACAAACACCACACCGTGCTCCACACACACACACACAGACAGACAGGACACACGTTGGGGCATGGTGGCATGGTATAGGGGCCACGGGGAACCCATAGAAATATGCTGATTACGACCCGACGAGGAATCGTATTCCCCTGGTGGTGCCATCTGGTGTGCACTGAGAGTGTATTGGTGTGCCTGTGTGTGTGTGTGTGTGTGTGAGCAAATTTCAATGACTTTACTGTTATTTATGCCGTTCGAAAAGTAATTTATAGCATTTAACGCCTAAAAGCACACTTGCGATTTCAGCAATTTGCAAAAGCAATAGATGGAAAATGGAAAATGGAAGATGCCACCACCCACCACGCACCACCCACAACCCACCTCCCACCACCATCGAAAACAAAGTAGGGGAACACGCAGATGAGCCCCTCCACAAGGTATACCTCTCTTTGTAGGGTATCCAGGGGAGGGTTCAGACACCGAGAACAGGAACGTAAGAATGTATGTGTGTGTGTCTGTGTGTGTGTGGGTCAAAGTCAAGGCACCTGCAGATGTCAAACGACTGCTGAGGCAGGGTATCGCCATGTTCGTATTCCCAAAAGCAGAAAAAACTACTGGCCTTTGCACTCCCTCCCCCCCCCCCCCCCCCCCCCCCACCCCCCTTTGGTTAGCGCTTATTTTGTGCTATTTTTTTGGGGGGTGGGGGGAGCACAGGATGGGGAGCGCAGAAGAAAGAAAAAATACATGTCAATGACTTTACAGAAAGCGGAAACTCATAAAGATAAGTGTTGACATGGCGGCTGCCAGCACATGGAAGGCAACTTGGAGCATGGCCACCCTCTCATTCACCTCTGTCCCTGCTCCAGCCCCTGCTCCTGCTCCCGCCTCTGCCTCCTACTTACGCTTCCTGCTGGTGCTGGTGCTGGTGCTGCTTCCTTCCTCTAAGTGGCATCTGTCGCCTCGTATTTGTGTCACTCACACACATCGAGACACTCGAGCATATGCATGTATGTGCGTGTCGCACTTCGCACTTTCTTAAAGCTTTCTTTGGCTTTCATTTTGTGCTCCAAATAAACATAAAATAGGAATGAAAGGAAGCAGAAGCCCCTACCCATAGTGAACCGAATTTCAATCAATGCTGAGATGTCAAAACCAAAATACAACAACTGCAAAAATTATTGAAACTTTCTACAACTAAAAGAAAGTTTCCCAAGAGTTTGGTTGGCTTTCCTAGATATTTATTTATATTTTACAAGATGCGTCATTTGTTCTTAATTTAAAAAATAAATATTATTATTCAAATTAATAATACAAATTTAATAAATAATGTAAGTCAAAAAAATTAATTGTGAAAAAAATAAAAATTAAATTAAACTCGAATATAAATGTTTAGAATTAAAAACCGATCTATGTTATCTATATTATAAGATTAAAACTATTTTGTGACTAACCTACTTGCACTAGGTTGAGGGAAATCCAAATAAATAAATAATTTCTGTGTCATTAGCATTCTTTTTTAATGAAAACAATTAAAATGAATAATCGAATAAAGAATTCAATTATTCAATTTATTTTATTCGAAAATCGCTATGAGCATTAGCTCCTGATTGCTCTATCAAGTCCTTGTAAAAGGTGTACCTTTTAGACATAAGAACTTGTGCCATAATCTAGTCCTGAAAGGACACATATGTTAATGTCAGAGCATTAGTTTGGGCCTCTCCATGTATCCTCTCGAGAGCCTAATCCTTAGCAGCGACAACGAGCTGGCACCATATTTGTGGCTCATATTCACATGAATTACGACCCCCGCCGACTATGACGGGGCGGGCATCTATCGTTATTATTATTATTATTACTACAGGGCCACGGCTGGCAATTAAATTTTCCCGCAGAGAGGGAGAGAGAGAGAGGGAGAGAGAGTCCTGCCGCATTGGTATGCATGGGACACCAGTTCGGGTGGGTGGGGGCAGGCAACGGGGTCACCATTTGCGGTTCGGTTCGTTGGCCTGGCTAATTAATGTTATCGCATTTCATGCATCACTTGCTAATAGTTATCGACGAATATTTCACTGTCTGGCAGAGCATACTTCATGCGGCATGTGGCATGCGGCATGCGGCAGTACTCGTTTTTGGTTTAGGATTTTCTTTTGTGCCCGGGTATTATTTAATTTACAGGAGGAGCAGGAGCAGGAGCAGGAGCAGAGGCAGCGACCACCAGCCACCAGCCACCAGTCACCGGACACCGGACACCATGTGGGAGAGTGGGAGAGTGGGGGGCAGTGGATAAGTGGGCGAGTGGATTCTCGGAACGAGATTCATTCCCTTTAATTTATGGCTAATGTCAAAGCAATTGCCGTTGATTGATTGATGGGTGGGGCTGTGTGTGGCGCAGTCATTGATTAACTTGGATTAGAGCTCTGCTCCAGAGAGAGAGAGAGAGAGAGAGAGAGAGAGATTAATTGCTGGAGCATATTTCACGCGCTAAAAGCCGCGTCGCAGGTTATTAAAACTCATTAGAAAGTCAGCCGCAACCGGAACCGGAACTGGAACTGGAACCGGAAGCCCGACAGCACACACAGAAAACACTGCGAAAAGAAAGGCCAGAAGACGGGTCCGGGTCTGGGCCCGGGTCTGGGCCGTAATTAAAAGCAGCAAATAAAATGCACATCACAAACAGACAGAGAGAGAGAGAGAGAGAGAGAGAGAGAGAAAGCGAGAGAGAGAGTGGGGTAAAAAAGTGGGAAAATAATTACCGGCACCCCGAGATTTTTCATCTCTTTTGTATTTTACGGACTGCACAGACCACACGGACTACAGAGTATTTCACGCTGTCCGAGATGCCCGATGCGGGAGAGAGAGAGAGAGAGGCATAACAAAGATTTACGCCACCGGACAGCCGAAAGGTAAAACATAAATTTGATGCGCCTTAAAGTGGAGTCCGCCGGAGTCCACGGGCTTCCCCGGGCAGGATGCTGGGGAAAGCAAAAGTATTAAAGCGAAAAGTTTATCCTTGCCTGCTCCGGAATTTGGCTAAAACTTTTCCCACTCCCCGTCCGACGGATTACCACCCGAATGGCTGGTGCGGTTGCATGATACGGGAATTCCTGCGGCTGCCCCCAAAAGCCCTCAATCCTCGCACATACACAAACACACACACACACACACACACACACACAAAACTTTCCCTCTCGCAGAAAAAAAAACAAAAAAAACAACAAAAAATTTGCACAACGGAAACTTGAGTATTTAGCCGTAAGTGGTAATAATTACGACTCCGGATACGAAGCCCCGGGAGCTGGCGGAATGGTGGCCGGGGCCCCGGGGGTACACGCGGGTTAAGAGACTAAAACTGCGGACCCAAAAATGGCCCACTGCACGCAAGTTAATTATGTTTAATTGGATTAAAATTATATAAAATTATATAAAATTATACGGCAGTTCCTCTTGCTCCTTTGCTTTCCTTTGATGTGGTCCCTGCGATGGACACACTGCAGCACGCTGAAGAGCCCCGGAAAAGACAAGTGCAGTTGCACCAAGGCTGAGCCAAGGAATGTAGTTCCGCCTCTTGGGGATGTACAGTTGCCACCTGAAGCAGCTAAAATCTACCCAAAAGTACAGTTGCGGCAAAAACTACTCAGACAATTGCCCAAACTGGATGTCAATTCCAGGAGTATTATGTTTTAGCCATAGCTTCAAGTACAGTAGCCTCAATTTCCAAGAGTACGGTTCTCCCCAGAGCTCTACTTGTCCTTCGCCCCAGCTCCGGGTACAGTTGCTGCCAGCAAAAATTAGTTTCCAGCACAAGTCTTCGCCAAAAGTACAGTTTCTGCACCCCGGCCCCTCCCCTGATGAAGCAGCAACTTCTCTAATCAACAATTGTGACGAAAGAGAGAGAGAGAGAGAGAGGGAGAGGGCACCTGGCGAACTCCATTAATTCTCTGCCTCTCCGTGTGCCTCTGTCGCTGTCACTGTTCCCTGTTCCCTGTTCCCCGTTCCCTGTTCCTGTCAGTGTCCTGCCATCCTGCACTGCTTTATAATGCAAATGGAAAATTCTATTAGAGTCAGGCAGCCCGAAAGTATGCTTCATTTAATTTACGAGCCAATTTCCTAGCTGCAGAGCCAGCCCCGCAGGAATGTTGACAAATTTCACAATATGTTTTCCATAGCACAACATTTTTAGGATCTGCCTCCCCAAAACACTCCCCAGTGCACTATTGCGAGTGGAGCTGCTGAAGCTGAAGCTGCAGCTCATTTTATGAGTGGTGCGGGGCGGGGCGGGGCTTGGTGGGGCGGTGGGCTTGGGTCTCCAGCCTGTCAACGCGCGCAAAGTATGCTTTAATTTTATGACACCAACAGCCCCAAAAGCCCCACTCTTTGGGCTTTTTATTGAAATATTATGCAACAAAGTTGATGAATTTTCCCAGCTACGGGGAAAAGTTCCAGCCACTGCACGGGGACTAGGCATTAAGCAGAACTTAAGACTTGAGCTGGAGTAGCTGGAGTAGAAGCAGACACAAGGAGGCAGCAGGACGAGAATGAGGAATGACTCTTGGCCCTTTTAGCATTGTATCAGGTGTTTACCAGGAGCAGGCCCAGGCCCAACAGCAACAGAATCAGGACAAGGACCAGGCAACAGGCAACAGGAACAGAATCAGGAACAGGATGAGCACCAGGAGCAGGACCAGGCCCAGGCCTAGGCCCAGAGATGGAGACGTAGACAGCCAAGACGCTGAAGCGGCGACAACAAAGGCAAAAAATATTATAATAGCAATTGAGAATTGCTGATGAGCCAGTCGTCGGCGCAAGGATGTAGCGGGGCCACTGAGGCAAGGTCCTGCCACTTTTTGGGGAAACTGTCAAGTCACAGCATACACACAGCATGCAGCAGAGAGAGAGATAGAGCGAGAGAGAGCGAGAGAGAGCGAGAGAGAGCGAGAGCGAGACTCTCTTTGCACAGGCCCCCCAATGCTGAGGGAGCTTTTTAATTATTCAACATTGTTGACAAAGTTTCAACTGCCTTCGAGGAAAGTCTCTCTCAGACTCAGGCGGCAGGCACAGCCTCCCCGCCTCCGCCCCAGCCCCAGCCCCAGCACAATATGATTTGCTGCTTGAGCAGTCAAAAGTTCCCATAGAAATGGGCAACCGAACAAGAGGAAAGGTTGGCCAGAAGGAGGTTAGCCGAAGGCTGCGATACACTCTTCAGTCCCCGAAATGGATGCGATGCGGTTCATATCTCAGCTCATAAACTGGGAAAATGTGGCACGAAAATCTATGGGTAAAATGAAGAGGGCAATCTCTGGGGAAGAACAGGGCCACAGGATACTTGGGAGATTGTTCTCAGAATAAATTATTGAGAGTGCAAATCGATCATCCATCGATTGTCCATCGGGGTAGATAGACGAAAGACTTTCTCTCGAGTGTTCCACATGTATCCCCAATTTGGATATTAAAATAATAAAAGATATTCCTTGAATTGAACAATTATTGGAAGATTGAAAGTAATCGACTTCCATTTGCAATCAGCGATTGAAGTGAGAATCAAACTAAAAGGATATGTTGATACCTGAAAATAGTCGATTTTTAATCGATTTTTATTTAAAAATAACACTACAAAATTAAAAGAATTTCCGTAATCGGGCAGGCGATAATATATAGTTTCATTCACAACCGAAAACGATATATAAAAAACCACAACAATTCCCAAGGCAAAATTATTACAAATCGAAAAGAACTCCAACAAGATTAAGGTATAGCCCCCTCGATATACCCTGAAAAATGAATTATATAATATGTCCTACCGATATGGAACATATTTCCAAGAAGTCTCCATCACGAGTGCTCGATACAGGAACAATGACCAATGCTGCCTCGACCCCATTCGAATGGATCTGTCGCTGTGGAACTGGCCAGGGTCTACAAGGTGACGGATAGAAAGGCTTACGAAGCCCAATTTTCGGCCAGAGATGCCACCCACGTGATCGATCACTACTACGGCTTGCCGCTCTCGAATGGGTCCCAGGATTCGGCCAAGAAGATCGTGTTGGAAGCCAAGGATGAGATGGCCGATTGCCACCCTTGCGTGGATCAGGTAGTTAAGTTACCAATATCGATACACGTCTGGGTTCGGTCCACCCCAACGGCCAAATCCTGACGAGCGGCACCGGGCGTCCGCTCTGGACTTTTTTGCCTTTGAGGCAATACATTTTAAATTGTTTGAATAAAAATAAGAATTGTGTCTTGAACGTAGAAAGAAGGAAAAATTCCCCAGAATAAACACAAGTTCGTAGAGAAGTTGCACTGCCATTCAATTGATTTCTCGGATCAAACGAAGGCTCCAGCAAATTTTCTCGCATTCAATTACTGAAGTACCTTCTGGGCAGTGGGGATTGAGGCTCAGAGCTCCATTTAATCGTTGGCCATTAGACGCCAATGACACTTTTATGCCCCTTTGATAAACTTCTGACGGGAACTCTCACCCGCTGTCTCTCTCTCTCTCCTTCACTCGAGTGTGTGCGGAATGGGTGATACTTTCTTTGGGGGGCTCAGAAGTTTTCTTAAGCTGCAATCCTCCATGGAATGCTGACACAAGTTTGTCCGGAAAATAGTGGAGGAAGCGGCTGTGCTTGAGCCGCATTAATTGCAAAAAAATGCTGATAAATATAGATATCTTGCCCTACCGATACGTTATTCAAGCGAATCACCTCTTTAAAATCCATTAAATATTGCTCAATCAATTTGTCGGAGTCCAGCCACCGCCACAATGAATATCCTTCATTGTTGAGCTTAATGCCAGGCGACCGAAATGCCTCTCGACTGCAATTTAATTTCTTTACAGCAGCCCCCAACAGCAGCAGCAAAAGGATACTCCCCAGAGGGTTGAAAGCCTCCCACAGGACGACCAAAACACGAGCTGCTGCCGCAACTGCAACTGCAGCCTCAGCCTCAGCCCCAGCCTCAGCTTCTGCCTCGTCGAAACGTTTTCCGGACGACAACGCGCCTCAATAATTCTGTTTGCCCACGCACACCGAGCGGGGGGGCAAACATATTTCGAGTGGCTTTTGCGGCGGCATGAAAGCGAAGACAAAAAAGGGGCACCCAGAGAGCAGTGCCAGCAAAAAAACCCAAAAAGGAGAGTCCGAAGGAGAGGATCGGAGCAAGGAATACCCTGCAGGAAAACTATGAGAATGTCCAATGAAATGGAGTTCCTTTCTCCAGCAGAAACGGACAAAGCGAGAGACTACATCAGAAAGAAAGCATGGAAAGCAGAAAGATAGTGGCAAGTTCTCTATTGGGAAACGATACTGAATGGCAGGAAACTCTAAGAAGCACTTAGAGCACTTTGGAGAAAGATGTATCCATAAGTAGGGGCTGTAATTATCATCCAATTGCAACGAATTTAGGATATATTATGGGATACTTATTCAGCTAGACATATGGAAATATCCATTGCTGTTTCCCCGAGAATTGGTACTCTTTTGAGCTCTGAAAGGCATTCTTCAGTCTGTTCCGAGCCTAGTCCCTTGACGCTGATGGGCATACCCCGCAAAGGTAGGACACAGGGTGTGCCGAGTCCAATGCAATTGTTTGCCCATTGGCATGCCCCAATGCCCCCATGCTCCACAAGCCACACAACTTTGTTGCAAAGAGTCCAATGCCACAGAAGCCAAAAGTCAGACCGAGCTCAAGCAGACGAGAGGAACGGAACGGAACGGAACAGAACGGACTGAAGTGGAATGGAACGGCAAGGAATGGGTATGGGAATGGGCGAACCGGGCAGACTGCCTGGCGACGGGGCAATTATCGATTTAAAAAAAATAAGTGCAGTGCTGCAAAACCAGTGCCTCCCAAAAAAGGAGAGCGACAAGGAGAGACAGGATGAGGAGTGGGCTGTGAGGGGCGTGGCAGTGCACTTTTTCTGATTAACTGTTGCATAATTTTGGGCGCTTTCCTGCTGCTGCTGCTGCCGCCGCTCTTGCTGCGGTTTTCTTTTGTGCGCGGACGCTAATTGAATTTGCATGACAAATCAGCGCACTCACTCGAATGAATAGCGTATAGCGGTGAATGGTGCATCTGTGTGTGTGTGTGTGTGTGTGTGAGTGTGTGTGTGAATATGAATATGAATATAAGGGGAACAAAGGCCAAGAGAAGTAATTGTGTGCAAAAGGAGCAGCAGAAGGAGAGAAGGAGGAGCAGGGCGTGCAGAAAGTTACTTAAAAAAGAGCACAAAAAGAGAAAAGAAAAGAAAAAAATTAAAGCAAAAGCAAAAGAAAAAGAAGGCACAAAGGAGGGAAAACCACACGCAAAAGACATGTAAATGCATGTGTGTTCCAGGTGCTGCTGCTGCTGTTGCACGATGCCTTTTCCACCGACAGTTTCTTTTGTCAGGCAGCAATGGCCCTCGGTCGGTGGCGATCCTTCGTTGCTGCAAGGAACAACGAATGCTGTCTGCAGTCCATCGGTGGAAAAGCTATCGTGGGGAGCCTCTCCCCTCGCGCCGTTCCTTCATCTTTGACTGGTTTTTCGGGCATGGCAGCCACATCCCCGCCCCCGCATCCAGAGGCACATCCGCCTCCTCCAAACAATGAGGCTTTTGTGTGCCGCAACGCGTTCGCCTTTTCTGTGCCACGCACACACACACCCCAACACACACACGACACACATGGATACAGGACACATACGTGGCCCCATTGTTTGTATTGAGATGAAGAAGAGGGAGGCAAGGGCCACAACATCAGGACGTCCGTCTGTTCCTCTGTCCTGATGATGGGAGGCCTGGGAGGCCGTGGCGGCTGTGGCGGCGGCGGCGTTTTCATTTGCGCGTTCAAATCTAAGAATAATAGCCGCCTTGATTACATTCACGCCGCTTTATGACAAGCGGCTGAAAAAATAAGCGAGGTGTAGAGTGGGTATCACGGATGGGGTGGCACGAATGGGTGGCACAGTGGGTGGGAAATCACAGTGGAGAAATCATGAAAAGCGAAGGAAACTTTCAACTTTTCGATGTTATAAAGAGGAGACAGTGCACTTAATAATCCTCAACCATTTTGGAGAATTGTTCTTTACTCTACCAAAGGCCTCTCTCTCTCTCTCTCTCTCTCTCACAGAGTAGCTTAGCAATAAAGGATGAAAGCAGTAAAATCAGTAGAGATGAAGGTTTCTCTCTCTATTCGTCTTCCAGGAACCGAATCGATCGTAGAAAATGGTGGTGATTGAACTCTGGATAACATTCGAAGTATTCAAAGTAATCTTAAGCATATGGACGGCTCTTGTTTCTATTCAGAATCATTTGGCCCCACTGTAAGGCGGTTTCAGGCGGCATACAGGACCCTGCCAAAATGAAAAGAAATGAAATTAAGTGGCATGTTGTTGCTTGTACCACGTCTGAACGTTGAACGTTGAACGGTGTCGGGGGCGGGGGTGGGGGTGGGCCAGGAGCCCTGCAAGGATGTGGGAATGTGGCCACGCATGACCAGCTTGCAATCACCACCCGCACCATCCAGAGAGCGACCCAGAACCACAGAGTCACAGACACAGGGGCGACTGGGGGGGACTGGGGCGACTGAGGCGACTGGGGGGGACTGAGGCGTCTGTCTCCCACTTGAGCCCCGCTCTGTAAGCCTGTTAAACATTTCGAGTGTTAATTGTGTGCGAACAACAATAACAGACGGAATGGGTTCGGGGGAATGTGGCAATGGGATGGGATGGGATGAGAATAAGTGGTATATGGTTATGGCTAGAAAGGGAGGAGAGGCAGGAGAGGCAGGAGAGGCAGGGACTCCCTGACAGGCAGGATGTTGTGATTGGAGCTTCGCTGAGCGAAAGAAGTGCATCCCTTCGCAAAACCCTTTCCACCCATTTCTGCTTTTAATTACAATTTTGATTTAGTAAGAAAAGACGAGGACCTACAACCCCGGATCAAGCTGTGGCGTCATATTCGATTTGCAGAAAGGATTTGCTGCAGGATGCAAAGGCCATCCTTCATCCTTGGTCAGACTTTGTCGACTCACCTGCAATGAAAGAAAGGAGAAAAGTATTTTGATTAAATATCGATAGAAAATGGTATAATTTTTTTATCGTTCAGGTGCAGATCACAGACCACAGACCACAGAAGCTGATGCTTCCAATTATGGACGTGGTATAGACCAGGATGGATGACTGGTTGAGGCCATAAGCCATTGCTCATGGACACATTCTTCTCCCAGATAAAGAAGATCTCAAAGGGCTCTTCCAAGGACTGAGAATCCCGACACTCAGCGCCGATTCCCAGTGTGAATCTTAACCACAATCTCTGCGCTTTCTCCGTTAATAATTCTCATTCCCCTCGTGATTGTTTCCTGTATTTTTTCCATCCACTTCCTCTTCCTCTTCCACTTCCCCCACCAATTTTCATTCTCATTTCCATTTCCCCCGTTTTGCATTTCAGAATTTCGCATTCGCATTTCCATTCCCAATGGCAAATCAATTTGCGCTTTACATAAAAATCAACAAAAGATCTCTGAAGTTCGAGGATGTTCGTTGCCGCGGCAAGGAAAATGGGAAAGCGGAGCTGCAGGATGGCTGCTTTCCTCACGAAAATCACGGCACATAACCCATTAACCCAACGTTGCCCAACTATGCATGTGAAATGAATGGCGACGACGATTTCCATACAATTTTTTGCATTTCTTTGCCTGTTCTTCGCCCGCTCCCCCACCGCCGGGAGCCCTTCCGTGTCCTTTCTCCTGTTTATTCCCCTTACATTTGCCTGTTTATTCCCTGCCTACCCGAACTCAGGCAACAACATTTACATAATGAATTCATATGTTTAATAAAATCTACACGTGAACATGAATATACACGAATACGGCACGAGAAGGAGCGGGAGCAGTAGAAGTGGAGAGGGGGAGAAACACACAAAAGGACAACCTGAATCCAGTGAGTCCTGTGAATCCTGTGAATCCACTGGATTCTGAATCTCAATGCATGAGAAGAAAAAAAACAGCAGCAGCAGCAGCAGCGCACAAAAGTATGCAGCACGCAAAAAGGAGGAAAAATAGTATTCCAGAAAGGGATCGGATCGGATGATGGCGGATGGCGGATGGCGGATGGGGAGGGCGGATGCCTGGCAGGTTTTCTTTTTGAATAGTTTGACGATGACAATGACGATGACGCCACCATTGAGGGCACACACACACACACACACACACACGCACAGAGAGAGAGAATGGTAGAGAAAGGGAGGGGGGAGGAGAGAGTGCCTGGCCAAGGAGTGGCATGGCGTCACTCTCTGCTGTTTGGCCAAATTAAAATCATATTAAATTTGCATATTGCGCCAAAGTGTCGTCACAAAGTGTTTACCCTGTCTCTCTCCCGCCTTTGATGATGCTCAAAACATTGTTATCGGTTATCGGGTTAGCGGCAGGTGTTGCATAATGGACTACGATGCAGAGTGTTTGTGTGTGTGTGTGTGTGTGTGTGGGGGGGGGAGGAGGGGGCTGGTGCCGCATTTAAATTTCAAGAAAAGCTAAAGGGAAAATAATCGATTGACCAATAAAATTCGATTACGACGACTAAAAATCGCCAAAGATCATTCCAAGGTTGCAGAATGCGTCTGGCCAAGCATGAGTCTTGGATAGTGTTATGTTTCTGGGGGTTATCAGTCGATTGCTGTGTGGCAAGGCGATCGATCGATGTACGGATCGATATTCACTGCCAGTCCAGTGGTGACTGTACTTTCACTGCCCCT
Organism: Drosophila helvetica; assembly: GCA_963969585.1. Taxonomy (NCBI): domain Eukaryota; kingdom Metazoa; phylum Arthropoda; class Insecta; order Diptera; family Drosophilidae; genus Drosophila; species Drosophila helvetica. Next base: position 43,738,763 of record OZ018401.1, on the reverse strand, counting down.
ACCCTGCTGGCCCAGATACAGAAACACAAAACTTTTCAGCAAATTCTCGACCACAAAACTGTCCAAAAAAGCGCAAACAAAACAAAACAAAACTTCAAATGACCCAATCTCTAGAAATACGCAAACAGAGAGAGAGAGAGAGAGAGAAATATATGTAGAGTACAAGAGAGAGGGAGGCAGATGTAGCAGGCACAAATAATGTCTGAGAGGAGGAGTGACAGGGAAAGGAAAATCATTTTGACAGCTGATGGAGGTGGGAGGACGGGGGCTAAAAGTTGTCAGAGTCCCCCCCCGCACATAAGCATAACGCGAGAGAGAGAGAGAGAGAGAGAGAGAGTGATAGAGAGTGAGAGAGACTGCGACACATCCAATTGGCAATTGTGATAAATTGTACTTTTAAGCATTTTAAACCCCAGAAAAGAAATAACCCAAAAACACACAAACACACACACACACACACACACGTTAAAAGGGACAAAAGTTAGCCTTCAGGATCGCGTCAGTCCCTCATCAACGGAAAGGGATGTCCTTTTTGACTTTTGACCAGGAATTTTCCCGTCTTTTTCCCACTGCCGACCTCCCTACCTCCCCCCCGGTTTTCCGTTTCACTTTTGGTATGTTAAAACTACTTTACTAATAATGCCTCAATTGTGCTTTCATTCCTTTGGGGTTGGAGGATGGCGGGCTACGGACATCCCCCCAGCCCCCCCTTCCCCTAGCAACCATGTTCCCTGCTTGGGTTGATTTTCGCCTAGTTTTCCTTGGCTTTTTCCTCAGAATTTTCCCTTTTCCTTCTGTGGTATCTTGAGTATTAATCCTAATTGAAGGGAAATCCCCTGATGGACACGCACATGGCCAGGGGAACGCTGGCTCGAGTGGCAACCCTTTTTTCCTTTCTTTCCTTTTTTTTTTTATCATCTTTTTGTTTTGAGTCCTGGATTTTATGGCACTGCCTGGTGCTTTTTCTGGTGTGTGCTCTTTTTTATTTATCCGTTGTTTTTATTTTTCCTGGTCTTGTTTGTGGCTTTCAATTTGGTTTCTGGCCAAGCTGAAAAGTAGACTAAGGATGTGGGGATATAGAAACTGTCCCTTGACCCCATCGCCTCCTTTCGTATTCCATCCCAACCTCACACCCAATTCTTTTTATCTCTCTTCTCCCTATCTTTATATATATCTGTGTGTATCCGCTTTCTCTCAGTGTTTCTTGCAAATCCGAAATCGCTGCATAATTTCAGGCGGACTCATAATTTCATCCCAAAAAGTCGAGACTTTTCAAAGAGAAAGCTAGAAAGTGCAGGCATAAGAAGGAGCTGTGTACATATTTCTAGGAGCAGAGAGAGGAAAGCAGTTTAAAGGAAAGCAGCCAAGCATCCGAAGGAGTTTTGTTGCTCTACTTTCTTCTCTGCGTTGCGAACATCTACTCAAAAGCAAAGTACCCACTTTTTGCAGGGTATACAAAAATACATGCAGAGAGAAATTATCCAGCGAGCGGCAGCAGAAGGGGCAGAGGCAGAGGGGCAGCCATCACCGATGGAAAAGCCAAATAAAAAATCCTCAAATAGACATTTAATGATTCCCCATTGTCATTACATAAAGGTGACTTATAAAAACATTATTTCACAAACACACAATAAGAGAGAGGGAGAGAGAGAGAGAGAGAGCAGGAGCAGTAAAGGAGTAGGAATGGGACAGCAGCAGCAGCAGCAGGAGGACGAGGTCCTGGGTCCTGGGTCCAGTAATGGAGGATGTGGCCATGCGGGTGCGAGCTTATTTCATGGCACAAAGGCATTTCATGTCGGCTAACGAGCACTTGGGGCATAGTACACGGCCCCCACCCCCCACCAATCCCAGAACCCACCCGCACACACACAGAATCTGAGAGAGAGAGAGAGAGAGAGAGAGGGGGTACAGATAGGGAGAGAAAGTCTAAGCCACAAATGGAATTGCCACGGGGAGGGGAAACACATTTGCACCTGCCCTCGCACTTTCACACTTTCTGAAAATAACGAGGAGCGCATTTGGTCACACTGGAACGAGGGAAATTAATGGGTTAATTGCATTGCATGCGTCAGGACATGCCTCTGTCTGGTCACACTGAAGCCAAGAAAAACAAAAAAATCGGTGACACTCTACCGAAACAAACAACCAATGGGTCACACCTGAGGTAATTAAAGTAATAATCAGGCTTTAATCCCTCCATATGTCATATACGAGTTAAGCGATATCGTAGATTTGTGGATGTGTGTATCTGGCTTAGATCGGATCATTATTGTAGCTCTCACTCATTCTTCCTCGTGCGGAGTGCAACATCTGGCGGAGGGAAGCGAGATAGCAACACACATGACCGGGTATCGGGTAGAAATGTAGATCCGCGGCCCTTGCCGCGTCTCACAAACTTTCCGCTGCTTTGTGTTCTATTCTATTGTTTGAGTATCCTGGAATGTTGTCACAATGGGAACAGCACGTGAGAGCCTGCTTTCATATGATTACCTGTTGGATTTATCTCTTTTTGGGTACAGTTTCCACAGTGTATCTTACAGTTTGGTCACACTAACCTCTGAAAGACACTCTGAGGCAGATTTCTACTATCCTTTCCATCAATTACTGGGTTGACACCCAATGATTGAATAAGTTTCTCATGAACCTTTGGAAAGTAAAGCAATTAATCTTCAAATAATACTTTTAGCTGGTCACACTGGGCATACAATTTTGCACATTCGAACTCGAGTCGGCTATCGTACTACAGAATTCCTCTCTGTTTCTCCATTCCGCCGAATCTCTTCAATGGACTGTGGAGAGTGCATTGTCCTGTGCCCATTGTCCTGGCGCTTCCTTTGAAAATCTTTTACAATCTTTCGTTTCGTTTCGTTTCGTTGCGGCTTGCAGCAGAACTTGTCTGAGGCGCTTCAAAGTTTTTGGTTTTGTCGGCGAAGTTTTGCCCCCACAAACGACGCGACACCACGAGACGACCACAAGTCGAATTTTCATTTTCACTCCTCTTCCTGCTCCTCCTTCCCCAGACCGTATCTCTGTCCGGCTTTTCCTTTCCCTTGCTTTTCCTGCTCTTCCGTGCAAGTTCTGTTTGTTTGTTGTTTTGTCGTGTGCTTCGGATTCGATTTAAGTTCCGTTTTGCCTATTGAAAGTTTGCTTTTGTCTTTCATCTTTTTTTGCTTCGGGTTTCGGCCTTTTACCACTTTCCCTAGGAAAGGACCCAGGAACTGCTTTGCCGTTCCCGTTCCCATTCTTCCCATATTTTCTCTCTTTTTTCTGTTTTCTCGGCTCTTTCGTTTATTTTGTTTGCGGGCTTTCCTCGTTATGGCCTGGCCATGTTTATCAGGAGTCGAGGCGACTGGGGTGGGGGGAGTCGATTGAGTTGAACTTTGATTGTCAGCATTTTCCAACTGATTTGCCTTGGCCCTCTGTCTTCTTGTGGCCCAGTTTTTTGGCGGGTCGACTGGGTGGTGGTGGCTCAATGGTTCGCCAGTGGTTCGTCTGTGCTTCTGTGCTTCTGTGGTTTAGTTAAACAATGAAATGTCCGCATATTCGGCACCATTATTCAAATTGCCAGTATGCACGCGCCTCGCCTTCGGGCTGTGTTGTTGCCCCCGTGGAAGTATGCCACACAGTAATCGAGCAAATGGCAACAGTTTCAGCCGCAATGGTGCCCCTTCCCGTACCCCTCACCCCTATCAATTATATCTGCCACAAATGCAATGCAGAGGTGGCCCCAGTGCCACCAGAGGGGCACAGGTGCTCCCCTGCTGTAGAGGCCAGCAATGCGACATCCGCAGGTGAAAGCGGTGAAAGAGCCGCAACCGCAGCGAGTGTTCCACTGCACTGGGCGGAAAAGCCTACAAAAGAGCCTGCAAATATTTGGCATGCAACATGGTTTTTGGTAGATAATGGCTCGAGGCATTCCGTTAAAAAATTGCACCATCATATCGCCTCATTTGTGGATTGCACAACTGTAAATAAGAGCTAGAATACGTGCGTGTGTGTGTGTGCGTGTGTGCGTGTGTGTGTGGTCTTTTGCTTCCCTTACTGGTGCTGGTCGATGGACAATCCATACAATCGTGGGGGATCTTAGGTATTTGTTGCAGAGGAGACCTAACAGACCATTAATCCTCATGCATCTATAAATTGTATTCCAGAGTGGTTATCGCTGAGGATATGTTTTGGATTCCTATAGGATGTATTCGTAGTTCCTTAAAAGTGAATTCCTGATTCCTGATATTTAAAGTATAATTGACCGATTCCTTGGGTATACATCTCTGATTCCTTGGGGGTGTTTTCCCCATTCTTAGGAGATTGTTTAGGGATATATTCCTAATTTCTTCAGGGTATAAGCCCGATTCGCTTAGAATATATTGCTGATTCTTGGGAGATATATTTCTGAATCTCTGATTAAATATTCCCGCTTCTTAGAGGATACATTTGATCCGGTAGAACCATTTTTCTTTCAGTGTCGATCCTATGGGGCACGCGTCGAGTTCATTATCGCCCATCGGCACACACATGGCATAGACGGGTGGCAGCTCTGGCCCCGGCCAGGGTTGCCACCACCGTAATTCGCATTTGCATTGGCAGTTTCTATTGCAAACTTCTTTGTCGGTTTTTGGGGCGCATTACAATTTAAATTGTTCGCATGCGGCCGGGCAAAACTTGTCGCATATTATTTATGAGGCACGACCCGGCCCCTCCTTCTGCCCCAGCAACCTCGACCCAGGAACAGGCGGCCCGGCCCGGCCCGGCCCGGCCCCTCTCTGCGACCCACCCCTCCCCCCCTGCTTTTGTTGTTTGTGTGTGTGGCCAGCCTTAAAAATGTTAAACAAACACAAAAAACACAAAAAAAAAGAGCCTTGCATACATTTCGCAGTGGCCCCGCAGGAGGAGCAGGACCTGCAAACCTGGAGCCGACCACACGCTGTGTGCGGACTAGGCTCAAGATTTATGGCTTTGCGACAGGCGGGGCAGACAGACAGAGGGGCGGAACAGAGAGGCATGGCAGTGGACAGCCAACAGACAAGGGCAAACAGAAGGAGAGAGACAGACAGACAGACGGACAGACAGCTAGGTAGAAGCAAGACTGACACGAGGGCAGGAGAGAGAGTCCTGAAACCTTAAAGAACTGCTGTTCACATAAGAAAACTTCCTGGGGAAGGAGGCGGGATCCAGGGAGGTTCCTGCAGAGACAACCCCTAAACCAAACTTTGAACTCCACCAGAAGAAAGCAAACGGAAGGGAAGGAAACTTCCATTCTTTCTAGGGGCTTTCAAGACTCTGAAATTCACACTCAAAATTTGTATTCTTCTTCGACTGAAAAACCCTCAGAGAGCAGAAAGAATCTCCTCAATCTTATGGACATTTTTGGAAAATATATCCAATGAAATTATATGTGGATAAATGCGCCAAGGACTGCGGATCTGAGCCAATGAAAAACGTCTTGGAATTTATTTTTGTTTAATTAACTATTATGATATATTATAATTAAATAATTATTTGAAATCAGCCATCAATGTGGGGTATTTCTGTATTTATCATCGGTTCTGGTTCCGATTTGATGCTACTCAGTTCTCCTTCGATTTCTTGATATTTCTCTCGGTATATACCATTTCGGCATACTTCACTTAATCTGTTTCTTCGCCTTTCAAGCAGGGTTTTCACCACTCTTTGAAATAAGGGGACCTCCCATGGATGGAGGTCTTCTGGGATAATCTGATATTCCACCCGCCCCCACCGCCAGAAGAAGGCTGATCTCTTACCTTTTTCAGCATATCATCGAGCGAATCGACGTCGAGGCCGGCGTAGTTGTTGTTGAATTGGCTGGAGCAGTTCGAGGAGGTGCTCGTGTAGCGCTTCCGCCTGCCCAGGGCCGGGGAGTTGACCAAGGAACTGGGGCCGCTGGACCCGGCATATCCCAACGAAGCGGCGGCCAGCAGGGGATAGAGCGAGTGGTGCGGACCCAAGTGGGGCACATGGGACATGTGGTGGCCTCCAGCGGAGCAGCAGACGGCCGGGCATCCTGCTGGATGTGGATGCTGCTGCTGTTGCTGCTGCTGCTGCTGCTGCTGCTGCTGCGGATGTGGATGGTTGCGAACGGCGGCCAGGGGCGAGGGCGGCGCCGTGTGATGCAGCTGGAAGGGATGCAGCTGGTGGTGCAGCGGGGATCCGTGATGCATGTGATGATGGATGTAGCCCCCCGGTGATCCGCCACCCGGCGAACTGTTTGACGACGTCCCTGGCGCAGCATTCTCCGGGGCTGGGGCTGGGGCTGGTGCTGCTGCTAGTCCTGCCCCTGTGCTTGTGGTTGAGGAGGAGCACTCAATGATCGTGGTGGTGGTGGTGGTGCTGGTATTGACCGTCACCTCCATGGCAGAGGTGGTGCTGGCGCAGCTGCTGCTGCTCGTGGGTCCTGCACTGTGGGGCCGCCTCGAGCACTCGCCCTCGCGCGGCAGCAGCGTGGCTCCGCCTCCATTGATGTCCATCGAGAATCGAGAGTTCGTTACACTTTTCACGGGATTATTCGCTTTGCTTCGCTTAGGCTGGACCCACTGTTCGGCCCATGGCACTCACTTTCCCTCACTCTGGCGCTTTAAATCTCGCACTTTGCTGTGGCAACTGGCAAAAGAATTTGTTGCAACATACAAACACGCACACACACACACACACACGCACTCTCTCTGTCTGTCTGTCTGTCTGTCTGTCTCTCTGTCATGCAAATTTATGTTGCAATTGTTTCTTTTTTAATTGCATGCTGCATGCTTTTAGGCGTCGCCCACATGATTAATGGCCCCGGGGGAAACGCGCCAAAGAGGGGCTATGGGGGGGAGGGGCAGGGGCAGGGGCAGGGAACGGACATTAACCGCAGAAACAGATTGTTTGTCATTTGCCATTTGATGGCGACAAAATCGAGAATCGAAAAATGCGAATCGCGTGAATCCATATGGAAAATGGCAATCGAAGGCCATAAAGCAGATAAATAAATAAATTAAATCTGATGCCACAGCAGAAGCGACCGTTGAAGAATCGACCACAAAAAATGTGTAAGAGCTCGAGAGATAAATGCAGATATATGCACATAGATGGGAAGGCACTATGACTGATATCTGTTCACTTATGGGAACTTGTGTGCAGCCAATCAATGTGTGTGCACTGTCGAAAAATGGCAACCGAAATATTCAAACCATTTCTGACAGCATTTTGCAGGAAAACCCAGAACGTTATCCCTGAATTACCCAACTGACTCTCGGAGGCGAATTCCGTACCGAAAGGGTCACAAATATCGCCATTAAAGAAGGACCTCAAGTACGAAAAAGTCGACGACTTTTCCCTCTGATTAAATCCATAAACAAATGCCCAAGACTCTTGGGTGGAAAACATGAATAAAAAAACAAAACACAACGTATCGGTGGCACACACGCTTCGAGTCGCCCCACACCACATGCCACACGCCACACAGTTGAGGCCCCAGACGGACGCACTGACGCTGGCAATTTACAACAAGCAGCAATCAATTCCGTAGCATAAATAACTCAATTTCTGATGGGAGGAAGCGAAGGAGCCGAGGAATGGCAGGCTAATGCTGTCCGGTCATCAATAAATTCTGCTTTTTCCCTGGGAGAAGGAGGGAGAGCGGAGCAGAGCAGCGCAGAGCAGAGAGAGATGGAAATGGGAATGGGAGTTGCAGGATGGAACGATGACTTTCTGAAGCTTCAGCTAATTAGTGGCTAAACCTTTTTAGATTAGGCGGCCAGACATTGGCATGATTCAAGCCCAGAAATACCAGGGATATATCTATACTCGCCATCGTAGAGATGGAGATGGAGAGAGGATAGAGATCAGATATCAAGTGGCATAGCCACAGTCCAGAGCAGAGAAATTCGATGCAACAGCATGCATGCAGGAGACAGGGAGCAGGAAGCAGGGAGCAGGGAGCAGGAGGGAGTTGTAGGACATGTCCATGTCCATGTCCATGACTCCTGCCGTCTGCTGTTCCGTCTGCCTTCTGCTGCTGCTGCTCCTGCTGCTGCTGCTTTGGGGTGTCTGAAGTTTTGTATCGTCCATTTAACAATGTGTGCCACACAAAATGCACGATGATGATGATGATGATACATATACTACTAGGATAGGGGCAGGGGCAGGACTCTGAAAAGGGTCTCTGTGTGCGCTGGGCTGGGCTGTGCTGTGCTGTGTTTGTGGCAGACATGGGGCCAATGGGCAGTGGGCAGTGGCCAGTGGCCAAAGAGTCGCCTGGAACTCCAGCTGTAGTTCTTGTAAGGACAAGCCGTTTTGGAATCTATATGGCCAGGCCATAATTCACTGGAGATAATATACATACGGCTCCGGCTCCTGCTCCCACTCCCACTCCCACCCCCACTCCCTCCCACTCGTTCTCCTGCTCTGTCTGCTTGTGGCATGTGGCAGACAGGCTGTGCGACGGGGGGCACGAGGCACAAGGAACAAGGCACAAGGCACAAGGCACGAGGCATGCAATTGCCTCGACACACAGGCCACACACACATCTGTGGAAACACCCGGGGAACAACATACACATTAATGACACCAGCTTGAAATTTAAAGGGGGAAAATCTGGATGAAAATCTGCGGGAAAATCCAGCGATTCAATCAATGCGATTTCGATTTTAGTCTCGATTTCACTTTCTCGCCTGAGAGATGCCCCAAAGAGCACTGAGCATGCCAATTTCCCATAAGCGAATAGATATCATTCTGTATTTAATTCCCTCGAATTTCACGCAAAAACGCCAAGTGGAATCCTTGTTATTTACAGGCAGTCGAATCGGCTTCTTTGGTATCTTCTTGGCGGACTTCTAATTTCGGTTTTTAAATTAATTTAACTTCACGCTTTGGAGTAGAACCTGTTCTCATATTCAAGAGACTTCTTGGGGTAGGATCCTTTCTCGTTAATCATCCAATAATTTAAATCTCATCAGCTGCCCGCCACAGACCATAGAAAAGGCATTAGAAATGTTTTATTCCCATTAGAAATTCCCCCCAAAAGCGAGCAAAAGGCATTTCACTCCGTCAATCAGTCAATTATTGTGCGGAACTTTCAAAGAAGTTGACATTGAATTTAATACACAATTAAGCAAAAGCGCAGCCTCGAGTTCTAGATTCTATTAAATTCCAGATTTCCCATTCGAAAAGCCTCACATTTTTAATTTCTGGAAATAATTCCTTGCCGAAAAACACATTCAACATTCCAGGGAAACACCAAAGGCACTTGCCGCACGAAATGAAAGACAAACAAGTGGGGGCACAGGCCCCTCATTTCCTTCTCGAAAATGTATATTTTTTGGACACAGATTTTCGCGCCCATCGGCAGAACGAGAGGCCATCGAGTGAGACAGAAACAGCAAAGAGTGCGTGGAGTGTTTCGCGATTTTTCTGCTGGGAAATGCACTATTTTCACAATAATATTCTTTGGGAAAAAAAAAAAAATTCTTAAAATATAGCAACAAACAGAATTTCACTTCTTATTTTTCGGACGAGCGGCTACACACGGAATATGCGATACGGATGCAGCTAGGATATGCGAGGATATGGGATGCGGAATATGCGAGTACGGAGGAGTCTCTTTCCCGCGGAGCACGCAACGCGTTACGCAGCCAAAGACAAACTGATTGCCGTGTGCCGTGCCACGGATGTGATTTACCGACGCACACAGAGAAAGCGGAGAAAACACTGCCACACACACACACACACACACACACACAGATACTACTGCCACACAGAGCATGCTGCTGCTGGCACGAAGAACAGCTGGCAGGGCCTGCGCATGTGTGTGTCCATGTCCGTGTCCGTGTTGAGAATGGAAGTGTGGGGAAAAGCGTTGGAGGAAACTCCCCACTGAACAAGCAGCTGGCTGGCAGACAAAACCGGTTGCAATTGGAGCGAAAGTCCTGCGTCCTAGAATTTCCCACATAATATCGAAAGCGCTAAAGGACTAACCGAAATGGATACCCTGTACAGGAAGCCATCGATTTGCGGACAGAAGCCCTTTCAACAATGGAAATGCACGCCACCAACCGATGACCGATGAGCGCTGCTCCACGACGCGGGACATCTGCCATCGAAGGAAAGGGAGAGAACCACTGTGGAAGATACGAATACACCCTTCCCGCATCCGAGTACAGGGTACACCATAAAAGAAACTCCCCTTTTGTAGCGCCAAAATGAAGAGTGCGCAGGATTTCCCTTTATTTGGGGGACATTTGTTGAATGGGGAAAATGTGTTCGGTTCGTGGTGGATAGCGGGGTGTACCATTCGGGCCTGCTGATTTCATTGCGCCCACCCAAGGACCACCCACCCACCCCGCCCCCACCATCGCCCCATAGGCCATACACACCGAGTACCGCCTGTAGCATACTTTCCTGCTTTGATTCCTGTACAGTGCACACATTAAAGAGGAACGCGAGCGGGAGGACTCTCTTAAAGCACTGCCTCGTTTTCCGCCTAACCCACTCGACTCCCTCTCCCGCTCTGGGTCCTCGCTTAACCTTAAAGCGGCGGCCCGACAGACGAAAGCAAGTTGGCCACATGTTTTGGCCGCCTGCGAATTTTAATGACTTGCCCCTTCTCCATGGAGCAACTGCAGGAACCACCTGCCTGCCCCTGCCTGTCCTTGCTGCCCTTCCAGCCCCCTCCCCCCGCCACTATGCTAACGGTTCGCGTTGCCAAACATGTTTGCATTTGAATTTTAAATTAAACGTCGTCGTTGTCGCTGTCGTTCTCGTTCTCGTTTGCGTAGTTCTAGTCGTCGTGAAGCGATGATGATGACGACAACATGTCAACATCAAGCCAGAGAGGAGGATGAGCAGGAGCAGGAGGATGAGCAGGAGCAGGAGGATGAGCAGGAGCAGGAGAACCCCCAACGATGAGGCGAGGGGCAAAAGGATCGGAAAGCAAGAGACGGGCATTAGTTGTCGTCTATTGATTTTCGGCTCCTGACCTTTTTTCCCTAACGAAAGCAAACGATGGAGAGGGGGAGAGGGAGTGGGGGAGATGTAGAGAAAGGGAATGCCAAATGCGGGCCGAGTGCCAATCCGAGAAAGAAAGAGAGTGGGATAGAGAGACTTATAGCAGATAGAGGGAGAGAGCCAGTGCCAGGATCGAGAGATCAAAGAATTTTGTGTGTGATCGTGACACAAAATTTGCAATCGAATGCCAACTAAGGAGAGAGAGCCCTTAAAAGGGAAGGAAACGAATTTCATGCAAGGAAGAAAGGAATATTTGGAGAGTTTTCGACTCAGAATCAATCGATTTCAGGACTACATTTCGGAGCTAATGCTAGAGAGAAAGAAAGCCACAAAGAACGGGAGAGAGAGAGAGAGAGAGAGAGAGAGAGAGAGAGAGAGAGTGGTAAGCAGATCGATCTAAGGCTGAAAAGAGCGACAAAGAGCGATAGAGAGATGAGCTTCTTTCAACAGATGTCAGAAGCAAGGAATTCGGGTCAGGACCAAATTACATTTTGGGGATAAGGTCCATATGTAATTTCGACCTGTCACAGGGCCGCAATTGTCCCAGATCCTGGCAGGTGGCATGCAAACCCCCTTAACACACACAGACACACACACACACACACACAAAGCGAAAGGCGAAAAGCGACAATTCGAATGCTAAAATACGGAATATTTTGCGAGGTTTTTGCTTGCGGCTTCCAGTCACAGCTGGAGGCCAACTTGTTGAGCAATTAAGCCAAAAAGGCTCAGCATGCCACAGCAGAGCTGCCAGCTCGGTACAATTGATGTAAACTATAAACTCCATTCGCCCCTCCCCCCCCTTCGGGATGGCAGGGCTGCAGAAATGTTGAAAAAAATACACATTAAAGAGGAAAGTAGTATTTTGTGGAAGAAATTATTAGGAAGCCAAGGATAAACGTTTTTGTCGAGGCTCAAGTGCTCCACATGCCTCTTAGGGTCTCTGACATCTGGGCCTGAAAACCAAGGGCTATATGGATTAAGATATAGATTATAGAGACGCTTAAGCATGCCTCTTGGATGCCACATACATTTTCAGCAACTTAACATACCCTTTATTCCTCTATAAGCAGATGTAGAAAAATTACTCCGCAGAAACATCGATACGTGTAGCTCTGGTGGCTCCCGTTTCGATGAGTGCCTCCAAAAACAAATCTCCAAGCGAGAAGAACGAACCGCCATGCCATGCCATGCCATGCCATGCCGTGCCGTTCCGTGCCTCAGGAGTAAATCAATTTGCAACACCTATGCGACGGACGGGACGGGACGGGACTCTCAAATGTTTGGCTTTCATAACCAGTGAGAAAACACACCCCAGGGCTGCCCCCCTGCCTCCTGCCTGGACACACACACACACGCACAGATATCGTTAAGTGAATGTTTGTCGCCTGTTTGGCACAGAGAATCCTGTGGAAGGAACCTCTCTGTTATTGTTGACCAAAGTCCAACAACTGTGCTTGGGATGTAGAGGGCGAAGGGGGAGACTATATAAAGTAACAACTGGCTAATACCCTTTTTAATCCCATACACATAAATATATATTTTATTGCTCTCTGACTTCCATCCGCCTTTGGTCCTTTTGTTGTTGTGTGTGCGACTGTGACTCTGTCTGTGTCTGCGACTGTACTCCCCACACATTTTCCTACATCCCACATCCTACATCCCGTTTTATTGCCACTCTTCTGCTCGTATAGTTTTCCATAAATTTTCGCCCACTTTTGTGTGGGTTTGTGGGGAACAGAAGTGAAACCTTTAGTCGAGGTAAGACGACGACTCTCGACTCTTGGGGCAAATCCGCTTAAAATCATTTTTTGGCATTATTATTTCGAGTGGCATCCCCAACCCCAACCCCAACCCAAGCCCCTCCCCCTCCCAACGCCATTCGCATGTGTAAGTGTGAGTTATTGCAAGATTGCAACAGCAACAACAACAGCAACAACAACAGCAACAACAACATCAAATAAAAGGCTTAAAGTACATTTGCCAAAGCCGCTTAACACACAACTGTACTGCGGTTCCCCACCAAAGGGGGAAACGAGCAGGAAGAAGAGCAGACTCTCGCATTAATTGCTTGAACAGAGGCATAATCATGCTTTATGCCACACCAAAAAGTAGGCAATGAATCCTAGCACGAAGAAGGGAACAGGTCTCCCGGAAAAAAGAAATACTGGAGTAATTTTCGTGGCTTTTTACGCTCTGAGCCATCCTTCTCCTTGGTATCCTTGGTACAGTGGCACAGCATGGTACAGCTCGAAGACTCAGACAGAAAGACAGTTACTTCGCGTTTGATCGATCGATAAATGCAGAATAATCATCAATATTTTATCGATTTTTATCGAACTCATGGGTACTTTCGATGGTTCCCCACTCCCTAGCCTTGTTTTCATGGGACTCATCAGTTGATATTCATTTAAGTGATTGAAAGTCATCGATTAAAGTATCGATTGCTTATCAACAGCTGCGTATATCGATTAAATGTACTATATTTATCGCAGTTTGAAATAATATTCAGACATCATTTCCAAAAATGAAACCTTTTTGGGGAATATTTTAACTTTTTATTGCAAATATTGGTTTTTCCCATGGGGTTCCCCCACCCCCCCCCCCATCCGTTTCGTGCATTTCAGTGGGCTGTTGGGGCAGTCGGTGTCGTTTCTTGAGTCAAATGACTTCATCTTCCCAAAAACAATGTCTCTCTCCCTCTCTAACATCGTTTCCCTTGGGCTCTCATCCGCCGTCCATCTGCTGGCTGCTCGTGCCCCACATTTAAATGCTTGTCAACATTCAGAGGCATGGGGCATGGGGCATCGGGCATGTGGCTGGGGCAGGAGCTCACTTACAGTTGCTTCAACATAAAGCTGGACAAATATAAATATATATATATATTTATATGTATATGTATATGTATGTGTATGTGTATCGGAGGAAGTAAAGCAAACCCAAAAGAGAATGTTGGGCAAATATTTTGAGCTGAAATATTCATTTGATTTCTGCGAGTAGTCCGCCCTCAATCGTGTGCTTTCCCCTCTGGCCCTGCCCCTACCTCTGCCCCTGCCTCTGCCTGAGCATTGTTTCCGCTTTTTGTTTTATTTGATTTTTTGTTGTTGTGTGTGGCACACATTTCTCGCCTCTGCTTCTGCTTTTGTTTCCACTTAGCATTTCTCTCTCTCTCTCTCTCTCTCTCTCTCGCTTTCTGGTTATTCCGTTCCCGTTTGGCATCGCTGAGGAAATGGTTACATTGCCTACTTTCAGGCGGCTGCTGAATGAACAATCTCCCATAAGCGAACGGACATCGTTCCCATTTGAAAGATTGCAACAAATCGCAGCGACAATGCCAACGCCATGCGTTGTTTTCCACGAAATTTCCATCTTCATCTGGCATCCACACACGTCCACGTGTGCACATATATTTTTCTGCATATTTAAACAAAGCAAAGAGGAGCTCCAGCTCCACTTCCACTCGCCAGTTGTATAATCCTGCCGGCAATGGGAGCGTGAAACAGGCACGTTAATGGGGGTAGCGTGTAGCCCCCTTTGAATGAGGCATTGTCACGCATAATTAAAATTAAATGCGCTTTTGGGAATAATTCAAATGAATAAGCGAGCGAGCGGGCGAGCGGCTAGCCATCATGTGTGCTGCATACACAAAATGAGGTTGTGCCGCGACAGGCTGTACAGGGTCCTCTGGTCGTCCTTGGCACAGGACTTCCGCCTGTCTAATCTCTCCTCAAAAAAACCAAGCAAAAGATCCTATTAACAATTGGTCATGTCGAATGCCGAATAGAACAAATTTCACTTTTATTTGCGTGCTTAAATATAAATAATAAAAAAACCTAAAAAAAGGAAGCAAGTGTCTCCTTCTCTATTTTTTATTTGGCTGGATCTGCTACCCTCTTTTTCCTGCAAGCCCATATACCAGCTGTACACTTCACGGCTAATGGGTATACAAAAAATTGCCTTCAACGGAAAACAAAACAAAATAAAAGGAACTTTTTTCAGAAAACGTTTTTCTTGCGCTCTTGTTTCTAGTTTGCCTTTTCTCTGGCCTTTTGCCGCCCCCTCTCCATTGTCCTGTACGCCCCCATTCAAGTAGTGGGCGTGGCAAGGACAAAGAACACAGTCCTGCGAAAAGTGGGGGGACAGGACGGGGTGCAGAGTCCTGTGTGGTGGTCTGGAGGAGCTCTTCATTTATTATGCGACTGATGGCCATTAATTTTGCAGGCCGTCGTCGTCGTTTGCTCTTTGGCTGTGCCTCTTTTCTGGTCCTGCGACATCATCTCTGTATGCCCCTCCCCCCCCCTCCTCCCCTCCAAAGTGAACAGGATGCACATGTGGGTGGCAGGGCTACACGAGCTACATGTACTACATGGGAAAACTTGCCGCAGGCCAAGGAAATTCATCGAAATCCTTAACGTTTTCCATCTCCCTGTGAACGCATTTTTCTGTTCACTAATTATGAAACAAGGGAAAGGGTTTGGGTTTGGGTTCCGGCATCGGATGGAGATTCCTCTTCTAATTGCTCAAATAGTTGGCTAAGTTTTCCCTTTTCCCGCCTTTGGGCATTCGAGTCCTGGTCCTGGTCCTGGTTCTGGCTTCGTGAGCCTCCTCCGCATCGATGCCCAATTTATGCCAAGGCACGAAGTTGTCAAAAAATTTTAATTAAACACGAAGGCATTCATGGCCATCCACTTTCAACACCGAACGTCCGCCCATCCCCTTTCAAGGAGAGCAAGGGTGCAGGGGGTCGCAGTGGCAGTGGCAGGGGTGCTGTTGTGGCAGCCGTCCACCAAGTTCGAAAACCGAAAGGAAATTCTCCATTGAGTGTGGATTCAATCAAAAGCATTCTTCATTATACCGTTTACTTATCGATAGTCGAATGTTAAGAAGCAAAAGATACCTGAAATCGATCCATTATTTCGATAATTCCTCCTCTTCGATGACTAATCGGTAATATCCTAATGGCTTAAGACACCTTTATCAATGACTAGTCGATTGCCGTACTATTTTTCCGTTCACTGGTCATCAATATTTCCATGGTTGAATATGTTTTGTTGTGCAACTTATCGATGTATTATCGAAACACCATTTTGGCTAAACAATCGACTGCGCTATTATTTTTTCATTCACCAATCCACGATTAATTATCGAAAATCGAAAAAGAGCTGAGATCGAACGATAATCACCGCTGAATGTGGGTCCCCTAAACACACTTATCGATTAATTAACGAAGCGATTGGCATTTACATCCACCCACACCCACACCCACACTGCCACACGCATAGCACACAGATTGCACAGATAAAGTGGCAACATTTTCAATTTCCCGTAAAACAATTGCAATGCCCGTTGGCATGGCTATGAAAATGGCATGAAAACAGCGACAATCCTTTGTCTCCCAGTCTACCCACCGTATTCTCGCTCTCTCACTCTGCCACCCACTCTGTCTCTCTCGCTCTCTCTCTCTCTCTCCCTCTCTGTAGTGTGTAAGTACAACAGTCGCACGCTTATGGGCCTCAAAGTGGGAATTGCAACTGCGGCTCTATTGTGCCATCGGATGTGCCATTGTTGCCACCGCCACTTCCTCGCAGCCCTGACAGATGCCATACACGGATTTCAGTGTACACTTGGAGAAAAGAATACTATCTGCGGAGCTCTCGTCTTTCGCGTTTGAATGCGCATTGCTGCAAGTGTACGAGCCACGTTCGTTCTATATTAATCGTCAATGCGAGCAAACTTTTGTCAGCAGCAGTTCTCGTTTTTGGTTTTTGGTTTCTGGTTTGCGTTCTGCCTTTCCAGATGCAAATTGAAATGGATGACAGGCAGGCTGGGCACGACAGGCGGTCATTTGCCCCAGAGCGCAGCTTTCAACGCGTTAACGCGCTCCACAGGGGGTTCGATGGCAGGGACGGGGGGTATGATGAGTACTCGGATTAGGGGCATATGCCGCTTATGGCAGATGGAACACACTAATGTGAGTCGACTTTTGGGCCATGTTTGCCGTTTGACGGCCGCTGCAAACGCTGCAATCCCTGCCATTGCAACCCAGGCCGTGGGGCACAGTCAGTGCCAGAGAAGGTGCATATTTGCGGCAGTCAAATGACCAACGGGATGCCATCAGCGCCACATGGGTGATATGACCAATCAAGAAGGAAGAAAACACATTTTGGAAATGCGGAATTTAAAAAAAAAAAATGTCCAGTATCCATTTAGGATTTTCCAGGATTTATCGGATTCTATACCTGATACCCCAAGAAGTATAGGGGTATATTCAATTTGTGGTGGAATTGGATGTGTGCAGCACACAGAAGTAAATATATTCCTGATCAGCATCAATAGTCGGGTCGATATAGCCATGTCTGTCTGTCCGTCCCGATGAGCGCCTAGAACTCTGAGACTATAAAAGCCAAATCCACCCCATTTTCTATCTAGACTCCAGTGAAGATTTAGGAAAACCAAAATCGTAAGGAATGACCATTTCTAGCAGATTACCGAACCTGAATCAGATTGGATCCCTATTGTAGCCACAAGGAACAAAAGATATTGCAGTGACTACGATAGCATTGCCACGCGCTTAGTCATTCCCTCTCTCTCGCACACTTTTCCCCTTGCGGATGTAGTGATGTAAAGATGTACAGATGTAAATCAAAAATAAGGCAAAATGGAAACAGATAAAATGTAATCTATAAAGGAAGGAAATTCGTATGTTCGCGACCCACAGTGGGTCATATGGTCTATCTAGCTTATATAATAGCGTCGTTCGTGTTTTTTCCTACGTTTATTAAGTAAATCATAGAATTTTTTTGTAACCCACTATTTTTTTAATTGTGTTAATTATTTTTTAATAATTTTTTTTTAGTTTTAAAATTACAACAAAAAAATTATGCTTTGAATAATTTCTAATGACTAGTCACAAATATACAAAATATCACTCAAAAACAGATTCTGGTCGGATCGAGATGCTAAAGGAGACTTAAGATTTCTGAATTCTGGGAAACAGTGCATGTTTTGAGGAAAACAATGAAACTAGAAAAATTCATGAAAAAAAAAACACAAACAAAGAAAAATGGTATTTTACTGTTTCCAAATCAGAATGAACCAAATTACTAACTGATACTAGGGTTAGCCTAGACAAGTCTAGACATTTTTAGATAAACTCTACGAAAGAATGCCAAAAACTCTAAGCCTACAAAATATTTAAGGTTATGATTTACAGTGTTTTTTCGGGTCAAAAATTAGAATTAACATGCAAACTAATATTTCTATTTTACAGTACGTACCCTTAACTTTATAGAAAGTAATTAATTTGATTTTAAGCCACAGTCGACTTATATTTCGCGTACGTTGCTACGCTTATGAAAACTAAAACTTATTGAACCCCATCTTTTGTACTAAACATAGAGCTAACAATATGCTATCAAATCGAAAAAAAAATAGAACAAGTTCTTGGGATCTATCTTTTTTGTGCATTCAAAAGGTACGAACGTACGTTCGAGACCCTGGGAAATATATTGTATAAATTACATAAATCATATATACTGACTGAGTACCGAGTATAAGGTAGAGCCGCGGCCTTGAACCGACTTGGCTGTGCAGAGGCTCTCTGCTTTGGAAATTCGCATCGACAAAAACGTAGATCCAGCTCTGTTGACCCGAAAAGTGTCTTCTGATGGGGATTTTCTATTTCTTTCCGATTCGATTATCTTCTGCCCACTGGAAGGAACAGTATATGCATAAAGTCGCCTCTCATTGATTATATTTGTTCATGTGAAATTTAGCAACTTCCATTGGTGGCCATGGGGCCATTCTTGTCAGCCTTTCGCTCGGATTAATTTGCCATCACTCCGTTTTCTGTTTTCCCTGGTATGGCTTTGGCAGTAAACTTGAATTTTATTGTCCTACAAGAATGTTGCAATATGCTTGGCCATAATTTCAACATCCTGAACATTGTTGCCAGACGAAAATAGGAGCCCCTCGCACACACACTTTCCCACTCTCCCCAGAGCAGAAATTTTGCGGTCGTTGCAGGTCTGAAGGGTCTTAACGTCTGGTCCTTGTTTCTCCCCTTTTTTCTGAAGGGAGTCCTGACAAGATGTTGGGACTGCATTCCACAAAAACAAATACAAGGTTGTTGTTGTTTTATAAAGGTATAACCAGCATTTAAATTGGGTCTTATATCGGTACTATATGCTATAGCTGCTGCTACTTCATTTCAACTTTGATTTATTTTGCTTTTTTGAATTCTTTTTGGGAGTCAAAGGAGTGGAAATATTATAACTAATATTCAATACTTAGGGACGCTTCTTTTGGCGTTTTTATAGGGTGGGGGATGGGTTAAAGGGGAATGGTGGATTGACCCAAGAATCGGTTTGTGTCCGGACCATTTCAAGTTTTTAGTGCAACTAATTTAAAATTTATGATGCACTTGAATTGCATTGCTGGCAAAAGTTGAAAAGCCAACTAAAAAGAGCAACAAAAAGGCAGCGAGACTCCGTCCGTATGGGGCAACGAAAATGGGGAGGAGGTGGAGGGAGGGAATGGGAAATGCATAAAAACAGAAATAAAATATTCATCGCATACTTTTAGCCATCGAGTTATGCATTTTCTCCTTTTCTACTTTTTCAGAATGCAAACACTTTTTCAGTCCGTTTTATTTCTTCTTGTTGATTTTCCCTGCACTTCTGTTGCTGTTTCTGTTCTGTCGACTGCTCGAAAATTGGCAATTAAATATTGAAGGATCCCCAGCATCACAAAATAATATTCATATTCGTACTAATAATTGAGTGAATATTTGCGCGCAACCGAAGGGGTCTCTCCTCCTTTGGTCGGGGTCACCAGTTGTCGAATTCGCATTTCATTTGACTCTGTGGCTCTCAAGGACAACTCTTAATGTTTGCCGTGCATTCTTTGGCTTTCATTTGAATGTTTCCTTTTCGGCCCCCCCACATCAATGTTTATGAAATGAGACTCATCAGCAACGCGGTCACCACTAAGCAACTAGTTATGCTCGTAATTGATAGTTACTGGAATAGTTGTAGGGTATAGTTACTGGATAATAGTAACATAAACGTTAAGTCTTGCCAAAATGCATTACGCACATATTAACCAACGAACGCTTAAGAATCACTTGGCATATTCTGGAGCCTGTTGCTATCCCCTGAGAACGCTTGTCGAAGATTTTAGGGGTGTATTAGATTTGTGATAAAAGTGGATTTGTGTAACAAAAATCTGAAATCCGAATCTGGATCAGGTCGGATCATTATTATAGCCAGAAGGAACAAATGAAATTTCAGTGCCCTTCCAAGCGTTTACTCATTCTCTCTCTCTCTCGCAAATGTAGGGAAGACAGATGTTAAAAACAAATGGAAACAGATAATATCTAATATACCTACATAAAAATCTCCGAAATTGTTCGATTCAATTTTTTTTTTAATTTTATTTATTGGCTAAAATTTGATTCGTCTCTTTTGCGAATATATAATAAATTACATAAATCGTAAATCGTAGGCTCACATATATACTGACTGAGTACCGGGTATAAAGTAGAGCCGCGGTCTTTGCCGCAACGTTCCCACTCGTTTTTTAGTAGATCTGTGTTTTCTAGCTGCCGGATCATCTTTGTTTCGAGCTTCCAAGCATTTTCATGTGGAAATGGACGTAATCTACTAGAGGGCCTTTAACTTTAGTGTAAGTTTTGTTTTGTAAGTCCGAGATTTTCTATTGCATTCGGCATTACCAAAGACCACAAAGTCTACAAAGACTTGCGCCCCATAGGCAGAGGGCGCGCGCGAGGCCCTCTGACCGCCGCTCGTAAGCGGGTAACGGTCATATTTTCGGTCAGGTAATTTTATAACAACAACTATACAGTCTCGCACAAGAACCAAGTCTCTGGGTCCCGAGATTCCAGAAACAGCTTCATTGTTTGGGCATGATTCAGCACATTGATTCTCGACTCGAATTTGTTTTTAAATTTGTGTGCCGAAATTGGTATCGCAGCCGATATCTGCCGCATGCTTTTCCTCTCTCTGTCTTTTGGAATCGCTGTTCGCAAAAGGGCAGAATTGATTTCTCGGTTAATGGGCGGCGGGAGGGATCTAGTGGCAATTTCTCTCAATTTGTCTCGCACTTGTAATGAAAGATGGAGAACTTAGAGGAAAATAGAGGAACCACAGCCGCTAACCATGTTCTAATGTTGGTTCTTGCACTCCGTTTACCCTCTTTACACCTAACGATCTGTTTGAAAAGAATTAAAGAATATTTTATCTGCTTCCATTTTTTGTTACATTTACAACGATTTACAGCCATGTCTGGCTATCTCTAACAGCACCGCAGCGCAGCGCACCGCAGAGATCGTACCACGTGGGTGAAGGGAAAGGGAAAGGGAAAGGGAAAGGAAGAGAGTACATTCTCATGCATAATTCATGGAGCAAAAATCATTGAAGTAAAATTAATTTATGTCAGGCCACTCCAACATGTTGCAGGCTTCGGCTCCCACCAATGAAAGCCCACCCCCTGGCCAGGGAGCGAATGGAGAGCAGAATTTTCGCAACGGGTATGGGGTGTGACGGTGGGGGGGGTGGCTTTATTGTAGTTCACATTTCACTCTAATACATAATTCATATAGTTTTTTGCATTAATGCGGGGACCGAAACAAGCCCTGGGATGCTCCTCTAGCTGCTCCTTTTGGCTGGTCTGTTGGCCAAATGCCTAATGACTTAATTAGCCCGATAATGAGGAATCCCTTTCCACAGCTCCATATGCCAGCATCTCCCCTAACAGCTACACTATTTTCTTGCGCCCCACGCGATGTATCGCACATTTGGGGGCTGTTTGTGGTCGGGTCGTAAAAATGTTTCAACCGTGGCGCTTTCTCATAAATCATAATTACATACGTTCAAGATGTGGCCCTGTCTCCCATCTCCATCCCCCCAGAAAGCTAAACCCACTTTCGCTTTCCATCTCCCTTGGATTCGGTCTTTGTAATTAATGTGGTTTCTGTGTCATTTGCCCTTCAGAGGCTTCGGATCCAAGCGAAAGGATTCCTACCTTTTCACGCAGCATATCCCGGATACGTCCCGCCTGGTTTTTCGATCGATGCAGCTCCAATTGCAGCTCCAGGCAGCGTTCCTGCCAGTTGATCTGCAAGGAAAAAATCTCCTGAATGTAGTGCTGTTCTGCTCCCAAATATCTCACGATTTCTTACCTCTGGCAGGGCCTGTCCATAGTTGTTCACCTGATGGACGTCCAGGTGCTCGGTGAGAGCGGAAAAGTGCGGCCACGGGGCATCAGGGGCATCCAAGGCGGCCAGCACGGGATTCACCGGATTCCCTGGATTCACAGGCGGCTGAGGCGCCTCCGCCTTGGCGCCCTGCTTGGCCGGAATGGGCGGAGGCCGTGGAACGCGCCGTGGCATCAGCCGCGGGCTGTTCGGCGTGGAGGTGGTGCTGGAGAGCCGCCCCTGGACCAGCGGCATTTGACCGCTGAACGAGGTGGCCCGCTTGACCACCAACGGTGAGCCGTGCAGCGACTGAGAGCCCGACGATCGCCCAGGCAGCTGCGAGGGCAGGGACGGTGGCTGCTGGAACAGCTGTTGGTGCAGCAGATGCTGCTGATGCTGATGCTGCGTCTGGTGCTGGTGCTGGTAGTGGTGCTGCTGGTGGTGGTAGAGGTTCGAGGGAAAGGTGTGCAAGAAGCCCACGCTGCTGCCATCCTGGGGCCGCAGGAAATAGTGGCTTTGGTGGCCTTGCGTATAGTACAGCGAATGGGCGCCAGCCGAGGGTGTGGCCCGGCCCGAACTGGAGGCCGAGGCACTGGCAGACGGCGAGGGCGACGATGAGGCCGAACGTCGCCGCTGATCCGCCGTCGTTGTGGCCTGCAACTGAAGCGACTGCTGCTGCTGCTGCTGCTGGAGATTTGTGAGCGTATCGAAAATTTGCGATAAACGCCCCAAAGGCACTTCGTCAGACATTGAAGTTGCAGGATAGAGGATAGAGAGCTGCAAGATGAAAGTGAGAAACAAAGAGATTCTATAGGCGCAACGTTTATGTCGAGGCACAACAGTGTAGCCAATATTTCTTGGTAAAATCAAACAAAAAATCTGGAAATAAGGCTAATAGATTGAATGATACTTTTTCTTTTTATATCAGGTGATCTACACAATGACAACACTCGATTATATGTACATAAATGTATGTACGAGCCAGAAGGAAACGTTTCCGACGCCAAACAAAACGAGGGGAACGTTGTAAGCCGTGTCAAAGTCCGCGGCTCTACTTTATACCCGATCCTCAGTCTGTATATATGTGAGCTTCCGATTTATGCAATATTTATTTATATATATTGTATGTTCGCAAAAAGACAAAAAATTTAATTATAGCCAAAAAATAAAATTCAGAACCCTTTCAGAGATTTTAAAATATTATATGAAATCGGTTTCCATTTTTGTCACCACCACGTCACCACCCTCCAAACCGTTTTTGATATATTTTTAGTCGGTCCAATTAACAAATGATACCTTTTTAGAAAGCCTCGAATGCAAGCACTCGAATCCTGAAGAAATCCCGTAACATTTCCATTCCAAATGCCTGTTTTCCACTACTTTAGACAATTATCCAGGAAATCTGCTGTTCATTAAGAGAAAAACACGAAGCTCAAATTAGAACCTACATTAGATATTATAGGTACATGTTTCTTGAGGTTTAATATTTAGTCTCTAATCAATTTTGTTTTCATTACGGCCTTGCCCCGGCCTGGCATGGGTCATTAAGGTCCTGCCAACGTTTCATTAGGATTTGAGCCGAGAGTTCTTAAGCCACTTGCCAAAATTTAGTTCTGGCTGACGGATTTGCAGTTGCTACAATGCCTTTGACATTCCTCCAAAAGATTTTGATGAGTTTAAGATCCAGTGACTGAGCTAGACATGGCAAGACGTCGATATTCTCGGATGCAACACAATTCCTAGCATTATCTGTTGATAGATCCTTTTGAGAAGCGTTTTTCAAATGGAATATGAATGTAATATATTCTCAAGTAGGATGACATACACATTTTTGGAAAGTATGCCAACACCAGAGTATGAGATACCTGCCCGTATGAGCTGGCCCTCATAGGGCTCAGCCCAGCATGCCTAACGCTTTTTTTTAAGATCTTGGGTGGTAGTCGGGTTTCTGTGAAAGCCAAACATATTCTCTGGAATCCGACAATATAATAACACTTTACTCTCATCGGCCCGTAGAGTTGTTCGTGACACAGGCCAGTTCATAGGCGTTTTTGGAAACTTAAGTCGTGCTCCCCTGTCTCCTCGTTTCCAAATGCTTTGCTTTCTAGGACTTCTTGCATTTAAATAATGATCAGTCGTCTAC
Organism: Drosophila helvetica; assembly: GCA_963969585.1. NCBI lineage: Eukaryota > Metazoa > Arthropoda > Insecta > Diptera > Drosophilidae > Drosophila > Drosophila helvetica. The sequence goes on along the minus strand of OZ018401.1, from coordinate 43,714,407 downwards.
GAACTGTCACATTAATGAAAAAGCGCTATTCTCTTTTTTTCCGTTATTTTTGAGGATACGGGAGACTTGGTCGTGCTACATCCTCTAAGAGAGTAATTTTTCGCTCACCAAATCCATTTTCCGTCTACTTTTCATAGTTATTTGGCTTAAATACAATAGTGAGAGTACAAACAACCTAGTATTAAATTGCTTTAAGATTCCGGCCTTTAGTTTTAAGTCAAATTCTTTGGTCTCCTCTTCTGGACCGAGCAATGATTTCTTTTACGCTCCAAAAACAAAAGTACCGATAAATTGAGCTTTTTCAAATTCATTTGTTTTGTTTTTTAATTTAAAAAAAATAATTTATCCCCGCACTGCTATTTCAATGAACAGCAGGGGTAATTGTCGAAAGTAATGAAAAACGAGGAGATGGAATAACGAAAACTTTTCAGGATGCTTACATTACAGGCTTCTTAAAATGGTTTCCTTTTTCAAGATGAAAGACTAGAATTATCTAAAAACAACATGATTAATGTCTTGAAGTGCGAATGAACACAGCTGTACATATGTACACCCAGAGACGATGCTTTTAGTGCATAATATAGGTAATTATTTTAGGAAAAACATATATTTTGAACTGCCCCACATTTTCTCCATATTTGTCTTTGTCCAGAAGACATTTTCCATCTATGAGGGTGGGCTGATAAGTAATATCCTTACGAAAAGCTCACATGTCTAACCCCCGTCAACACTGGTCATTTTGGCGGGAATTTCAGCATGGTCACTTTTGCATTGTCGTCAAAAAGAATAAGGTCGAATATCCAGCTGTCAAAGGATTTCAGTTTTCAAAAAGAAATCCAATGAGGAAATGAGTTGAACAAAGTTCATGGGGAATAAGCTCCATCGTTTTCAACCATTAAATATTGGACTACTGAATTACGCGCACCAGAAATCTTGTTTGGACGTTGACGTGCAATGACTGCACCATCAAGTGGCCCATGGGACACCAGCCGAATGCTGTTACGCGCGAATCCCAGGCCAAAACGCAGCCCTCCTCCCACCCAACCGACCGAGGGGCGCTGTCGCAAAACGCGCGACTCGTTAACCGAACCGATCGCGATCATGCAGGAAAGATAGATGTTAGACTAGTATTCGAGGAAAATTAGAACTAATCTTACTAAAGGAGTTAATCATGCATTAAAACTATCGTACACCACAACTACAATTACTAACTACGAGAAAGGTATGTGAGTATTAGTAATTTAAGAAGAGGAAGGGAATTAGTTGCCGATATAATATGGTAGAGGGAATTATAATCCGAGCATAAAACTCTAAAAGGTTCATGCAAGGAATAATTCGATCTACAAATCGGAAGGAACAAAGGTATATAATTTCTAGTAATTCTAATAGGAATCGTGAAGTTTATGCGGCTCAACAAGTCAGGGCTATCTACGTTACCCTTGATCAAGTTGTGCACAAAAATCACACCAAGCATTTTTCTACGGTTAACTAAAGATGGAAGGTTTATTAAAAGCGATCTACTAGAGTAAGACGGCAGTCTCACACTTGCATCCCAGTTGAGGCCGCGTAGAGCGAAAATTAACGAGGGGGAACGTTATGAGCCGCGTCTGCGCCGCGGCTCTACTTTATACCCGGTACTCAGTCAGTATGTATGTATGTGAGCTTGTTGTAATTTATTACATGTTCGCAAAAGGAAAAAATTTAATTTTAGCCAAAAAAAAAACAATTTAAGTCGAACCTTTTCGGAGATTTTGATCTATTAGATGTTTCCATATTTGTTTACATAAATTTTTTACATCTGCCATTTCTACATGTTTTTATCTACTTCCTACATATACATACACGGCTGTGTGCGAGAGAGAGAGGGAATCAGTCTGCGCTTGGGAGGCCACTGAAATTTCATTTGTTCCTTCTGACTATATTTATGATCCGATCTGATCCAAATTCAATACTCTGATAGATATAGTAATTTTCTATGATTCTGCGTTTTTGGTTTTCCCGTATCTTCAAAATTGTAGATTTTCATCTTTTGTGGGGGCGGAAGGGGGCGTGGCCAAATTTTAAAACAAACTCGTCTCGGTTTGATATCACAGGAGCTTGGATAGAAAGTTTGGTGGTTCTAGCTCTTATAGTCTCTGAGAACTAGGCGTCAAAAAATTCGATCAGGCATAGCGCCTACCCCTGTGTGTGAGAGAGAGCGAGAGGGAACGATGCATTTCGAAATGGTTTTCTTCATTGTGGCTATATTTATTATCCGATCTGATCCAGATTCTACAGTCTGATAGATAAGGTCAGTGTCTATGATTCTGCGTTTTTAGTTTTCTCGTATCTTTAAAATTGTGCATGCCACAGATTTTCGTCCTTGGAGTGGGCAGAAGGGGGCGGGGCGAAATTTTGAAATACACTTGTAACAGTGCGATAGGACAGGAGTCTGGACACAAAATTGTGTTCCTCTAGCTTTTATGGTCTTTGAGCTATAGGCGCTAATGAAGACGGACGGACGGACAGACGGACAGACGGACGGACAGACAGACATAGCTATATCGACTCGGCTATTGATGCTGATCAAGAATATATATACTTTATGGGGTCGGAAACGCTTCCTTCTGGGTGTTACACACATTAATTTTTTGCACAAATCTAATATACCCCTTTACTCTTCGAGTACCGGGTATAAAAAGTTTTTCTGTACTGATTCTATACGGTCCTGGTGTACTTTGTACTGAGGGCACCATACACAAGAACCATATTCTAAAATCGGACGAACAAGCGATACATAGAGAGTCTTTGTTATATAGGGGTCGTCAAATTCCTTTGACCACCTCTTTATAAACCCAAGCACGCCCATGGCCTTATTTACCATGGTAGAAATGTGTTCAGAAAACTTTAACTTGGGATCTAGAAGAACACCGAGATCATCAACTAGGGTAATTCTCTCGAGAGAACCCCCGCCTAGTGTGTAAGGAGCCAGAAAGGCGCTGGAGCGATGAAATGTCATTACTTTACATTTCGAAGCATTAAGGTATAACAAATTTGCAGAACACCATGACTGAAAGGTATTAAGATCGGATTGCAACCTGGAGTGAGATAAGCTGTCCTTGAACTGGACACACAGCTTAACATCATCCGCATACATAAGTACTCGAGAGTATGTTAATACCGAAGGCAGGTCATTTATAAAGAGTGTAAAGAGTAGGGGGCCTAGATGGCTGCCCTGTGGTACGCCCGAAGTAACCATAACTGGTGAAGATAGGGAGTTTTTGAAGAGGACTCTTTGGGACCTGGAACAAAGGTAGCTAGAAATCCATCTCAAGAGATTGGGTGGAAACCCTAAAAGGTCAAGTTTTTGTGCTAGGAGAGTGTGGTTTACAGAGTCGAATGCTTTACTGAAATCTGTGTAAAAGACATCCGTCTGTAGATTACCTTGGAAGCCTTTAATGATAAAGGAGGTGAACTCCAATAAATTCGTGGTTGTTGATCTCCGCCTTATAAATCCATGCTGGGCTGGAGATATAAGTGATCTGCAAAGATGCTGCAGGTGCGGAGTTAAAATTTTCTCAAACACTTTAGGAATTGCGGATAACTTTGATATACCTCTGTAGTTCTTCGCGTCAGACTTACTACCTTTCTTATGGAGAGGAATAATGAACGACTCCTTCCATATGGAGGGGAAGCATGAAGAGTTAATGGACAGGCCGAATAGTTTAAGCAACGGTCCACACAGAGACTCGGCGCAGTATCTAAGTACACAGCCGGGAACTCCGTCCGGACCCGGTGAAAACACCGGCTTAACTTTCCGGAGGTCAAGAAGCAGAGAGCTTTCATTTAGCAAGGGACTGAAGATGCCGTTCGACCTGGGTAAGCCGTATGGGTACGGCTGCCCGGAGTAGCATTCCTGAGAATAGGTTGTTTGGAAGTATTGGGCAAAAAGATCGGCAATTGCCTGATCAGTGTTTGCCGACGTATTAAGAAATGATAGCGAGGATGGATGAGCGGACGTTTTACGCTTACTGTTTACGAAGCTGTAAAACTGCTTAGGGTCCTGAGAAAAACGTATCCTGCATCTAGATAGGTAGTTCTTATAGCACTGGGAATTAAGAACTGAAAAGTTTGACCGAGCCATTACATAGCGAGAGAGAGAAGAAGGAGAGCCAACTTCTTGAAATTTTTTGTAAAGTCTTGATTTTAAGTTTTTTAGACTGGATAACCAAGGGGGCTTCCCAGATCTAATAGGACAGGAAAGTGGGACACAAGACTCAAAAAGTGAGTCAAGTGCCTCATAGAAAATGTTTGTGCATATTGTAACATCAGTGCACAAATACAAAGCGGACCAATCAAAATCCCTAATGAGGTTATTAAGCTTCGCAAACTCGGCTTTACGAAAGCAGCGGTCACATTGAGGTAGCCTACCCGACCGATCCAATGCGGTTGGTCCTATATCGAGCGACACTTCAAGTGTAGGATGGTAGGCGTCTTCAGGTATAGTGAGCGGAGGGACTCGGGTTAACAACGCAATGGTCGGATCCGTTACAAAGCACAGATCAAATGGTAGATAAAGTCCACGGAATGATATTGAACGATTGCCGAATCAAGCTTACGAAATTCTTCCCTATTATTCTTCCGATTTGGAACCCTGTGACTATTATCTCTTTTCAAACTTAAAAATAAAAAATAAAAGAGAAGATGGTGGAAATATGTTTCAGTTAAACGAACAGGTTATCTGTTAAAAAAAACACCCATTTTGGGGACTTAGACAACTCTTATTTTATGGAACGTACTAAAAAAAAACGGTCCTCCAGTTGAACTTGGTACATAGAGGGAAATTATGTTAAAAAATAAAAAATGCAAAAAAAAACCATATTTTCCTTGGTAGACTTTTTATCAGCCCATCCTTGTATGTATGTTTTGTTTTGTAAATCGCCAAAAATGGTTTTATATCCTCAAAATAGGGGGGGGGGGGGATTTTATTCCATATTCTATGACCAAGCCCTTTGACGTGTGCTGAAAATGAACTTTGTGTCGTAGGGTATCACCCTCTTCCAAAGAAACAGCAGGGAGGGTGCTCTGGTGCTCCACCGCATTCTCTTGGGTTTTCATGCATGTTACAATGTTGTTAATACGACGCTTAGTAGTTGTTGTCCCACACTGGAACTAACGAAACACACATACACACACAGAATAACATGGCACTTTCTCCCACATTGACATGTCCTTTCAGAAGAGTACATGCATGTATACCCTTTGGAGCCGGATCAGTTAATCGCCCTTAATATTACCCTACCTGTTGTTGATATGTTTGATCTGATTCCAAGTCGAAATCTCGCTGGCTCAATAGATCGCTGTATGAACCACATAAATAACGATACAAAAAATGTAGAAAAGCTACAGAGTGCAGCTTCTAACACTATTAGGTATTTCCCAACACTAATGCCATGTACATCGCTGTGAAATGGAACAACGGCAATGGTGCGCGGGTCTGTAAGCGCATCAAATGATTCGCCATTTCCCAAGAGACTTTAACCCACTCTACCACTTTGTTTTTTGTGTTGCATATAGAGTGCATATAGAGTAAAGAGTGGAAGAGAGGGAGAGAGAGAGAGACAGGGAGAGGGCTCAGTGAGTGTGGGAGAAGACGGTATAGTGAAATTATTGGCATGCGAAACGGGGAGGAGAAGCTGCAACGTTTATTAAATTTTTCAAGTGCCACAAAACAGAGAAGGGGAGCGGCGCCGCCGCTGCCGTCACAGGATGCAGGACCACAAGGTTGCAAGGTGTGTTGTCATGTTGGAAATTATTTTCGGGGGGCGCATGGGGGCGGAGGCGCGTCTCTGTTGCAGGTGGTGCGGGGTCTTTTATGTTGTATTAATTTTACAGCTTTACATTTTTGCTGTTTGCAACGCGGGAGGGAAGGAGAGATTGCCACATGAAAGAATGACATCGGAATGCGTGTGTATAGATGGGGAGGGGGGCAGAGGACAGAAGAGGGGCAGTGTGGCCAGAGAATGTTCAATAAAATACTGCACTTTATATGCAGGAGCCATGGAGTTCATTACTTAAGCCCCTTGAAAGTCCTCAAACAAGAGATAGAATGCACCTCCGGAGAATGCCACCATCTGTGGCAGGACGCGAATGGAGTATCATCCAGTGGACGATGCGACACATGTGTGTGTTGTGTTGGACCGAACCCGAACCCGAACCCCGCAGACCCCCAGAAGATACATTCCCAGTGCAATCGTTGATAATACACATAAATACATTGTCTAATATTTGCGAAGGCTTCAGCCACAAGCAACGTTGCAACTGCAGCGTGCAACTGAAAGTGGAGAGCCAGAAGAAGCAACCAGAGATCTTCTGGGGCAGGGCAACGGGCTTAACTGTCGTCTGGGGTTTCTTAGTAATTTGTTTTCCCTCCCCCGTCTTTGCTACATATGTCTCCGTGTCTGTGTCCGTGTCTGTGTCCTCTGTGCACTTCATTGGAGCTGGAACAAGTTCTGCTAACTATTTGAGTGAGTTTTCCTCCCCACAAACCATGCTCCATTTCCTTACTTTCCTTTCCTTTCCGCTGTCCTCCTCTCTCTCCTTCACCAGCAAACAGAAGACAATGCGAAGAAGGAATCCTCTCTGCCAAAGCCCAAAAGCTGTGTCTCAGTTGCACTCAGTCGCAGATCCCAGTGCCAAATCCCAGTTCCAGTTGCATGTGCGGCATGTGCCGTGTGGCATGGCATGCTAAGATAATGCACTACAAAGTTACATATTGCTAAGCGGCTTATGGCGGCTGTGATTCCTCCTCTGACAACCTGAGACCCACCGAAACCCGAGGCCTAATGCCGAGGCTAATGAGTTCGTTAAACCTCTCGTTCCACAAGTGCCACACAACAGCCAGCCGACAGGAAGTGCCATATTTTCTATTGTGGCACCACATCTGCCGAAGGAAATGCATACTTTCCCAAGGCACATGACCACATTTGCGTATGCCTTGTGTTTTTTCTATCAAATTATTGTAAAATTCCCATTTATATTCATTGAAAAATCCTCTAAATTGATTTACTGTAGTGTTAAATAAATTCAAAGAATTTTTAAAATTTTCTAATAGTATTTCTCTACCAGAGGACGTTGTCCATATGACCCCTAAATTCATGCAGGGCTCTCAGTCTTAAGGATAAACCAATTGAATCTTATTTATCCAGACTTGATCGGCATCCTGAATCCCTTTAGTTTCGAATATGAGTACCCTTGGAGCCCACTGTAGCCCATTCTGCCATTCTGCCACTCGCCTGTCCCTCTCAAGTCCTACGATTGCAGGCAGGATTTATTCCTGGCGCAAGCAGCAGCAGCAGCGTTGCCGATTTTCACACAAATTAGAAACAATTTGCTGTAGAGTGCACTTAAAATCTGAGATAGAAACTGAGAAATGGAAATGGAAGGAGTGTGGCTGCGTCCTGTCCCTTTGGAGTGTCGGAGTGCTGCTGCAGGAGGGGGAAAGGACATTTTGTCAAATCAAAAACTGAATTTGAATTTCAATCAACTTGAATTAAATCAAAATTTGCAAAATGAAGTGTGCACACAGAAAATGGAGTGAGGCAAGTGCCAAGTGGCAAGGGGCAAGCGGCATGGTGCATGGTGCATGGCACACACAAACACACTCGAGTACTCCTCAGAATGCAGCACGAAAATTGGAATATAATTCTTATGAATGGGTTTCGGGTCCTTTTTAGGGAGTCTGGTCGAGAGAGTCCTGTCCTTTGCGCCCGCCTCGACCGCAGCCGGCAGCAGCAGGAAATGGAGTCTGAAGATGAAGGCTTTTTAGCCACAAAAATTCACAGCAAAGAAAGCAGCATCCACAAATGCATTCGACAGAGGCAGAGGCAGAGGCAAAGGCAAAGGAGTCCGAGTCCGAGTCCGAGTCCAATGAGTCCTGGGGAATGTGCTTGAAAACCCATCAGCCTCTGGGTAAACCACAAAACATGAAAGAGCCTTCCACGCTCTCCACTCTCTCCCCTCTCTGTGGAGCACTCCACCCTACAAGCAAGGAAATGTCAAGTCTTCTGTCTATAATTTAGTGGCATATTCAATTTGTCCCTCAATCCCGGGTCCTGGTGCGGGTGCGGGTGCGGGTCCGGGTCCAAGTCCTTGTCCTTTGGAAGCTGCAGGTCTCCTTCTGTCTAGTTCTGTCTGTTGATTAAGCATTGCGCACACGTAGTGGCAATTGATGCCCCAGATTCGCGCACCTGTTGGAACCCAGACCCCCAGACCTTCCTTGACCATCCGCTGGTCAGTGGCGTCCCTGGACCTTACACCTTCCCTCCCCTCGCTGTCTGTACGCTGGGGCACGTAGCCGAACAGAGGACTCAACTGCCATGGCGGTGTAAATGAAAGCTGGTTCCGGCTAATGCATGAAGCGATTGATAGATTGATTGATGGTTGCACAGTTGACGGATTTCGCTCATTGTTTGTGCAACATTGCACACAGAACCCGTGATCATCTCCAGAGCATTGAATGTTCTTTTGTGTTCTTTGAGTAGCGGAAGAGGAGCAGCAACAGTTATCCATAGATTGTGGCACTAACAGCAATAGTGGCCCAGACTTGTGTATCTAAAAAATCGAAATTCGAAATCCAACAGAAGCCCATAATTGTTCACGAGGAACAATTCATTGCCGATTGTTTGGGGATCTTTAATAAGTCCTGGAAATCTCCAGGAAATCTCCATGCAAATCTGATAGTTATGAGTTTAAGAATGAAAACCGTTAAACCTTTAACCTTTCCTTCATTATGATTGGCCTTTTTTAATTGTTATCTACCGTCGAGCCCAATTTTGTTCATTTAAGGCTCACATGAAAGCCCAAATTAATTTTTGTAATTCTAAGAAGTTAACTTTAAGTCTATGTCAGTATTCCTTTGATATAACAGATTAAGTTAATTGGAATTAATACAATTAGTACCATGACCATATACATTCCGACATATCTATATTAAATATTATTAATTAATTATTATTATTATTATTAAATTACTTGCGCGACAGATTTCCGGACCTATTATATTCGGGAAATGTACATGTACATACATGAATTTACTATGAGATGGAGATGTGCCACACCGAAAATGTCGTTAAATTCCAGGCGTTATATGGGAGCTAAAAACAAGCCCGATATAATATGTTCGTTCAAAAATATACATGATTTAGATTTGGGTTAACGTAGTGGGCCTGGAGATATTTACCCTTAAGGTATTTGGGGGCTTTCGTTCAGTTTCTCAGTCGAGCCTGAGATTTTAAACAAAACACTACCTAAAAATTTTCCCCAAATAAAATTCGGCTGTAAGTATTATTTTGGGGAAAAAAGTGACATTTTTTATTTAAGCAATCTCTGACATTTTCCTTTGCAGAGGATGACGCATCCCAGGTTAACCAGCGGCAAGAGCACCCGTGCCAAGGGGAATCAAAAGAACAAGGACACCGAACAGAAGCAGACAGAGAAAGATGCCGTCGAGGAGAATGTCGCCACCGAGGACGCAGCACCCCTTTCCACTTCTGTTCCCAGCCCAATTGCCGCACGGGTCCCTCCCGCTGAGGACACAATAGCGCTGGCCTCGGCCGTGGTAGCCTCCATGCCGGCGGCACCGCTGGTAACTTCACAAGCCACCGCCGAGCAGCGTGCCTCTGCCGTTGTGGTGCCTGTGGCCCAGGTGTCGCCCACACAAACACCAGCACCTGCGGCTGTCCCTGCGACTGCGGTGGCTGTCTCTGCGACTGCGGCGGCTGCGGCTGCTCCGTCGGAGAAACGCGGCATCCTCCACCGCCTCTTTGGATGGAACTAGCCCCCAGGGCGCCCGCGCGCCGCCCTCCCTTTTTGAATACTTCTAAATTACTATAGTTACTAGAAAATAATCGCCTACTCATTTGCGGTTCGAATAAATACTAAAACAACGGCAGAGCCTCCAAAAACTTAACGCTTTTTCAATGGTATTTCCAGAAACTTCAAAGCACTTAGCTTTTCCGGTACTCGAAGAGTATAGGGGTATATTAGATTTGTGCCAAAGTGGATGTGTGTTACACCCAGAAGAAAGCGACTCCGACCCATGAGGTATATTTATTATTATAGCTATGTCTGTCTGTCCGTCCGCCCGTTCGTCTGTCAGTCATTCATTAGACTATAAAAGCTAGAGTAACCAGACTAGAGTAAATTTTGTATTCAGACTCCTGTCATATCACACTGTTACAAGTGTATTTACAAATTTCGCCCCGCCCCCTTCCGCCCAGACAAAGGACGAAAATCTGTGGCATGCACAATTTTGAAGATACGAGAAAACTAAAAACGCAGATTCATAGAGAATGAATGCAGAATCATTAAATTTCAGTGGCTACGCAACACCTTCAAAGCGCTGACGCATTCCGTCTCTCTCTCGCACACACTTCCACGAGTCGCACATACATAAACATGTAAAGACGTACAGCTGTGTTCATGGAAACGGCAGTGTTCCACGTCATCACCCTCCAAACCGTTTTTGATATATTTTTAGTCTTTCCAATTAACAAATGATACCTTTTTAGAAAGCCTCGAATGCAAGCACTCGAATCCTGAAGAAATCCCGTAACATTTCCATTCCAAATGCCTGTTTTCCACTACTTTAGACAATTATCCAGGAAATCTGCTGTTCATTAAGAGAAAAACACGAAGCTCAAATTAGAACCTACATTAGATATTATAGGTACATGTTTCTTGAGGTTTAATATTTAGTCTCTAATCAATTTTGTTTTGATTACGGCCTTGCCCCGGCCTGGCATGGGTCATTAAGGTCCTGCCAACGTTTCATTAGGATTTGAGCCGAGAGTTCTTAAGCCACTTGCCAAAATTTAGTTCTGGCTGACGGATTTGCAGTTGCTACAATGCCTTTGACATTCCTCCAAAAGATTTTGATGAGTTTAAGATCCAGTGACTGAGCTAGACATGGCAAGACGTCGATATTCTCGGATGCAACACAATTCCTAGCATTATCTGTTGATAGATCCTTTTGAGAAGCGTTTTTCAAATGGAATATGAATGTAATATATTCTCAAGTAGGATGACATACACATTTTTGGAAAGTACGCCAACACCAGAGTATGAGATACCTGCCCGTATGAGCTGGCCCTCATAGGGCTCAGCCCAGCATGCCTAACGCTTTTTTTTAAGATCTTGGGTGGTAGTCGGGTTTCTGTGAAAGCCAAACATATTCTCTGGAATCCGACAATATAATAACACTTTACTCTCATCGGCCCGTAGAGTTGTTCGTGACACAGGCCAGTTCATAGGCGTTTTTGGAAACTTAAGTCGTGCTCCCCTGTCTCCTCGTTTCCAAATGCTTTGCTTTCTAGGACTTCTTGCATTTAAATAATGATCAGTCGTCTACGAACTGTCACATTAATGACAGAGCGCTATTCTCTTTTTTTCGTAATTTTTGAGGATACGGCAGACTTGGTCGTGCTGCATCCTCTAAAAGAGTAATTTTTCGCTCACCAAATCCATTTTTCGTCTACTTTTCATGGTTATTTGGCTTAAATACAATAGTGAGAGTACAAACAACCTAGTATTAAATTCCTTTAAGCCTCCAGCCTTTAGTTTTAAGTCAAATTCTTTGGTCTCCTCTTCTGGACCGAGCAATGAATTCTTTTACGCTCCAAAAACAAAAGTACCGCGAAAGATTTCTTCCATCAATATATTCAATAAGTAAATTGAGCTTACTTATGGCAATTTATAAAAATTTATTTGTTGTTTTTTTAATTAAAAAAAATTAATTTAGCAGCAGATTTCATGGGTAATATTCTAAAGTAATGAAAAACGAGAAGATGGAATTTAACAGATAACATAAAAAATCTCACTATATCTCCAAAAGGATGTTTTTAAGGCTCTTGGAATTTCCAAAGCCAAAAAGCCAACGTATGATAAAGTATAAATCATTTTTCTCTAAAGATTATATCGTGCTTTAAGAAAAGGTATAAAAGATCGCATAATGCAACAAGTTCTATCTATTCGAAGGGTATTATAGGGTATTCCCCATCTCCATGCATTTTATCTTTCTTTCTGGTCTTTTCTATATTTTCCATTCAACTATTTTTCACTCAATTCCAACGAAAAACGTATAATAAATGCTCGCGCACATGTGATGTGTGTCGCATTTTAATTGGTTCTCTCTGCGCTTCTGCCACAACTCCAAAGCTGGGGAGTGTGGATCCGTGGAAGTGGCATATAGATGTACATATGTACAGATGTATTCTTCTGCCCCCCCTTCTCTGCCCAATCAGCGCTTTGGTCCCCTGCAAAACGTTTGTCATGCCCTTCCGCTGTCCACCCAGCTGTAAGCACTTCTCTCTGGCTCTTCCATGACCTACGTGACAGGCAATGGGACTTGCAACGCGACTTGGACTTGGTTGTGGATGTGGGTGTGGATGTAAAGTGGCGACCAGCCCTAGACTTGTGCTGTAGATCAATGGCTAAGGCACTTGGAGAAATAATGTACTGTGAAAAATTCGAAAGAAAACGTCACAGAACGTTTCACTCAGTATAACTCTCTTTTAGGATATATTGTAACGCCAAAATTACTATTGATATTGATATTCATACGGAGGATCTCAATCTGAAGGCGATTCTTAATGAATGGATGAAAACCTAGAGAAATGCTGGGGAAACAGCGTTGAACCAATGGATATCGATATCGATTTCACCGATCGCAAAGAAGGTGAAAAATATATTAGATGGCTGTACAATGAGATACCTCATTGATATTGATGATTTATTCTGTCTTTCTGCTCGCATTTTTTTTCTGTGTATAAATATACAAAGTATACGCTACTTGTATTCCATCCATACGCCGTGGCATTGGTGCTTTATGGGTTTTAATGGGTTTCTTTTGCCTGCATAATGCATGACGAGTGGAGGGAATATCGCCTTGAAATGCTCATCAAATGCATTTCTGGGATATGCGTTGTGAGCCGGCGTTCCGGCGTTCCGTTCCTTCGAAACGGAAACAGAACTTACCTGTCCACGGGAATCGGTAGCGTAGAACCGTGCAAAACTAAAGCGGAACCCTATCCGCAATCACAGACAAAACTTTGACTTTAAACAAAGCCACACCAGACACAGCCATTGAGGGGCCACAGACGACAGCCCCAGATAGCCCCAGACAGACCCTTGCCCCTCCCCGCCCCCCAGACGCTCTCGAAGCAGCCTGAACCGAAACGGAAACCGGTTAGCCACCCGCTGCAAATAATTCATACGAATAAAAGACAACAGGTTGTCTGGCCCCCTCTAATGAGACCACAGCAGCAGCAGCTGGCAGCAGTTGGCAGCAGTTGGCAGCAGTGAGCAGTTGGCAAACACAAAAAGTGTCAAAAAATAAGCAACTAATTAAGAGGCATGACCGCTGCTGGCCAACAGCTTCGACACAATGTTCGACCTTCGCGTGGACCAGTTTTCCGGCGAGTGAGTGAGTGAGTGAGAGTGAGGCCAACATGAAAACATAGACAGTTCAGCACATTCGAATGGCGTTGATTCGCTGTACAGAAATTGCCTATACACGAAAGGACCTCCTTTGTTGCGAATGACACAAAGAGAGCCCATTCCCTTCCCTTCCTCTTCTTAAAACACTATTACTCACATACCTTTCTCGTAATTAGAAATTGTTAGTATACGATAGTTTTAATGCATGCTTAGTTCCTTTAGTAAGATTAGTTCTAATTTTCCTCGATTATTAGTCTAACATCTATATTTCCTGCATGATCGCGATCGGTTCGGTTAACGAGTCGTGCGTCATGCGGCAGCACCCCTCGGTCGGTTGGGTGGGAGGAGGGCTGCGTTCCGGTCTGGGATTCGCGCGTAACAGCATTCGGCTGGTGTCCCATGGGCCACTTGATGGTGCAGTCATTGCATATCAACGTCCAAATGAAGAAGTACACCTCGGAGTTTTACAATGAAATCCCACAAAAGATACAACAAATTTCATAATTCTTACGTGGATTTTACGTGGGACATTTTTTAGTGTTATTGAATTTCTGGATATAACCTAAAAATGGAAATATCAGTAGTTCCAATACATACACAAGGGGTATTCCTTTGTCGTTTCCCAATGTTCACCTGCATTAGAGCGGCATTCGCTTGATGGAGTAATAGATTCCACGATCCAGCTCCAGCTCCTGTTGATGACCTACATTCATTCGAGTTCTGTTGAGGTTGGTCTCGGGGTCTGTGAACGTTGCGAGTGTTTGACAATTTCCTTTCAGTGCCTGTGCTCGTGCTCGCGCTCGAGTCGAGTCGAGTCTCCGGTAATATTACAATATTTATAAATCGCATTTCGCATTCGCTTTAATTAAACTTGCACGAAGGCAGTAGAGTGGCATCATGGCACACAGGGAGGGAGTAGATATGTAGATGGATAGAGGGAGGAGGGCTATTGCATTTACAATTAAAGCCAATTACAGTCGGTTTTTCACTATGAATGGATCAAATAATTTAAAATCGAACCATCGAACAGTGATCAATTAAAATAATCTTTTTTCTACCAACGAAGAATCGTTCAAGTGATAAAAATCATAAGATATGGAAAAAATGAAAGTGACAGGGAAGAAACAGTGAAGGAACTTCTTTAAATATTAAAAATGTCTATGACTTTGGCCGTTTTTGAAGAAAACTGTTATCGATAATTATCGATTTGTAGTCGAAACTACCCAAGTTTCTTTCAATATTCCACCAAGTCCACTTCCCCAAGTCTTCTAGGCATTACAGAGCATTCTAAATGCCAAGGAGAACTTATTTTCGCTCCTTAATTGTACATTCCGATACCTCCAATCAAATTTAATTGTTATCGATTTGTCTCTAAGCGAGTCAATCACATTCCGACTCTAGAATCCCTGGAATCGAGTGCACAATCTATTTAGTTTTGAGTGACGGCCGCCCCCGAGGCAAAGGGGCGGTAGGAACGATAGCCGGACTGGAAGGAGAAGGAGGAGGAGGAGGAGGTGGATGTGTCATAAAGTGAAGTTATCTTAATTAAAATGCAACAATAACAACGGCAGCAGCAGAAAACAGAGACAAACAGAAGAACAATATGCAAATAAACCATAAATAAACAACGATTTCAGTAGTTATGGATTCATGTGTGTTTGTGTGTGTGCCATGCCATTTGATATGAAGTGACGAGACTTTGGAGTCCGGCTCTGAATTGAAGTTGCATCATCATAAATTAACAAAACGAGGGGAGAAGCATGCCTCAAGGCAACAAGATATTATACGAGTGGAGGGGAGTGGCATATATGTATATATACATATGTATGTATATAGTTTTCCCAAGAAGAAAACACTGCAATCCGATCCGATTGGAATTCAAACGGTACTGTTGTTTTCAGTCTTACGCCTGAGACTGAAACAATAATCGAAATCGGGGGGGACTTGGTGTTTCGGTTTTTGAATGCGACAGCTTTTTCTCCATCGTATCGCGGCATCCGCAGATCGTACAAATCTTGGACACGGAGAGGGGCCAGCCGAGACAAAAGCTGCCTTACCGCGCAAGAGGTACGAAAATGCATACGAAGAGAAACAACAACAAAAAAGAGCAAACTGTAAAAGTCAATGGACTGCAAAAACAACGAAAGTCAAGGAGGGTGGTGGATAGAGAGAGGGGCAGGGAGACTGTTGTTGCTGCAGTCGCTGTCGCTGTCGCAGTCGCCACAGTCGAAACGTCAACGTCAAATGCTCATTTACAAGAAAAAATACAAGAGAGAACGCAAAAAAATCCCGTGTCTCTACCCATCAGATACCCTGTAATCATCGAACGCGAGTACTGAAGTGTCGGATCTCTCGCTGCAGCGGTGGGCAATACCAACAAATACAATTATAATCGATTATTCGAACATGATCATTTTATTTATGACTGCATCACACGTCTAGTGCTTCTCTTGATTTTTGATGTTACATGGCGTATACACGAGGTACAGCATACCCTTGCTGCTCTGCGTGTAGCGGAGTATGACGTGCGCCGCGGCTCAGACATTGCTTGGGCTCCCACACACACACACGCACACACACACACACACACACACACAAAAGCACGCGCTCGCTCTCTGTTACACGACATCATTGAGGCTCTCCGAGGCTGTTACATGGAGGAGAGCACTGCTAATGTTACATAGCTCTGTTATTGATTGAAGCAGAGCTCTGTTACTGTCTACCTTCTTTTACAGGGCCCTGTTACTAGTCTACCTTCGTTTAGATTTCACTGTTATGCTTACAGAGCTCTTTTCACCATATGACCACTCTGTTGACAGTCTGTTAGATCTTCGCCAAAAGTTTTTTCGGGGCTGTAGTGGGAGTAAACCGAAATATCTTTCAACAATCCACTAGCACATCCCACAATCCGAAAAGTCAATCCAAAGTACAATCGATACAAGAAACTGTTCATAAATTATTTATTTTCTGCCTCGTCGTTTTGTATATTTTTTCATAAAAATAGCAACCAATTGTCTCAACATGCCACAGATATTCGCGGCAGTGCCGCACACAGAGAGAGTGAGACAGAGGAGTCCGATGGACGCCATCGATTAAACAAGGCTGCGCCTTGGGTGGTGGGAGGAGGAGAATCTCGTGATTGGCAGAAGAAACCATAATAAAGAGTACTGTTACAGCACGGCCATGACCTTGTTTTCGTGGTATATCGATTATCCGGTTATCCATTTTCAAAGTATCAAATATCCGGCTCTTCTGCGGGAGTTTTGACGATGTTAAAGCTTCAGCTTTAGCTATCCCTCTACCACGTATCCTACATCCACTCCATAATTATGAGTGCCTTTTGGGGGCTGTAACCCGTACCCGTACCCGTCACCGTACCCGTCACCGTACCCGTAACCGTACCCGTGTCACTGTGAATGTGGAGCAATCATAATTCCTGGCTTTTATCATCCAAGCGAGCGACAGAAAACATGAAAACAAAAGGGAAATGCTCATTAAACGAGAAATGACAGTGCGCTGAGAGATGGAGAGGGGGAAATGTGTGGGAGTTGTGGTGGGGGTGGGATGTGGATGGGACTGTTTTCCGGACGAGGTTTGAGGTTGGAAAAAAAACAAGGCCGAAGTGCAGGAAATGTCAGCGTTGACAAGAAAATGCACTCGCTATGCCAAAAGGATATACACAAACACACTCTGAACAAAAACACACATACACACACACACACACACACAGAGAGAGACACAACGAGCCATTAGCATATGGCGGCTGGTGGCAGTGTGGCCAAGTGCCTGGCCTGACAAACACCCGGTGGGGTGTACAGGAGAGAGGGGGTGTTATAGCATGTTATAGCCAGAGCTAAGGACACGAGGGAGAAACAAGTGCCTGCCTTGCTGTTTGTTATTGTCTCTGGCTAAAAGGTTCAAAGTTCAAATGGTGCAAATCGGGGCCATCAATGAAAACAAACAATGAAAACAAACAAAGAACAAATAGGGGAAATCCGCACACACCTCACACACAGAGAAATGTCAATTATCCTATACGATAGTTAGGGACTATCAGAGAAAGGAGTTACGGAAACATTTTAAAGGCTGTAATTTGGAATATATCTACTGTTCATATGTGCATATATTCCTGCAGGACTCTACTCTCAATAGCACCATCTATGCGGATCATAGAATACTTCTCATCTTTACTGGAGCAACATTCAAGATCTTCAGAATTAGAGATTCTCCTCATAAAAGGTACACATAACCATATGCAATCATTTGCCTTCTTCCAAGTATATCCCAATTCATTCACATCATCTCTCTCCCTCTCTCTCTCTCCCTCTCTCCCATGAAGGGCCACCCCTCCCTGGGTCCTTCTGTCTTTCAGTGTCAGGGTCATTTCATCCTGTATTCCTTGTAGCCGCCTAGGCAGGAGGGTTTATGGCCAGTAGTCGATTAGCCAACAAACTATCCCAAAAAATAAAAAGAAAACCGAAGAAAACGATGATGATGATGATGATGACAACGATACGACGATTGCCAGGACGATTCCTTGCATTTTTCATTTAGCCAATAATCACAACATTTACCAACACCCATAAGCATCCAAAGCATGCAACATCCGAAGCATTCTGTCTCTCTGCCTGCCTGTCCGTCCCACACACACACACACACACGTGTAGGAGCAGCTGTTCTTGGCCCGTGTATATCCTGCTGCTTGATTTCTTTACGCCGTAAATTCTCATTTACGGCGGGAGAGTACCAGGCACAACCTCCTCGCTGTCCTTGCAGCGAACACCACACCACCCACTCCGTCTTCCCTTCGTTTCGTTATATAGCCAGTCATTTAATCAATTATGCAAAAAACGATGTCGACGATGTATCGTAAAATGCTTCCTACGGTTACGGGGGGTCTTCTCTGCCTCCGCCTCTGGCATTTTTCCTGGGCTTGGAGTTTTTCGCGTGCCTTGGCCTCGTCCTCATCGTCGTCGTCGCCGTCGTCGGCACGTTTACCTTTTCTTGTGTATAAATAATTAATTAAATGTACACCAGTTTTCGGAAATCGTCTTTGGCCCGAAGCCAGAAGGCAGCAGGCCACGGCCACGAGTGTGTGTGTGTTTGTGTGTGGGCGTGGAAATCGCAGTTACATCTCCAAGGCTCTAAGCACTCATTTTTGGCAGTTAGCAGACCACTTCGATTAACGGGGGCAAAGGCCAATGAATGAACCGACTACTGGGAGGAGCAGAGCCGCAATGCCTCCAGAGAAACGGTTCCAATTGATGGAACTCATACGGTGGTTCACACCTGTGGGAAAATGTTTATAGTTTATGGAATTTATTGAAAAAATGATTCGTTGTGGAAATTTCTCATAAGCGAGTAGACAGACACGAATCGAATGTAACATACATATGTACATATTGGCATAGAAATTCAAGTTTCAAATTGCAGACTTAAAGCCAGAAAGGAAACGGGCGCCCATGAATGGGGGCGTCTCTGCCGCTGCTTGTGCTCCCAAAAATTGGCCAAAAGTGAGGCAACATCACGTAGCAGTTGGCGTAGAGACAGCCAACGGGCTTCGGACAAAGCCTGGACACAGGACACCGGACACAGAACACAGAACACAGCGCGGAGAACGGAGTCGAGCTTCAGTTCGGAGCTGGCTTTCTGGCTATTCTTTTGGCTCTGATTGCAGTGGGCGTGGCAGGAATCTCGGATGCCTTTGCCATGTCCACACAGTCCCTCCCTCACCAAAAATAATCTACGGCAATTGCATATGGCAGGCAATAAACTTGGTCAAGTCGAAAAACAACAACTGCTGCGGTCTGTAGTCTCTGGTCGGTAGGTGGTGCAGCAGGGTGCAGGTGGTGGCTAGTGGGTGGTGCCTACGAGTAGCGTAAAGTGCTCTTGACATGTTTTTATTAAAGTTTCCTCCACATTTCCGGCCACGTCCTTAAGACAGCGCCGAGCAGCAGAAGGAGGTTGAGAAAAATGCAGTGCAAAACATTCGCAATTTTCACTGGCACTGCAGTAGTCCTAGTCCTAGTCCTAGTCCTCTTTTTTTCGTGGATACCCTTTGCCTGGGTACACTCCTGCAGCTGTTGCTTCAGTCTGGAATATTTGGACCATCCAATTCCTTTACACACTCCAGGACGTGCAATACATTCCTTCAACGTGACGATCGATCCTTCAAAAGGGTATCCAAGCCGCAGCCCTTCGGCTCTGTTGTTCGGGTTTTGAATTATGTTTATGGAATTGCAAATTGAGGCTTGCATTCTGCGGCCCCAGATGGGGCACCATTCTGTGGCATCTTTCGCGTACTTACCTCAGGATTTGATCCATATTTCGATACTTCATCCAATTGCAATTTCCAATAGGAAAACCAATTATTTGCAACAAATTTTCAATTTTCGTGCAAGCTTGTCTCTAAAAGAGAAAAGTGCGAGAAGCAGAAGAAGTGTTAAAGTGTTTCCCAGGGAATGGGCACAGCAAAGGATAAATCACAAGGCGAGAACAAAACAAGAGAGGACTCGTAAAGTTTTGGAGTGCCTCGACAAGGAGGATACCCCCGAAAAGGAGAACAAGTTAAAGAAATTAAGTACTCAATAGAGAGCACTTCATTAACACAGGCTCTGTGTCTGTCTGTCTGTCTCTTTGCCTTTGATTCGCACTACATTGTGGACGACACTGAAACCATTGCCTCAGATAGCAACAGAATAGCGACGGAATATACCCGCCATCAAGAAGAGGTATGGAAAAGACGACACAGCAGCATGACTGTCACCCTTGCACTTGGATAATGCCCGGGCGCACATCGCTGGACGGAGGCCGTGGCTGAGGCCGAGGCCGGGGCAGGCACGTATCCACGTGTTGGCAGAGCCTAGGGACGAAAGAAAGAGCGCCCGAATGGAACGGTAAATGCACTTTGAATGAAAAAGTTTACTTGTCACTGGGGAGGGGAGGGAAGGAGAGGGTAGCGAAGGGGAAGCACAACAACAGGAGGCGGACAACAACAGGAGACAACAGCAGGAGCGAGACGCAAGACGCGAGTAGAGGGCATGGAATGGAATGTCAATTGAATGGCAATCGTAGGCTGACTGCTACGGCACTCGCTTCAGGGAATACTTCAGGGGAGCACTCAAAATGCTGTGGAGCTTACATACACACATACATACATATGTACATACATATATGCTACTTATGCCACTTATGCTGGCTTGATGCTCCAATAAATGTTCCAATAATATGGCCATGGCACTTCATCCAGTTACTGGGATC
Organism: Drosophila helvetica; assembly: GCA_963969585.1. Taxonomy (NCBI): domain Eukaryota; kingdom Metazoa; phylum Arthropoda; class Insecta; order Diptera; family Drosophilidae; genus Drosophila; species Drosophila helvetica. Next base: position 43,693,671 of record OZ018401.1, on the reverse strand, counting down.
CTTAACGTTTCCTCCTCCGGTGCTTTACATCCTTTTAAAAGGCTCTAAGGCGTGTGCTTCGACAAAAACGTTCCGACTGGACCGACTAGTTTTCCCCATCATCGGTATACGTTATTTATTTTCCTAAAATTTATAATAGAAAGTATCTTTTTCTTCAACTCTGAAAATAAATGTTACCTGAATAGATCCGTTATCTTTCACGCCTTTCTTTCAAAGGATCAATATATCACACACGTATAGCGGCCATATGGACGTACGATCGAAAGTCCTTGGCAATGGCCACCAAGGCCGAATCACATATACACTTTCCATGAGATTCGAGTGCTTTCCGGGATATTCCCGGAGACCAAAAAAGAAATCCCACGGTGGGTGGAGAAGGGGGGGAGAGGCTTAGGGGCTAAGGAGCACAGCAACAAATTAGCATAAATTCCGTTTTCTATAAAACACGATCAACAGCAGCACGATGGCGGGAGAGGCGGTAGGGGAGCGGTAAGGGTGCGCAAGGAGTGCAGTGCAAAAACCGCTCCTTACACGACTCTCTGCAGTGTTAGGAGAGGGTGACGTACATATGTATACGTGGGAGAGGGAGTGGGAGAGGGACGGCGGGTAGCAAAAAAGTTCAACGACAGCAGGGCATACGGAAAGGACAGCAAAATGGAGAGGCATGGAAAGGGAGAGGGAGGAGCAAAAGGAAACAACAAGAACGATGTCATTCTAGGGGGGAAGCCTGTGGGAGGGGGTTTGGGTGCTGCCCAAGGACTGCTGCCGTCAAGGGGCCGCGAATGGGTGTAGTAGGCCGTTTTCCCAACACCCACCACCCACCCCTCGCCCTCCTCTCACTCTCTGGCAAACAACAATTCCCAGAAGAAAAATCAATGGAATTGTTAGGTATGTTGCGCCCCAGAACCTCCCCCCACCACTACCCCATACACACCCCCGCGACCAATAGTCTTCCGCCGACAGTTACCCACCCGAAGACACACAAGAATGTTTTTCTCATGATTTACTATTGTTCTTCCTTTTCCTGCTCTTCCTTTTTCCCCTCATCTCTTGGCTCTCCCCCTTATTGGCAAAAAACACAACAACATTCATGTCTGTCTCTGTCTGACACGTTGACATACTTATGGATGGCGAAACAGACAGCGAGAGAGAGAGCGATAGAGAGGGCAGTGCAGGGGCCCACCTGTCATGATCAAAGAAAATGTCCGTGAATACAAGGTGATGCACTCGCAGTATACGCTCTTACGAAAGGGGCCTATGTTTTTGCCTCTTATTACGACAGCGAGAATGCCTCACCTTTTGTTGAATATACCCTGGCCCTGGCCAGACGTAGTGCATAGTCAAGGGCATTGTCAGAGAGCACTCTCATCGATAGTTGCATATTCCGTCTCAGTGGACGCGAAGAGAGCGAGAAAGCACTTTTTAAATGCAAATATGCACCTTGTGGGCAAGGATCTCACTTCACAGACACACTCTCATTAGTACGTACCACTCGTTCCCTCTTTTGATATTTTTGGCGGCACAGCTGGTTGGCGTCTCTCCGTCTCTTAGGTGTGCGAGCAGGTCAGCGCCAATTCTCTGCTCTGCCCAAACATCATCATCATCTTTACCGTCGCAGCATCAGCATCACTGTCGTCGCCGGTGGGTGGCGGCAGGTTGGGGGTATAATGTACAATAAACGGCCGCATGGGAATTTCCTTTTTGCATTGACATTTATCAACGCCGACGTCGTCGGCAGAGGGAGCTGCTGCCTGTTCTACTTCTACAACTGCTGCTGCCCACGCTGGCGTCGCAGTCAGCGCCAACACGTGAGAGCGCCTCGACAGTGCGCGCAGGCAACAACAAAACTTGATAAAACACAATTTTTTGCTGCTTAAGCCTCAGCTGCTGCCTTTGTTTTTGGGCAAAAAGTCAACGGTAAATTTTCTTTCGAGCCAACAGCTGTCGTCACATTGAAGGCGAGGGGTGCCGGGAGAGGGCACTCCCGCTCGTTATTGTTGTTGGCCTGCTTGCACTTGTGCACTTGTTGTTGTTGCACTGCCACTGCTGTTCAGCCTTTGCTCTGGCATTGCTATGCTTTCGCACTGCCCTTTTGCTTTTGCATTTGCGCTGCCACTGCGCTGCCACTGCTCTGCTCTGCTGCTGTGTTGAGGAAGGCTCGCACGCACACTCCCACAAAAACTTGAACACACACGCACGATGTTTTTCTCAACACAAAAAATGCACGACAATACGAAACACAGAAAAAAACATTGCTATTATATTGTTAACAAACAAACACAAACATTTCGAACGCGAATGCAAGAGACAACCAAACTAGACGCGACGAGACAAGACGGATAAAAATGACAGAGCGCGCGGTTAGGTGCCAACCTAACGCCACGAGAGAGAAAATTGTTCTGCCTCTGCCAGCTCTGTGCATGGTATAACTATTCATAAGGTGGTGGCCAGCTCAGTAAGCAGCCTCTTGTACCCAGCTTTGTGCCATTGTGTGCTTGCATGTTATCATATATATATGTACATGTTTTGGGTTATATTTATCAAAATATTGAAAAATGTCGACAAAATGCCTTGTCTGGAGGCGGCAAGCAAACCATAGCCACTGATGTATTGAAGCGGGTGTGGGAAAATACAAAACAACTTAGGCCACCAAAGAGCGAGATGGTCAGACCTTTCAAATAATTGTGTGCACCGTCATCACAGGGAGCGCTCTCTGCTGATGTGGGGCTCTCGTTCACTCAACAGTTGTCTGCCCAGCCACTAACGAAGCGGCGCTGCTACGATAACATAGCGCTGTTACACTAACATGGCGCTGTTACGCTAACATGAATAGATGATATGCCCACAGAGCCAATGTAAGGGCTGGGTTGTTGCCATTTCAAAACGAACAAAAAAACGGTCAAAACCATAGTGAGTCGGGGCGTATCCTGGCACAACTAATACCCGATACTCTGTCAGTAAATATGTACAATGTACATACATGTACTTTCATTTCTCCTCGATATCAAGACTTAGGAGCGCATCACCGAAAGATGGTTAATTATACCCGGTACTCGAAGAGTATAGGGGTATATTAGATTTGTTGAAAAAATGGATGTGTGTAACACCCAGAAGGAAGCGTTTCCGACCCCATAAAGTATATACATATATTCTCGATCAGCATCAATAGCCGAGTCGATATAGCTATGTCTGTTTGTCCGTCCGTCCGTCCGTCCGACTGCTCCATTTACATTACATAAAAAATTCTCAATTGGATTAAGATCGGTTGACCGATTCAGCCATTTCATGGACTTTACTTTATTGGCAGCGAACCACTCTGATAAATTTTTGGGTGTCCTTCGGATCGCTGTCCTCCTGGACCCCCAAAACAGTCCTATGAGACATAAGGTAGCATCACATTGGCCAATGTTCAAACTTATAAATAATGATCAATTTTGTTTTTAACACATACATATTTACATATACTGGCTAAATTCCGTAGTAGGAAAAACTCGCTCAAACCATTATTGAAGACCCGCCGTATTTTACAGCTTTGCAAGTATATTTTGGGGAAACTCATACATATAGCTTAGAATCTAAGCCTTAGATACTAACGCAATCTACGGCCACAAAAAAAAATGTTTTGGACTGCTCCGAAAAAAAAACATTCCTTCACTTATCCAATGGTCAATCTATGTATTTCTTGCAAACTTCACCCTTGTGACTTCATGTTTTTTTGTACACACTTTTTTTCTTGGGTTTTGTACTATTAAAAGATAGTCTTTAAGGCTTCTTCTAATGGTTTCAAAAAGAGTTTTCATATTAAAAAATCTTTGTAGGGCTGCGTCTGTCATTGTAGTCGATCGACTGATATTTCGCCGAATAACTTCGGCATTAGCGGGTTTTTTTTTATGGTTCTTATTTAATGGCATTTCCGATGGCCGCTGGAAAGTAGGCACCTTCAGGGCGGGGCATAGTATATGAGTATAACATATACTGTATAAGAGTTCTTCTGCGGAGGGAAGTACAAGCTTTAAGCTTATATCTACATATAAATATGTTTGGAAGTAAATGTCGCCGCATCTCGGTCAAGCTTGAGCGAGAGGGCACTGACCTGATATAGCCCAAACGAAAAGGATTATTTAGGGCAACAAATTAAGGGTATTCCCCGAGTATCCGCTAAAGCGCCCGAGCGGGATCAAGGTAAAACTAACTAGTGGAGCGAACAGCTGATTGGTGCAAATGTAAGCAAGCGAGGACGAGGAAATTGCCACCCCGACTACCTATAGTTTCCGCAAAGAGACAAGTCGTGTGGCGCTTCAATCGTCGCCTCCACTGGAAAAGAAACGAGGGGGAACGTTGTGAGCCGCGTCTACCGCCGCGGCTCTTCTTTATACCCGGTACTCAGTATATATGTATGTGAGCCTGTAATAAATTACGTTATTACATGTTTGCAAAAGGGATAAATTTAGTTTTAGCCAAAAAAGAAAAAAAAATTAAGTCAACCTTTTCGGAGATTTTTATATATTAGATGTTTCCATTTTTGTTTACATACGTGTTTTACATCTACATGTCTAAATCTACTTCCTACATATACTTACACGGCTGTGTGTGAGAGAGAGAGAGGGAATGAGTCTGCGCTTGGAAGGCCACTGAAATTTAATTTGTTCCTTCTGACTATATTTATGATCCGATCTGATCCAGCTTCAATATTGTGATAGATATACACTTTTTAGTTTTCTCGTATCTTTAAAATTGGTCATGCCAAATTTCTCGTCCTTTTGTGGGGGCGGAAGGGGGCGGGGCGAAATTTTGAAGTACACTTGTAACAGTGCGATAAGACAGGAGTCCGGATACAAAATCGTGTTCCTCTAGCTTTTATAGTCTTTGAGCTATAGGCGCTAATGAAGACGGACAGACGGACGGACAGACAGACATAGCAATATATATACTCGGCAATTGATGCTGATCAAGAATATATATATGCTTTATGGGGTCGGAAACGCTTCCTTCTGGGTGTTACACACATCCACTTTTTGCACAAATCTAATATACCCCTTTACTCTTCGAGTACCGGGTCCGTCTTCATTAGCGCCTATAGCTCAGAGACTATAAAAGCTAGAGCAACCAAATTTTGTATCCAGAATATTTATGTATCACACTTTTACAGGTGTATTTCAAAATTTCGCTCCGCCCCCCTCCGCCCACATAAAGGACGAAAATCTGGGGCATGCACAATTTTAAAGATACGAGAAAACTAGAAACGCATAGGAAATATCAGAGCGTTGAATCTGGATCAGATCGGATCATAAATATAGCCACGATGAAGAACACCATTTCGAAATGCATCGTTCCCTCTCGCTCTCTCCCACACACCGGGGTGGGTGATATGCCCGTTCGCATCTATAAAAGCTAAATCAACCAAACTTTCTATCCAAGCTCATGTGATATCAAACCGAGACAAGTTTATTTCAAAATTCGGCCAAGCCCCCTTCAGCCCCCACAAAGGACGAAAATCTACAATTTTGAAGATACGGCCAAACCAAAAACGCAGAACTATAGAAAATGTTGAGTCTGGATCAGATCGGATCATTAGTATAGCCAGAAGGAACAAATCAAATTTCAGTAGCAGACTCATTCCCTCTCTCTCTCGCACACAGCCGTGTATGTGTATGTAGGAAGTATATGTAGACATGTAGAAAAGACAGATGTAAAAAACTTATGTCAACAAATATGGAAACATTTAATAGATAAAAATCTCCAAAAAGGTTCGACTTAATTTTTTTTTTCTTTTTTGTCCAAAATTCAGTTTGTCCCTTATGCGAACATATAAGGGTCGATTTTTTTGACTAACTTTAATGGCGTGTTACTCGGATTTTGTTGGATCTAGTTCATTTCTGTAAAATGGAAAATAAAAAGAATCGAAAGTATATTTATGTTTAATTAAAACTACTTAATATTTATGTCGCTACATTTGCAAATAACTCATTAACCTACATAGCCTCAAAACTGTACAATTTGTTTCAAGCTTTGACTTTCCGTAAGTTGTACAAAAAAATGACCCCATTTGACCTCTTTCAAATGTGTAAAACTAGATTAATAAAAAAGTAATAAGTTATTTGCAATTAATTTGAAATTGCGATTTTTTGCGTTTTACAAGTAATTTCTCGTTTTTTTAGGTTACCTCTGCATAAATAAAATGATTTGTTTGAAATATGGCGAAAAAAATGCACAAAGGACAAATTGAATGGCATCTTCAAACATGTGGTGGATGAAATTGGAATGAACTTAATTTCGGATGAAATGAAGAGTCAAATTAGCCAAGCCATCCATTTTTTGTTTGCATCAAATCGGCTCAGAAGTGGGAAGTCTCACAGAAAGATTAATGCCTTTATGAAACAAAATAATACGTGGCTTTAATCCGATAGACTGAATCACGCCCGCAAAAATAGCCGCAGTAATAACTTATTAGATGTATTTAATAGGGCTGTCGATACCTCTGATAATTTTGTAATTTTGGATGTAATTGTTATTTATTTATATTCTTATTTTATTTCGAAGAAGAAGAAATTCGTGAAAAAATTACAGCGGTGCCAATTAGTCAATCAAATAAAATTTTCATTTTTTAGTCAGGCTACAGCCATAATCTCTGCAAATCGACAAACTGTTTGCTCTGAAGGAATTGTAAGGTGGCTGTAAATTATTTCCACGGGACTGACCGGCAAACATCGCTATAATTCATCCACTCCGACATTTTGTTTTCTGTTACGTTGTGGTTGTGTTTCTGCTTCAAAATTTCTTCCAAATTTACCAATGGAGATTATTGACAAGGTTTTTGGATACCTGGAAGACAAAGATCAACTGAAATTGTCCCAAGTAAACAAACAGCTTGGACGCGCAATCACTTTGTATGCAGAACGTCTGTTTAGTCGACGGCTTAAACGTGTATTTTAACAACTATTCAGATAAAGAATTAACAGTTATTCTATCGTTTTGCGGATTCACTGTTAATTCAATATATATAGGAAAAACGAATATAACTGATCAAATTGGAAAACTCATCGAAAAGTACTGCATTAACCTCAGATCTGCCATATTGATGATAACAAATCGAAATTTCAACGCGCTGAATCCTGTTGTAAGCATGCCAAACGTACAAGACCTTACAGTAAATAATCTCGGTTACGTCGGAATGGATCTGCTCCAGTACGTAAATCCATACTGTAAATATTTGACTTTCTTTTGCATTTCGATGGACCAGGGTAAGAAATTAAAAGAACTCAATGCAATAGAATTTCCTTAACAAGTGTTTTACATTTGTTTCAGCGCAACATATTCGGCAACTGATTCACTTGGAAATATTGAGAGGGGCGTTGCGCGATATTCAAATTGTTTTGGAAATATGCTCCCATCTTCCGAAATTTCGCGAATTGACCGTTACCGGATTCAGATCTAGAACAGATTAAAATAGATTATCTATATTCTGAATTGGAAAAGCTAGAACTAACAAATTTTGAAATTGAATTGGACTTTCCAATACGGTTATTTAGAAGAAATTTATGGAGAAATCTTCAAGTCTCGCCTGGTAGGAATCTAAAGCTTAAGGAATATTACTTTCCTGATTAATTATTGATAATTTTTTTAAATAGAGAAAACCTGGTTTGAGACCCATCTGACTCTGCTAAGAAAGTTTTTGTGTTCGCAGACGTATATACCCCATCTGGTGAAGTTGATTAGAAATCACTTTCTTTATTCAGGGCTTGTTGTACATGGGAAAGTTTCAACCCAACAAACTGTGAGGCAAGCTATGAGGCACTCTTCCTCATCGGACCTTTCAATTATATGGAAGGTAACTGAAGGCAGAAAGTCAAGTTGGCAACTCAGCTATTTTCAAGCACAACAGCCAGTGCAATAAAGCGCTGCTATTCATTGGGCTTGGAGATTTATAACGCATCCGAAACGGCAAACTCCATTCAATTGGTCAACGATTGGTTTGACGTTTTTAACGTAACAAGCAACCATATTCCGACCAAACAGGCCTTCGGAACAAGTCTAGCGGCTCAGCGACAAATCTTAAGTAAGATGTCCAAGTTTTAATTCCAAACAGCAACAAAAGTTTGCCCTTTCAAAAGGGTATTCTTATGAGCAATAAATCATTGAAAGATTTGTTTGAGTACGTTGCGGAAAAATACAACAAGAGATACCTTATAACTAGCCGGATATCACAAGATCAGCTGGAGCACTTTTTTGGAGCAATGCGGGTCAAAGGTGGTTTGCATGACCACCCAACTCCACTCGAGTTCAAATTTCGGTTGCGCAAATACCTGATAGGTAACATAAATAAAACGTAATTGATAACATGTCTAAAAACAAAAATAACACTAAATGTTTTATGTAGTAGATTTTCAGAATGTATGTTTGTGATTGTCCACGTGGTTGTTAAGTATTTTGTTCATTGTCAATTTGTATACCCGGTACTCGAAGAGTAAAGGGGTATATTAGATTTGTGCAAAAAATGGATGTGTGTAACACCCAGAAGGAAGCGTTTCCGACCCCATAAAGTATGTATATTCTTGATCAACATCAATAGCCGAGTCGATATAGCTATGTCTGTCTGTCCGTCCGTCTGTCCGTCCGTCTGTCCGTCTTCATTAGCGCCTATAGCTCAAAGACTATAAAAGCTAGAGGAACACAATTTTGTATCCAAACTCCTGTCCTATCGCACTGTTACAAGTGTATTTCAAAATTTCGCCCCGCCCACTCAAAGGACGAATATCTGTGGCATGCACAATTTTAAAGATACGAGAAAATTAAAAATCAGAATCAGAAGCATCATAGAGAATGATCATATCTATCAGAGTGTTGAATCTGGATCAGATCAGATCATGAATATAGCCACAATGAAGAAAACTATTTCGAAATGCATCGTTCCCTCTCGCTCTCTCTCACACACCGGGGTGGGTGCTATGCCCATTCGTCCAGATGAGCGCCTAGATCTCAGAGACTATAAGAGCTAGAGCAACCAAACTCTCTATCCATGCTCCTGTGATATCACTTCAGTACAAGTGTATTTCAAAATTTTGCCACGCCCCCTTCCGCCCCCACAAAGGACGAAAATCCACAATTTTTAAGATACGAGAAAACCAAAAACGCAGAATCGTAGAGAATGATCATTGCCGAATCTGGATCAGGTCGGATCATTATTATAGCCAGAAAGAACAAACGAAATTTCAGTGGCCACGCAACGCCTTCCAAGCGCTTACTCATCCCCTCTCACTCCTCCTCCACTGCTTTGCCCACCCGACCAGATGAGCGCCTAGATCTCAGAGACTATAGAAGCTAGATCAACCAAATTTTGTATACAGGGTCCTGAGATATCACACCGTTACCAGTGCATTTAAAATTTTCGCCCAGCCCCCTTCCGCACAAGGACAAAAATCTGTGGCAACCACAATTTTTAAATAAATAACTGTAAATGCAGAATCATAGAGAATGGCCACATCTACCAGGGGCCGAATTTGAATTAGATCGGATCATTATTACAGCCAGAATGAAGAAAACCATTTAGATAGGTTTAGTAGATATGCGTTTGCTCCGTCTCTCTCTCTCTCTTACACTCTTCCTCGTCTTCTGCTTCGCCACGTAATGAGTAATAGCTATTCCCGGCAACCCAGGCGCGAACCCTATACTAGCTGCTTGCAGGCGTTCTCTCTTTCTCTTTTCCCCCTTTCACCTTCTGACCAACACTCCCACTCCATCAAACAAACGCGATGCGCTGCCTGCTTCTCCATGTCTTACGACAATCACCGCCCTCCCACATTGACAAATCAATCTGTCCCTATCCCCACACAGAGACTAAAGAAAGAGATGGAGAGAAAGAACATGCCTAGCAATATCATACATATGTCCAGAACAATTACCGCCCGCCCAGGCAATGATTTACATACATATGTACGTATATATGTATGTACATATATATGTATTTCAAAAACAATGTAAATATACATATGTAATATAGTATGCGTATATGCTGTTTGAATGAGCCATTATAGTTAGGGAGTGGGAGGGATACCTGCGAATGCATTTGTTCACTCTAGGAAAAGAAAGGGAATTGTCCATAAAAAAAACTGCGAAATCAAAACACTATCGGCTGGCAAGTACGTGCGCTCTCTGTTTCCCCCTTCCACCTTATGACCAAGAGCCCCTCTCTCATCAAACAAGACGGATGCACGATGCGCTGTTAATCTGCTTTTTAAATGTTTTAGCAAGATCCCCCCACCCTCTTCCACACGGTAAACAATTTTTAAACCGTTACACTATGGGGAGGGGGAACGCAATCTTTTTCACTCTAAAAATGCGTGTCAAAGGAATGAGAAAAAAGCCGTTACGTTTCTTTGAGTGTTTCTCTCTATCTCTCTTTCCACTTTAGAACTCTCTGCCCCACTCAGACAAGTGCTCTCTCAATAGAGAAACTGTATATTTATACTCATCCGTATGTCTCCAAGATGAATTAAGCAATAAGGTGACAACACCTGCGTCACAACATCTGCTCTCTTTCGAGAACAATCCGTTTGTCGTATGCTGAGTGCCGAAAAAGAGTCCATGGTCCTCTCCACAACGGACGACGTCACCTCATTATTTAATTCACTTTGCATGTCTCATTTGCTAACAGCGTCAATAAGAGATAGAGAGAGAGAGAGTGCTTTGCAACATCATATGTTTGAAACCAAAACATTAACCTCCTACCACCCCACGCAATCGAATTATAAGGAGTATGTATGTTAACACATATATGTATGTATGTACAGTATGTCAACTAATTGTTTGCAAAATGAAAAAAGTCACAAAATTTCAACTTTAACATCAATTTTTGTTAGGAAAGGCATTGTTTGGGAACGTTTTATTTATCAATTATTATTAAGATATGTATAAGCTACAGGGCAAAAAAAAAATGACAAAGTCCCAAGTAATACGTAAAAGAAATGAAGAAAACAAAACAGAGGCACCTACGACGCTGTCAATAAATTCTTTGCAAAATGCAAACACTGGTTGAAAGAAGACCACAGAAAAACTAACGGGGCAGCCCATTCGAGCACGACCGATCGCATTGTTTTTTCTAGTCTTTCTTGCACTTATTCGTTGAAAATTTTGCTTTGGTTCGGTCACGTATCTCTTACATTGACGATTTTTGCAATGCCTGGCAAACGCACAGATGAAAATTTAATTCAGCTAGTGTTCTTTCACTTTAATAAAGGAAAAACACCCAAAGAATTGGCTGAAACATACCAAATTAAACTTAGAACAGTTTACAATATTATAAACCGCGCAGAAAAGGAGAACAGGCTGGAATTACACAGTTCCCAAGGCAGACCACCAAAGCTTTCTCGGCGGGATTGCTCAAAAATCCTAAAAACAATAGAAAACAAACCGCAAACAAGCCTCAGGGAGCTGGCGAGCGATGTAAAAAATGACTGCAAGAAGACCGTGTGCCATGAGACCATCAGAAAAGTACTCAATCGCCACAAGTACTCATCACATGTAGCTAGGAAGAAGCCATTGCTGTCTGCTGCGAACATTGCGAAGCGATTGAACTTTGCAACATTTAATGTGAACCGTCCCCAGGAGTACTGGAATGACGTCATTTTTTGTGACGAGACCAAGATCATGATGTACTACCATGATGGACCCAGCAAAGTTTGGCGGAAACCAAATACAGCCCTCCAGGCCAAAAACATAGTGCCAACTGTTAAGTTCGGCAAGCTTTCAGTCATGGTGTGGGGTTGCATTTCATCCAAAGGCGTTGGAGAGCTGCGCATATTCAATGACATTATGACGAAGGAGTTTTATTTGGACATTTTAAAAAACGAATTGTCAAGAAGTGCGCAGAGTTTTGGCTTCGTTGATCCAGAAAACAGCAGCAAACTCAAATACAAGCTGTACCAAGACAACGATCCGAAGCACAAATCGTACCTGTGTCGCAATTGGCTGCTGTACAATTGTACAAAAGTGGTCGACACGCCCGCCCAGAGTCCGGATCTCAATCCAATCGAAAATTTGTGGGCATTGCTGAAGAAAAGGGTTGGTAAACGTCGTCCGACTTCAAAACTACATTTGATAAAATCAATAAATGAGGAGTGGCAAAAAATACCGGAGTATTATAATATAAATGAACTTATATCCTCGATGTCGCGTCGCCTCACGGCTGTTATAGATGCCAATGGCGGTCATACAAAATATTAGCCAATTATTGAACATTGTTTAAAAGATATAGCGTCTTTAAGATTTAATGTTTGCATTTTGCAAAGAATTAATAGACAGCTAAAATTTTTTTTTTTTTTTTTGTTTTTATGAATTTTTATGTTTCTGTTTATCTTTTTATTATTTTTGTTACATATTTCATTTAAGAATACGTTGAAGAAAAATATTGTGGAAGACTGAACATGAAAACAAGTGCATTTCCTAATAAATAATGATGTTAAAGTTGAAATTTTGTGACTTTTTCATTTTGCAAACAATTAGTTGACATACTGTATGTATGTATATACAATCGGCTCCGATAGATATATTCCTGTAAAAATTTAATTTTCCGTTAATGGTTTGACTCCATTCGTTCTCTTGCTCCAAATTTCTCTATTCTCTTCTCTCTTGACTCTCGCGGAAAAAACGGCGGAATTTTAGTAGGCATTGTTTTGGTATGACCAGTCGATATCGAGCCAAGGAGAGCGATAGAGACTTTCCGATTTCCGATCGCGATAAAATACGTTAATTGATCCCATTTAAACTAGTTTAGCTCTTAACTTATTAAATACAAGTAGTGCTTGCTCATTAAGATATAGGGCTTTAGTTTTTCTGTGCTGATCGTCTGTTAGAAGCTATTAACTATTAGCTGCTAACTGCGTCGGTGCTTCGCGCTCTTTTCGGTGCCGCTGCTGACGTCGCTGCTTTCTGGAGACTGAGGCCGGACGTCGCTGCTTCTATAGCGGCTGAGGACGGACGTCGCTGCTCTCGCCAGGGGACATATTTATGTCATATATTTTATTATTTCTTTTTTCTTCTTTTGTAGTTGTATAGCGTTTTATAGTAATTCTATTTATTTAATTAAATTGTATATAATCAATAATAAATATTATTAATAATATAATTATCATTAATATACATATATTAATTAATAATATATATATATTAATTAATTAATTATATTATTATTACTTAATTATAAAATTAATTATTGATTTTATAATATAATTTAATACAATTATTAGTTATTTATTTCATTTTATTTTTATTAGTTTTTTGTTGTTTTATTATCTTTCTATTTTATTTTATTATATTTATATTATTATACATTATTATTATTATATCTGTATATTATTATGCTTCGAAGGAATAGGCAATCTGCTTCTCAACAGTCTCAGAGACGTAAATTGCGAAACAGATCAAATAGAGATATAAATTTAGAAAATTTAGAAATTGTTGAAAACAGGGAAGCAGCAGCAGCGCAGCAGCAAGAGAATGAGGGTCAAAATCAGGTGACTGCTATGCAGGTTTTCGGTGTAGGTCAGGAAGAGCAGGCAGCCGTCTCTGGCGAACAGATAGTGAATTCTGTAGGAACAAGTGTTGCGATAAATCCACAGAATAGACGACAAGTGGCCGATACTAGACGTCGGTCCAGACGAAGACTCAACCGAAGGTATAGGGCCAGAGAGCAGACCCAGAATACTGCCGAACATATAGTTAGACGAGAAGACGCACAGATTAGACGTGAGGAACAAGTGACCGATACTCGGCGTCGGTCCTCACGAAGACAGGACCCAGTCTATAGGGATATTGAACAGGCACAAAATACAGTAGGACATATAGTTAGACGAAGGGACCCACAGATTAGACGTGAGGAGCAAGTGACCGATACTCGGCGTCGGTCCACACGAAGACAGGACCCAGACTATAGGGATAGAGAGCAGGCAGAAAATACAGTAGGACATATAGTTAGACGAAGGGACCCACAGATTAGACGTGAGGAGCAAAGGACAAATACAGAGAGGCGACAGCGCATACGTACAAATAATGACAGGAAACGGATATTAGAAAGAGCCCAGGATAGAGCTCGCAGGATCCAAGAAAGGAGCTTAGTAGATCGCAGGCGTATCTCGCGAGCTAGAGAAACTCTGGCACGCCAATCTGCTCGTAACGCAGCTCGACAGTCAGCAATTGACACTGCCAGAGCTATTAGTAAGAGAGTTAGCCAACATAGAAGCGTTAGCAGTAATAGAATTGAGCAAAATTTAAGAAACGCCTCCCGAATGCAGCAAGAACGATCAAATATCTCCCAGGAAGATAGGGCACATATAGGACCCAGAATAAGGCTTAGTGGCCTAGAAGCTCTAAAAGTAGTTTATAATAGGAATGTAAAGCTGGGTCCTGATCAGGTCTGCCTTTCTTGTAAAGGCCTGTGGTTCCCCAAACAAATTTCTACGATTACTCACGTCTTTTTAGAAAGTTATTGCGAGTTTAGTGCTGAAATATTCGCTCTTGAAAGCCTTCTAGAATTCCCTTCTGATTGCCCAAAATAAAAATTCTGCAGAACATGTCACAGTAACATTAGGAAGCGTAAAAAGCCTAAGCTTTTCTTCAATGAACTAGATTTTCCTAAACTGCCCGACTGCTTAAAGGGGCTTACTCCATTAGAGGAACGACTGATTTCTCCTCGACTTCCATTTATGATAATTAAGCCTATATTGCCAGGGGGGAGAGGCCAAAATGCCATTAAAGGAGCAGTTGTAAACGTCCCTATTTCGGTAAGCGATATCGTGAAGGAGCTTCCAAGAGCTTTCCATGAAGCCCAGGTTATCCAGCTCCACCTGAAGCGTAGAAAAGAGTATCTTCTTGCCTTCATGGCTGAAACCATTAGACCTTCCAAAATTTTTGAAGCACTTCGTTATTTAGTTGGCACAGATTTGTATAAAAAGCACAATGTCGTAGTTAATGAGCAATGGATCTCTGGTTTCACATCCGATATTGTTCCATTCGTAGCATCTCAAGCAGACGCAGCCTTTTTAGAAAGTATGCAGGATAGAGATAGGAATGTAGCCACATAGCCAGCCCATCCCGACGAGGAGTTAGAAGCCGAAGAGCTCAATCCTGGCGGTCAGGAAACTCTGCTTGAAAATAACATACCATTCGATGATAGGATTATAAAAATCGCACCAGGGCAAGGCCAACGACCTCTTGATATGATCCTAGATATTGACTTGGAAGAGTTATCCTTTCCCACTATTTATGCAAGAGTCAAGAGACAATCTTCAGAAAGTTTTACAACCATTGTTAGATCAGAGCTTCGAAATGCAGATAGGAGAGGTTGTAGAACTGATAAACTATTCTTTAATTACAAAATGTTAGAACTCATTAAGATTCGAAATAATATTTCTATCTGCTTACGTAAGCGGAGCACTTCCAGTGCAGTAACGGCAGCTAACGCTCTTAATGAGAATTTCATAGGGGGACTTATTAACCACGATGAGGGATATAGGGTTCTTCGAGATATTCGTTCGTCTCCGGCTCATTGGGAGGATGAAAAGAAGAAGGTTATGGCCATGATTCGTCAGTTCGGCCTGCCGACTTTTTTCATCACTCTGTCCGCTGCTGAAACGCGGTGGCCAGAGTTGCTTGTTTTGCTCAAAAGTAACGTAGATAGAGAGATCATTACCGAAGAAGAGGCAATGAATCTACACTATAACGAAAAGGAGCGTCTCATCAAGGCAGATCCAGTCACTTGTGCTAGGTATTTTGATCATAGGTATCGTGAGCTTTTAAAAGTTATGAGGAATCCGCAGGGCATTTTCGGAGAAAACTTCATCATCAAATTTTATTGGCGTGTTGAATTTCAACAAAGAGGTTCCCCCCACATTCACGGTATGTTTTGGCTGAAAGATGCCCCAGCAGTGGACTTAACCAGTACTGAGTAAATTTCAACAGTTGTAGCCTTCATTAATACACATATTACAGTAGACGTCACAGACTCAGAATTAGCCCCGTATCTAGAATACCAAAAGCATAGGCATACAAACATGACATGTCTTAAAAAAGTCAATAAAAGTGGAAAAAAAGTTTGTAGATTCGGTATTCCATACCCTCCAATGCCCCAAACGGAGATATTGTGTCCAATGCCGGAGGAAACTCCAAACCTTGATTTTCACCAAGGAAATTTTAAGAAAATTCATGACCTACTAAATTCTGATCAATCCTCTGATATGATTGATCACTTGAGCATATTTGAGAATTTTCTTGCACACGAACAAGTGAGCCTCAATTACGAGGACTACAAATATGCAATATGTTCTGGTTTAAAAAAACCAAAAATTTTTCTGCTTATAATAATGCTTATAATAAACACATTCTTTCAATGCAAAGGGCCAATATGGATATCCAATACATTTTGGACCCTTATGCATGCTGTAGCTATATAATAAATTATATAAATAAATCCAAAAGGGGTATTTCAAAGCTTATGCGCGAGGCGGTAAGGGAAGTGCAAGGGGGCAATTACACGATTAGGCAAAAGCTACAGCACATTGGTCACAAATTCATTTCTGGCACTGAGATATCTGCTCAGGAAGCCGTATATTGTTGTCTAGGCATTCCGTTGTCCGGAACTAGCAACAAATGTGTTCAAATAAATACTTTCCCTTCAGAGCAACGAATTCGAATGCTCAAATCTACAAGCATCCTACAAAATATGAATCAGGAGTCCACTGACATATTCGTCAAAGGATTGCTGGAGCGGTATGAACAAAGACCAACCAATCTTCAGGGCCTGTGTTTAGCCGATTTTGCAGCAAATTATGAATTTTCCAAAAGCGGGAAAAGAGCTGGCCAGAATAGCGATAATGAAGAGGACGAAGAAATTGAGGCACTAGTAGAAGTGTTTATGCCTCTCCGCGATAATAGTGGTTATATTAGGGAACGGACCAAGCCATCAATTTTGAAATATATGAGGTTTAATATAAATACAGATAGGTCTAACTATTTTAGAGCATTAGTTATGCTGTTTTATCCGTGGAGAGATGAAGAAAGAGATTTAGTGAACGCAAATTGCGAGATTGTTTATAACAATCATCAGGATTTAGTTATTTCAAATTTCAAAAAATACAATGCGTTAGCAGACTTAGAAGACGTGCTTAGGAGGGCCATGGAAGCCGAAGCCAATAGGGAGGAAGATTTAGGTGAAGAGGCAGCTGATGAGGCAATTGATGAGGAGTTCAGGGCTTTAGCGATTCCCGAAATAAGTTCTCAAACAGATGTTCTGAACTTGAATGACCAGGCAACGGATCAAGATAGGAGTATTCGATTAATTAAGCTTCCTCCGATTGTTTCCCTTACTTTGTTAGCCAATTTAATTAAATCGCTTAATTTGAAGCAAAAAGCTTATCTCACCCATGTTCTGCATAATGTGAGAAATAAGGCAGTTTTGTATGAGTTTGTAGGTGGCGGCGCAAGTGTCGGCAAGAGTAGAATAATATCTACAATTTTTCAGACCATTTCCCAGTCCATAATCCCACTCCATGTTTTCTTTACCTCTCAATCAGTCTAACCATGCCTTTAAACAGTTGGGTCCAGATTTGTTAAATACCTTGCGTTCAAGATTTATTGATCTTAAAATTCTTATAATTGACGAAATTTCGATGGTCGGTGAAAAAATGTTTTCATATTTGGATAGGCACTTAAAACAAATATTTTCAAGGCCCGAGACTCCTTTTGGTGGCATTTCTGTTATCGTGTTCGGCGATTTAAGGCAGTTATAACCAGTAGGTGATCGTTGGATATTTAAATCCTCATCAGGAGCGCATAATCCATACAGTGCGATAGTTGGTTTTAGTCTCTGGGATGGCTTCAAGTTTTTCGAACTTACAGAGATAATGCGACAGCGAGATGACCAAGCTTTTGCAACCGCACTAAATAACATGGCATCGGCCGAAATGACGTCGGAAGATTGTGAATTGCTTAGGAACCGAATAGTTGACGGCAGTCAAGCTCCAAGAGATGCGATCCACTTATTTTATAGCAATAGCGAGACAGATAAGTACAATAAGGAGAAGCTATCATCGATAATGACTGCAGAATATACTTCAATAGCTTTAGACTGCATCAAAGCCGAACATCTTAACGAAGAAATCAAAACCAAATATCTGGACTCTTTTAAGAGCTTCAAAACTTCGAATACACAAGGTTTGTGTACTTCATTGGTTCTCAAAACCACGGCTAAATATATGATGACAGTCAATGTAGATACATCAGATGGTCTTGTTAACGGAGCCACTGGTGTTTTAATGCAGATAGATCTCAGCTCAACCAATACTCCCGAACTTCTTTGGATACATTTTCTCGAGGAAAGCGTAGGAGTTAACGCACGGTCGAAACGCAGCCATAGTAACGAATCTTCATGGACGCCAATTCAGAAAACTATAAAAAGTTTTCAATACCATCAAAACGAACAAGTTACTATTGACCAAAAACAGTTTCCGATTGTAGCTGCAGAAGCTATAACCATTCATAAGAGTGAGGGAGCTACATACAGCAAAGTGGTCGTCCACACTTCATCCAATATGCAAAGAGAAGCGCTGTATGCAGCTTGTAGTAGGGCCACCAGTGCGAATGGACTTTATATCGTTGGACCATTCATTCCTCCGAAACCCAAGCGGGACTGTTCTGTCGCGAAGGAGATGGAGAACTTACGTTCCGCTAAGTTACTTCACACCCACTTCGATTGTTTACTCAATCCGTCCGACCTCAATATTTTCTTCCATAATACGGAAAGCTTGCACTGCCATTTTACCGATGTCCGTTCTGATCAACTAATGCTCAAGTCTTCTATTTTGTGCTTCGTTGAGGCTTCCACTTACTCAAATGAAGCTTATATTATTCCTGGCTATTCCACTGCAGTGCGGCTAGATTGCCCGTCCGTAGCCAGCGGAGCGAGACCGAAAAGAGGCATTTTAATATTTATTAGGAATGAACTTTTAGATCATTGTAGTAATTTTGAAAGTGGTCGATTTTATGCCAATTCCGGAAGCTTAGCATATCCAGTGTTCGAGTATGCTTTGTTTAAGTACAAATTTCTAGGTTTTATTGTTATTTATAGAACCCCCACGTATCCGTTGTCAAAGTTCAAAACTGAGTTTCAGGACTTACTTCAAAGAAATCAGTTTGTAAATAGAAATTGCTTAGTGTTAGGAGATTTTAATTTATGCCTTCATAAACTTTCAGGCTGCTGTAAGGAAATTTATGAATTCCTTTTAGAAAGGAATTTTTGGACTCGTCCACAACCAATTGCGACACGCATATTGACTGGGCGTTTTCAAACATTTCCGATAGCAGGGCCACCGCGCGCACCTATGAGACTATCTATAGCTATCATAGTGGAATTTTAGTTAATGTTAGGGAGGCAGAAAATTAGTTTTTCTATAGTTATCTGGCATAAGTACCTACCGCCCGCCCCCGTACGAACCGTAAGCCCGCTTGGCAGGAACCTGCAGGGGACGCGTATTCTTTATTATTATATTATATTATATTATATTATATTATATTATATTATATTATATTATATTATATTATATTATATTATATTATATTATATTATATTATATTATATTATATTATATTATTACATTTTATTTTGTTAAGTTTATATTATCTACATATGTTTATTATTAATCATTTTTAAGTATTTAGGTATTCTTTAAGTATATCCATTGCATCGCGATGGCCTCCCCGTGGTGTTCCCTGGGTACCAATTTAATGCATAAAGTTGAATGTATTCAATTGGTAGCTAATTCGAGCGGCGTTTACGTATAAAATATATTTTATAAGTTACATACGAGTAGATAATATACTTTACTATACTATTATATACTAATATACTATATACTAACTGAGTACCGGGTATAAAGTAGAGCCGCGGCGTAGACGCGGCTCACAACGTTCCCTCTCGTTTAAAACTGATTATTTATAGTAATGAAACATAACTTCCTTCAATTTAGCGAGAAACACTGATATTTTCAGTATGAAGGGAAATGTTGAGGTTGAGCCAGTTCCATGGCTGGACATTGATATGTCCTCAATGGACTTTGGCTGCTGACTTAGCCATAGAAGACCCGAACGGAGAAGAAGAAGCCGAAATATATAGCCAGCTTACCGATGACTCCATAGACATCCCAGGCTATCTAATTCGACGATTGTCATTAGACTGCATTGACAAAGAAAATGCAACATTCACTTATGTTGATATGGTGTCAGCGGGTGGGCTGAAGAAGCCATCAACAGAATTTTTTGAAAAAATTAAAGATCTTGAAGGTATTTTCAACAAATTCAATGGCAACAATATTTGTCAGACGGTTTAAACGTGTATTTTAACAACAATTCAGATAAAGAATTAACAGGTATTCTGTCGTTTTGCGGATTCACTGTTAATTCAATATATATAGGAAAAACGAATATAACTGATCAAATTGGAAAACTCATCGAAAAGTACTGCATTAACCTCAGATCTGCCATATTGATGATAACAAATCGAAATTTCAACGCGCTGAATCCTGTTGTAAGCATGCCAAGCGTACAAGACCTTACAGTATGTCGGAATGGACCTGCTCCAGTACGTAAATCCATACTGTAAATATTTGACTTTCTTTTGCATTTCGATGGACCAGGGTAAGAAATTAAAAGAACTCAATGCAATAGAATTTCCTTAACAAGTGCTTTACATTTGTTTCAGCGCAACATATTCGGCAACTGATTCACTTGGAAATATTGAGAGGGGCGTCGAGCGATATTCCAATTATTTTGGAAATATGCTCCCATCTTCCGAAACTTGACCGTTACCGGATTAAGATCTAGAACAGATTAAAATAGATTATATATATCCTGAATTGGATAAGCTAGAACTAGCCCATTTGGAAATTGAATTGGACTTTCCAATATGTCCGAGACTCAAAAGTTTGAAATTCGATTGGATAACATTTAAAATGGAAAACATCGCTGACATTATTGCCAAGTACGGAAACACATTGGAGCGTCTAGTATTATTGTCTTTCGATCGTCGAGAAAAATTATATGCACAGCACACAATAAAAGCTCTCAAAAAGTGTAAACGCTTACAGTTTTTTTACGCCAGAGATAAAATTACAATTTTTTATTCTTCAATTTTCTGGAGTCATTTGTTACCGTTTTAAAAGAAAATGGGTTCAACCCAGAGAGGCGTTTTCAAATAGAAGTCGACTGGGCAAAACTGGATGTACAGGAATTGGTGAGTGTTTGCTCTTGAGTGAACTTTTTGATCATATGTAGAACTTTTTTTGTTACAGATGAACAAATTCCGCAATTCTGAAGTAATAAAGTAAAATGATGTAATCAAGTCCCAGACGAGTTGTTAAAGTCAGAAAATCGGTCCATTTATTTAGTAAATCATCGGAAACCCATTTTTACGGATCGAAAAATTTTAAAACTCCAATATGGTGCTTAAAGAGGATCTTGGACAGAAGAAATATTGCTCAGTCCATAACCTTATATGCTGCCAGTTCCAAAGGGTACAAGCTGCTAAGAAGAATAAAAATCCCCTTACCTGCATTTTCCTGCAACATTGGACAAATAGAATACGAATTTCTCCTGGAATTCTGCAACCCGTTACAAAAATTATGAAAGCAGCAACTCAAATGTCTGAGGTTCAGAAACTTTGTGTTTTTAGTTATGACGAAATGAAAATTCGTAAAGTTTACTGCTACGATAAGTCCACTGACACAAATTGAAAAACGGCTAATTACGTACAAGTTGGAATTTAAGTAACAAATTATTACGTTAACTAGTTGAAAAATTCGAATAGGATAAGTTGCCGATTGGAAACTATATTTTATGAATTTTATTGCCAAATGACAACGGAAATTATGAAAAGCATTTTGTAGCCTTTTCCCACACAACACATTTACGGGGAACGGTGATATTTTTTGGCCGATGCGAAACATCGATTCCCACTGGCCACCATCCACCATCCATTAAAAACACAGCTGACAATAAAAAAAAAAATGTGTGCTCCACATTTTTGTGAAAATAAACAACAAATATGGAAAACTTAATTATGGCTCCGACTGTTAACCATCAGCAACAAATGTTGTGCAAAAATTGATGGTGGCGTTGGTCAAAAATGAGGAAATTATGATAAGCAGTTGATTGTTCCACAGTTGAGAAAAATCCGTATTTCGTTTGTTGTTTAGACAATACTTTTAATGTCTAATAGAGAATTTCTCAAATGGATTCTATAAACTAACCTTGAAAACAGAAGATTATCAATTGATTCAGAGTAAGTAAATACAATTCTAATTTGTTGTATGTATTCAGACCCAGCATGTGGAGGATAATATTACAGTATTACTATAAATACCGCAAACATAATGATTTTTAATGTCTATAAGCTTACTGCGCATATGATCAATCGAATTCTCAACCAAATTCACAGCGCTATTGTTATCGCCATAAATTGCTATCGGTTTTTCGTTTAAGTGCAATTTTATTTCAACCCCACATACTATGCATACTCTGCTCCCAGCGCATGAATGCATTTCCGAAATAAGATTTGCGGTCGACGCCATATGTTTATATATGTATATTGTCACGGTTCTACGGTTCGTATTCCGAATTAAAGAACGTCACGTATTTTGGCCAAGAATGTGTCAATCGCTTCAACTTCCTCAGCGTCTAAAGGTTCAGGCGGATATTCAGTAAGTCACCTAGTATTTCATTAAACAGGGCCAGATATGAGCGTGGTTTTAACAGTGATGTTCTGGTTGGTTTTGGTTCTTAAATACATACATTTATGTTATAAATACATTTATTGACGATAATATTCCCCTTTTTTATGTTTTTAAGATGGCAACTTCCAGGGTAGCGAAAAATGGGTTTCGGATCATAATGATCCCCTGTATGGGTCGAAGTGAAACAGCCTTAAAGGGATTTATAGCCAGATCCAACCCGCTATCAACTGATCAACGTCCGTCGAACGCCATCGAAATACGCCATATGGAGCGATATTCCATCGCGGCAGGCCGATGGGGTCGTTACGGGATGGAGGTACGCCGCGGACAAGGCGGGACCGGCCGACCGGAACAGAGGAATCGAACGAGTGAAACTACCCGTTTGACGAGGTCCAACCCGAGCCGCAGGACCCTGCAGAGGAGCTTCCACAGGGCAGCATAATCGAAACATAATCTTTCGAACATCAATCAAAACAAAACCAATCGTGATCAAGCATCATTAATACCATGATTTGCTGCGTTATTGTTGTTTAACGTCATCATACAGACTTCCTTCCAACTGGCTCTCCCTCCCAATACAATAATAACAATGTGGTTCCAGGAACCATTGCAGATGGTGTAGATACAGAACCAAAACCAGCGCCATATCATACCATACCATACAATACCATACCGTACAAATAAAATAACTTCAAATTAAAGCAAAAAACAAAAAACAAAATTATTAGAGCAGACGTTAGTAGGTCAAACAATTAAAACGAAGTGACGCCTGGTTTCGCTTGCGCTCGCCGTTTTATAGAAATCGGCAGCGTCGCCATTTTCGAAAATGAGCTCGAGGCAGCGCAGTAACGTCGCCCGAATTCTGTCCGGCAAGAGTGAGAGAGATATATCGGCCGTCGCTTGCGTGTGTGTTGCTTCTGCGTACACAAAAAAAATAAATCAGACGACAGCGCAGCCGCCCTCAGTCGGCGTCGGTCATAAGATTATTGAGCAACAGTGAACACAAAATTTATTCGGACACCCTTGTTTTTCAACTTTATTCATTAATAATGTAAAAGGTATATAAGATAAAATAAAATTAAATAATTCATATTGAAGATCAACATTCTTAAAATATATTGTATGCGTAAAATTAGGCAATTTCAGCTTCAACATTAGATAAATCCTCAAATTAATTGCCTTAATTGCGGACACCGATCTTGGAGAGGTAAGGCAATCCTCTCCTCAGTGTCCAGGTCTTCCTCTGGTGCCAACACGAGAGCGAAACGCTTCCTGGCGCGTGGCATGACAATTCCCGTTCCTTTCCAACTCAAAACTGCCTCTCGCCGGTCTCCGTCCACTTGTCTTATTCCCTTTTCGTCGCATCACACACACACACATACGCGAACTCAACGAAACCTCAGTACGCCATGAATGTATTGTTTTCGTATTCTCTGTCCTATTTGTCTACAGATATCTCCATCCCTTTCATGCACACGCCAGGCTGCGTCAGACAGTAAACTGCCGGCTCAAGGAAAGAAATGAACCGTACCGTGGGACAAATAATGACAACCACAGACTAATCGTTATAACTTTAATTTTATTTAGATTTCATGCCAAATATGTCACACATACATATGTGTATTAGATAGGGTAAATTTTTATATAATAATCATATAATATATCATATAATAATATAATCATCTAAAAAACTATCTAATGTATACACACTCGTATTATATGTATACTGTACTGACTAAGTACCGGGTATAAAACAGAACAGCGGCTCATAACGTTCTCCTCCGTTTTTTTTAGTTTTTATACCCGGTACCCGTAGAGTAAAGGGGTATATTAGATTTGTTGAAAAAATGGATGTGTGCAACACCCAGAATTAAGCGTTTCCGACCCCATAAAGTATATATATATTCTTGATCAGCATCAATTGCCGAGCCGATATAGCCATGTCTGTCTGTCCGTCCTTCCGTCTGTCCGTCTTCATATCTCAGAGACTATAAAAGCTAGAGCAACCGAATTTTGTATCCAGACTCCTGTGATATCACACTGATACAGGTGTATTTCAAATTTTCGCCCCGCCTCCTTCCGCCCACAAAAGGACGAAAGTCTATGGAAACCACAATTTTTAAATAACTGAAAACGCAGAATCGTAGAGAGTGGCCATATCTACCAGGGTGTCGAATTTGAATCAAACCGGATCATTATTATAGCCAAAATGAAGAAAACCATTTAGAGTGGCTACATACATAGATACATATGTGTTCGCTCTCCCTCTCTTACACTCTTCCTCGTCTGCTTTGCCCTGCAATGAGTCATAGCAATCCCCATCAATCCAAGCTGCTATAGGATCCTATACTAGGAAGCAGGCCTTCTCTCTTTCTCTTTTCCCCCTTACACCTTCTGACCAACACCCCCTCTCCAACAAACAAGCGCGATGCGCTTTCTGCTTGTCCATATCCCTACAATCTGTCCCTTAAGTGACAATTAAAAGCAGTGCTCGTTAAAAGCCCGTGCGGCACGGGTCGGGGCCTTCTGCTACTCATGTTGCGGCTTCGACACGGCCACGGTTGGCATATGATGCGTCCAATACGCATTTAGGCTGACATTAAAGCGGCCAACGCCAGTCATATTATTGTGTATATCATTTTTTTGTTAGATAATTTTTAACGATCCCTGATCATCTTTCATCCAGCAGCAGCCTCTTCGAGTGGCCGGTATCTCAATCAGCCAAAGAAACGACCATGTCCCTATCCGTCGGGATACAGGGCCCGGAGAATGGCAGACACAGAGGAGTTAGCAAAAGCGCTATCAGGCCTGGCAACGGTGAGGACAGGACGGCAATCATCGACGTCTTCAGGCCCACAGTGATCAACGCTAAGGAGTCTGTCAGGCCTATAGTCCTCTCCAACAGCCACACCCCCCGAACTGTGTCGCATCGAGGATGGCCAGTTTCTCAATGTGAGTTCAATAGCTCCCTGCTTCTCTGCACTCATCAAGATTGCTGGCTTGTTTTATGTATGTTTCCTATCGCAGCGCGAAGATCCGGCTGAACGGCAGAATGCTGAAGATGCTGATATGCCGATGTGACTCATCCTTCACGCGATCAACGTGAAATCCCCAGTGTTGTGGGGGCTGCCGCCTCCCATGATCCTTTCGGGCTTCATACAGCAAGCAATATTGCTTGCAACGCTCTTCGCTGGAGGAGATCGAGGACATGGAGTCAATAACCCTTGAGCATTTGCGTGTTTATCGTCGGTTCCGGAACTGACGGAACTGCTATCCCGAAAACATTTTCTACCATCGTGATTGTGTCAGCGATGGTCAATTTCCCGAGCTCAAGAATGAAGAGTTGAAGGGAATTTCTGCGGCCTGCGGCAAGGTAACCTTTCAACTTTTAAGCAATGTGGAAATTTCCACATATTTACATACGTAGTAAATATACATAATATAGTATGGGTAGACATACATATGCTGTTTGAATAAGCCGTTATAGTTAAGGAGTGGGAGGGGTACCTGCGAATGTATTTCTATGAAAAGAAAGGGAATTGTCCATAAAAAGACTGCGAAATCAAAACGCTATCGGCTGGCAAGCACGTGCGCTCTCTGTTCCCCTCTTCCATCTTATGACCAAGAGCCCCTCTCTCATCAAACAAGACGGATGCACGACGCGCTGTAAATCTGCTTTTGAAATGTTTTAGCAAGATCCCCCCACCCTCTTCCACTCGGTAAGCAATTTTTGAACCGTTACAGCATGGGGAGGGGGGATACAATTATTTTCACTCTTAAAATGCGTATCAAAGGAATGAGAAAAAGCCGTTACGTTTCTTTGAGTTTTTCTCTCCATCTCTCTCTTTCCACACTCAGACAAGTGCTCTCTCAATAGAGAAACTGTATATTTATACTCATCCGTATGTCTCCAAGATGAATTAAGTAAGATCGCACCATTTTCCACCCCAAAAAGATGCAGTTATTTCTGGTTAGCCGTCAGGAAATCCAGGGGACGGCCAGGCCGACGCGTTATAATGTGATTGAGAATAAGGGCGGCCAACCTGGATATTTATCTCCTACAGCAAATCTATGTCACATGTTTCCAAGCACATTTAACTATTGTCCACTCAGGTGGAGGAGGTTATAAAAATTAACTCCACAAACAATTGCATTAAAAATGGGGAGAAGAGAGAGATCTTCTTTAAATCTCTTAAATAATGGGGTTTTGGTTCGAGCGGACGGGGCAGAGGAGGATGCGGCGGAGCCGGTCGGCAACCCACCGAGGTCGCTCTGTTCAAGAAGAAAATAGAGGAACAAATCATTGTCGCAATGTGGGACATCCTGTACAGAATGACCGAGGAGCGCCGCAGAGCCGCTTTGGCCCTGCTGGCAGTTTCGATTCGAGACAAAGACGTCTCCGGCAAAGCTGCCGGAGCTGTCCCGCAGATTAAACATGGACCAGGACCGACCCAAAAGGCAATGCTTTAGGTATGAGTAATAATATATGTATATAATAATTGTTAGAGCAGACCATGGTGAAATTATATATAAGGTGACGTATTCACCATACGTGCGCTCATGGTGAAATTATATATAAGGTGACGTATTCACCATACGTGCTCTCTTTCGGGGACGTTATTTTGTGTCAGAGCGAAAAACGCTTGCCATCTCTTTCTAGCGCGTGCCTCTCTGAGAGCAGAGAGAGCGAGTTGAAAAAATAACGTCCTCACCACAGCCGAATACGCCACCTTTATAATAATTTCACCATGGAGCATACGTTTGTAGGTCAAACAATTAAAACGAAGTGACGCCTGGTTTCGCTTGCGCTCGCCGTTTTATAGAAATCGGCAGCGTCGCCATTTTCGAAAATGAGCTCGAGGCAGCGCAGTAACGTCGCCCGAATTCTGTCCGGCAAGAGTGAGAGAGATATATCGGCTGTCGCTTGCGTGTGTGTTGCTTCTGCGTACACAAAAAAAATAAATCAGACAACAGCGCAGCCGCCCCTCAGTCGGCGTCGGCCATAATGCTATTGAACAAATGTGCATACATACATACAGTGAACAAAAAATTTATTCGGACACCTTTGTTTTTCAACTTTATTCATTAATAATGTAAAAGGTATAAACGATAAAATAAAATTAAATAATTCATATTGAAGATCAACATTCTTAAAATATATTGTATGCGTAAAATTAGGCAATTTCAGCTTCAACATTAGATAAATCCTCAAATTAATTGCCTTAATTGCGGACACCGATCTTGGAGAGGTAAGGCAATCCTCTCCTCGGTGTCCAGTTCTTCCTCTGGTGCCAACACGAGAGCGAAACGCTTCCTGGCGCGTGGCATGACAATTCCCGTTCCTTTCCATCAGTAAGTTTGATTTGCCCTACGCAGAGGAGATCATAAAAAATGCTCGCACCAATGAGGAGATCCACTCGCTGAGGGTTGAAAAAGGCAGGATCGGCAAGCTGAATGTTCGAGGGAATACTCCAGTCGGATACATTGACTGCCAGACTTGGTTGGCAATCGGTGATTGTAGGGGCAATGAGAGCAGTAAGAGTCGTTTTGTAGCTAGATGTGCGAGAATGCATGTAAATG
Organism: Drosophila helvetica; assembly: GCA_963969585.1. Lineage (NCBI taxonomy): Eukaryota > Metazoa > Arthropoda > Insecta > Diptera > Drosophilidae > Drosophila > Drosophila helvetica. Next base: position 43,665,319 of record OZ018401.1, on the reverse strand, counting down.
TTGACGGTGGATCCCTCAGTGGACACGCTGGTATCGCCTAGCCCAGATACAAGTGCAGATGATTGAGTTCTGCTAAGCTGGAGCTGCTGGGCGAACCTGGATGTGACGAGGTGAAGTTGTGAGCCCGAATCTAGTATGGCACGACAAGGAACCAAAACGCCAGACCGATTCTTAACGAGGACCACGGCTGTAGCCAGAAGCACAACATCAGAGTGAAGACCTTGGGCAGCAAGAGAGGTAGACGCAGGTGAATGAGAGCTGCTAACAGAATCCTGAACTGCAGAAATAGCTTCCGATTGAAGCGCTAGATCCGGAGTAGATGGTGGGGAGCTTTGCGTTATGGATTGCAGATTTTCAAAATGGAGCAAACTATGATGACTTCCGTTGCAAACGCGACATTTTCCACTGTTGCATGCGCGAGTGCGATGCCCTGACTTTAGGCAATTAAAGCAGAGGGAAAGCTTCTTCACTTCCTTGTGGCGCAGCAACGGGGACAAGTATGCCATGGCCCGCTGAATGGCAAAAGGTGCATCCAGACGGGTTGGCGGAAGACTTGGAGGCAACAAACGTTTTCCTTAAATGAGGAGTAGAAAGGTTTTTTCCCACCTGAGCGCTACTAGCGGGCGTCGCTGTAGCGTATTCCAAATTCTCCATTTGCCGGCAGCGCTTGTTCAAGAATTCGTAGAACTCGACTGCGGTAGGAATGGCGTCCGACAATGTGTCCTCCCATTTCCTTTGCGTCTTAGCATCCAGCTTCTGCAGCAGAACGTGGATCACCATGCAGTCAGAGATCTCCTCATCCTTTCCCAATGTCCGCAACGCACGCATATGCAAATTGACTGTGTCCGAAAACTCCCGTAGCCTTTTCGGCGATGGCGAATCTACCCTCTTGAGCCCCAGAATCTTCTTGATGTGTGCCTGAAAAACAAGTCGTTTGTTATTAAAACGGTTATCAAGAATATCCAGAGCCGCACGATAATTGGCACTGGAGAGCTCCAATGGTCGAACCGAATCCAAGGCCACATCTGCGAGACACGAGCGAAGATGCTGGAACTTCTCGATGTCGCTAAGGTCCGCATCCGATCCAATGACCGATTTAAACATCGCCATAAAATCCGAGTATTCCACGTACCCACCGGAGAACTTGGGTACCTTCAGCTCAGGAAGCTGATGCTTGTAAGCCATGATGATGGTACTGTGTCCAGAATGGCCTGGCAGGGTGGTTGAATTGGCAGCGGCGCGTGAGTGGTCCATTTCGATAGCGGCAAGCAACTCAGCTTTCAGCGATATGAAGAGTGCATCGAAGTCGTCGCGCATCGCACTCCCAATCTCATCTTGATTGAGAGCTTCCAGCTCATTGTGGGACTTATTGAACTCCCCTCGCATTTCTGCCAGCATATCGATGCGAACGTCGATTTCCGCGGCGGTTAATTTGTCAACTTTATCGCCTGCGAATGATTCGCCAAGCCTTCGCATCCGATTATATACCGACTGAACTTTGCGCTTATAAAGATTCAGTCTGGTATCAACCGTCGCAATATTTCCGCCCGCGGAAGTATTCGGATCGCTGTCCATGGTAAACGGTTTGCAATGCGACGAAACGAAGAATAGAATACTGCTTAAGCGACGGTGCAGAGCGAGAGCGAGAATGAGAGACACGAAATCCAAGAGCTGTGGCTGCAGCCGAGCATGGAATGAGAGACTCGACGATTAGGCGACGGTGAACACCGAGAGCGAGAAAGAGGGACACGAAAAGTCAAGAACCGTGGCCGCGGTCGAGCAGAGAATGAGAGATTCGACGGTTAAAATAACGGAATCTCAGACGACCGACTTGCACATAAAACTGTTCTTAATTGTGCACCAAATGAATTTGTTTGTATTTAACTGCACAGCAACGAATGTATTGTTCGTTATATATGTTTTTTAACGAAAACGCGATTAACAAATGGCTTTAATCGCGTCGGGGTCACCAATGTTTAAGATGCCAAGCTTTTTTGGCACCTATTTATGTCCAGAAACAAAATGAGGACGAATTGATTTAATAATGTTTAATATTTATTTATACAGGTGGCTAGCAGAAGCCGATTGCTTGCTCTTTGCCCAGCCAGATAAATGTTCACGAGATCATATGCAACCAATGCGCAGAGAGATTAGCATAGCACTAAATTCCGCAACGTCGGCAGTTCAATGCTAGAGCCGAAGCGGCGGCTGCGGAGAGCCCTTAGCATACAGAGAGAGCGCAGCAGCGCTGCCGAACGTTAGCGTTTACATGTGTATGTTGTTGTATTAATTTTAAGTACAGTGGGTTCTAATTATGATGGTGCTGCTGGCCCGAACACTATTTAATACAAGAAAAGTATTTCACAGTATTTTGTGGTATTCCGCTAAGTACGGGCGAGTGTGACCAGGTCACACTGCATACCAATAAAATCGGATACAAATTCCAATTTTGTATCAAAGCAATCAGATATGTATTATTTGTGGGCGCTGAGGCGCTGAATGACGACAATGCCCAGATAAAGCACCGCAATATTGGATAAAGAAATAAATAATAAACGATGAACAAAAAAGAACCACCAAAAAGAACGACTTAGTTCACTAAAAAAAATGAACGAACGAACTTATTCAGTAAATTGCACGTTGCTTACTGAAACTAGAACGAACTTCATAAAAAAATATTCACTTATGTGCAAGAACTGAATAAGTTAATTTAAATCGTTCTTACTTGTTTATCGTTCATTTTTGTTCATTCTCATGTTGAAACTATCGACTATACTATATCAACCACCAAGTAGAAATTCAAATACATTTTTGAAGTTCAAAGGTCCATTTATTGTGGTACATTATTTACCTACAAGCTTAAAAATAGAAATAATACTTCGAAAAAAAGAGAGATCAAAATATAACCACTGAAAGTGAAAGATAAAAAAAATAACGATTAAGATGAACAAAAATGAACGACGCACAAAAAAGAACGATTGAGATGGACCTATTCAGTTCGTTCACTTCAGTGAATAGTTCTTTTTGGTTGGTTCGTTCAAAACATCGATGGCAACGATATTTTTTCCAGCCACCTCTAGCAGACTGTCGAACCTGCCGGTGTCAGACTGCCGGTGTCACAAAAGTTATTTTCGGCTTTCTCCTCTCGACTAAACGGTTGCTTCCGCTTTTGACTAAGGTACGCATTTTGTGCGGGATTTATTGCATTCAAGCACTAACCATACAGTACATAGATGAGACATTTCATACAAACGGATGTCGCAAGCGAAGTCTGAGATTTGCAGTACCAAGCGTTCGGCTCGGTACAGCAACTGTTCGGCTCATGACGCGGCGCTAGCCGAAGCCGACAGCAACGAAGGAATGGCATTGGTGTGTGTGTGTTATTATACAGAACAAATTTTTGATTGTAGGCATTGTCAGTTCTTGGGCTCTTGGGTTTTTGGTTTCTGTTTTATTTTGTCTTGCTTCAGCGTATTTGGATGTATGGGTGCACATATATGCTCACGTACATTGTTTAAGTATTGCTGCTGGTAGAACGAAATTTGTGTATCGTTTTTGTTTTGCTTCTTCAGCTTATGCTTATTGAACGGCACGAAATAATTGAAGAATGGGCGGGGTGGGTGGGGGATGGGACACTTGGGCGTGGGAAAAAAATGAATTATTTTATTTGTTTGATTTATTATTATTATATTATTATTATTATTATTGATTTATTATATTATATGTATTAAATTATTATTATATTATATTAAATCGATTAGGAACATCGTTCTAAGAAGAGATCTCGAAACCCCTGATGGCGTTGTTTCATGGAAAATAGTCCACGAATTATTTGAAGTGGATTCCAGAAATTCAACGCGACTCTGCCCTAAATTAACAGCAAAGCATATATATCCAAACAGTTTTGAAAAAATGAAGGTCAAATATGCCACTCAAGTGTTTAGCCATAGTGTGGCCGCTGCTATTCGAACAATGATTAGTTCTGAAGGCTTCAAAGAGTGCAAAGAAAGTGCAGAAGCAACAGCAAAATTTATTGAAAAAATGAACAGATTATTTGACTGCCTCAACAGTCATGTTCTTTTTGATAAAAACCCATATAGGAGTGCATTGCAGAAGGAAAATGTTGTCAATACGACCCTGTTGGATATGCGCAAATATTTTGAAGAATTAAAATATCCACAGGAAGTCTATTGCATAAAGGGTATGATATTAACAATCAACTCTATACTTTCCTTGGCTCAAAATGTTTGGAGTGAAAGAGCTGAACTTTTTTTTATTGCAACATCCAAATTAAACCAAGACCCATTAGAAAATTTGTTTTATTTAATTAGATCTCGCGGTGCAACGAACAATAATCCAACTATGTATGAATTTAATGCCATTATTAGTAAAATGCTTTCTATGAAAGTTCTAACGTCAACAACAGTATCTGGGAACTGTTCTCCCGATGAAGATACGATGTTGGTTAACATTATAAAAGATAATGGGTCAAGTGAGTTGGCATCAGAGTTCAAAACTTTTGATGACGATACCTTGATTTCTACTGACGAAGATTCAGAGTTAGAACTTTCGATAGAAGCAACAGAACTAAATGTCCAAGCCGCAGTTTGTGCTAATGCATTACGATATTTTACAGGGTATTTATTGCAAAAGCTGCTGAAAAAGTATGACAGCAATAAATGCTCTGATCTTTTAAAATCGTCCGAGGAGGTCCGATGTTCATCTGAGTTTTTAATACTCAATAAAAATTTTGGCTATGTCAACAATACGTTAAAGCTTAAAGCTCCTTCTAAATATTTCTTTGCGTTAGTTAAAATTCATTTAGATATTTTTAATAGGCATTTCGAGAAACACTCTCACGAATTCAAGTTAAAAAAAAACATAGTCCAAAAATGTATATTTTATACGTCACGTAAAGATATATATGCAAACTGGTTTAAATTTTCCGATCCGTGTTTTGTCCACCATAATTATTTGCTGAATCTGTTTGTATTGATTTTGATAAGGAAAAATTGTAAATGGATAAGAAGATAGGCAATCAAAATGCAAAATCACACGAGAAAAAACTCAAAATATTGCGGCAGTAGGATTTTGTATATATTTTATATAATAATAATAATAATATATAGATATGTATAAGTTTTTTACTTTTTGTTAATTTTAGATTTTTATTTTTCATTTGTATGTCCATATATCTAATAGATTTAATTCTAGGCGGGGAACATGGATGTGACTTAATTTTGACACATTTAAATAATTAAGTCATATCAAGTCGACTCAAAGGTCAGATTTATATTTGACCCCATTACGGTTATAATGGCCTCCTCGTGGTGTTCCCTGGGTCCCGATCTTCAATCGGGAGCAAATTTGAGCGGCGACTTTATGTAAATATGCATTTATGTTTATATGTGTATGTATTAGGTATACTGTCTATTAAATATAAGTACTAAGTATAGGTAACAGTAAATAAGCATATTTATCATAAAAACGAAGAATAAAAGAAATACGGCAGAAAAAAATTCAAGTGCCGACGGCATTTGCTTAATCTGTATTAAATTTATAATAATTTAGAATAATGTATAATAATGTACATATAATATAATAAATCAATAATAATAATAATAGTATATATTTACATATGCATATCCGCTCATTATATTCATATTTTCTATATTAAGCAAAATTATCATCTAGAGCATATACAAAACAAGAGTTATTCTGATATTATAAGGCAAGTGTCTTCAAAACGTGTCGACTCTAAAAATGCTAAAGTAAAGGGTAACATGCACAGAAATCCAAGAATCTTAAGGGAATTGAGAAATTTCGTTCTACCAGCAGCAATACTTAAACAATGTACGTGAGCATATATGTGCACCCATACATCCAAATACGCTGAAGCAAAACAAAATAAAACAGCAACCAAAAATCCAAGAGCCCAAGAACTGACAATGCCTACAATCAAAAATTTGTTGTGCATAATAACACACACACCAATGCCATTGCTTCGTTGCTGTCGGCTTCGGCTAGCGCCGCGTCATGAGCCGAACAGTTGCTGTACCGAGCCGAACGCTTGGTACTGCAAATCTCAGACTTCGCTTGCGACATCCGTTTGTATGAAATGTCTCATCTATGTACTGTATGGTTAGTGATTCAAGTGAGTTGAAACTTCAAGTATAAGTGAAATTTGTGACTGCACATTATGTGCTGCAATTGTGTGTGCTTTTTTCGCAATTAAAGTCTTGTGTGTTTATTCGGAACGTAAATTACTATTTTATTCGATTCTTGTGTTGTTCTGCATGATTTTCTAGTTGGTATTTGGATTTCGTATAGAATAAATTACAATTTCAGACCTTGTCATTTTTTTTAGCAAAGCCGCCATATTGGATTTTTTTTTCTTCGTGCTAGCCATAACCTTTGATATTTGTAATGAACAAGCCGTATTTACTTGTGGTGTATTTATGATTTCACACATTTTTCGGGTATCTAATTTAATTGAATTTTCCATCTTAATCCGCCATCTTGAATTTTATTCCTACTTTCTGATGACGTCAGGTATATTTTGTCAATTATCGAAGTGGAACAAAAAGGAACACCGTTTACGTTTGCTGCCAAACGAAGGCCATGCAGTCGCGGCACCAGCAAACCTGTATCACCATCGCAACGGCAACGAAGTGCTTGAGCAGGAGCAGTTCTCGAAAGGGAATCTCCTTACCCCACATATGCAGCCAACAGTGCTCGTTAAAAGCCCGTGCGGCACTCATGTTGCGGCTTCGACACAGCCACGGCTGGCATATGATGCGAACTGTGTCGCATCGAGGATGGCCAGTTTCTCAATGTGAGTTCAATAGATCCCTGCTTCTCTGCACTCATCAAGATTGCTGGCTTGTTTTATGTATGTTTCCTATCGCAGCGCGAAGATCCGGCTGAACGGCAGAATGCTGAAGATGCTGATATGCCGATGTGACTCATCCTTCACGCGATCAATGTGAAATCCCCAGTGTTGTGGGGGCTGCCGCCTCCCATGATCCTTTCGGGCTTCATACCGCACCCCACTGCAGTTCTTTCTGGTCAGCCATCAGGCCATTTAGGGGACGGCCAGGCCGACGCGTTATGTGACTGAGAATACGGGCAACCTGGATATCGATCTCCTACAGCAATCTATGTCACGTTTCCACGTTGCAACCGCGCCGTGTCGTATCCGGCTCCGGCATATCTAGCACATTTAGCTGCCGCCCGTGGGCGGGTCTATCTGACCTGGTGTGTATTATATTCGTGCTGGTATTCGCATATTTATGTAATGATTTCCTTACAGCGCCCAAAAGTTCCACTCTACCAACGAGGATTATGATAAGCAGTTGATTGTTCCACAGTTGAGAAAAATCCGTATTTCGTTTGTTGTTTAGACAATACTTTTAATGTCTAATAGAGAATTTCTCAAATGGATTCTATAAACTAACCTTGAAAACAGAAGATTATCAATTGATTCAGAGTAAGTAAATACAATTCTAATTTGTTGTATGTATTCAGACCCAGCATGTGGAGGATAATATTACAGTATTACTATAAATACCGCAAACATAATGATTTTTAATGTCTATAAGCTTACTGCGCATATGATCAATCGAATTCTCAACCAAGTTCACAGCGCTATTGTTATCTCCATAAATTGCTATCGGTTTTTCGTTTAAGTGCAATTTCATTTCAACCCCACATACTATGCATACTCTGCTCCCAGCGCATGAATGCATTTCCGAAATAAGATTTGCGGTCGACGCCATATGTTTATATATGTATATTGTCACGGTTCTACGGTTCGTATTCCGAATTAAAGAACGTCACGTATTTTGGCCAAGAATGTGTCAATCGCTTCAACTTCCTCAGCGTCTAAAGGTTCAGGCGGATATTCAGTAAGTCACCTAGTATTTCATTAAACAGGGCCAGATATGAGCGTGGTTTTAACAGTGATGTTCTGGTTGGTTTTGGTTCTTAAATACATACATTTATGTTATAAATACATTTATTGACGATAATATTCCCCTTTTTTATGTTTTTAAGATGGAAACTTCCAGGGTAGCGAAAAATGGGTTTCGGATCATAATGATCCCCTGTATGGGTCGAAGTGAAACAGCCTTAAAGGGATTTATAGCCAGATCCAACCCGCTATCAACTGATCAACGTCCGTCGAACGCCATCGAAATACGCCATATGGAGCGATATTCCATCGCGGCAGGCCGATGGGGTCGTTACGGGATGGAGGTACGCCGCGGACAAGGCGGGACCGGCCGACCGGAACAGAGGAATCGAACGAGTGAAACTACCCGTTTGACGAGGTCCAACCCGAGCCGCAGGACCCTGCAGAGGAGCTTCCACAGGGCAGCATAATCGAAACATAATCTTTCGAACATCAATCAAAACAAAACAAAACCAATCGTGATCAAGCATCATTAATACCATGATTTGCTGCGTTATTGTTGTTTAACGTCATCATACGCACTTCCTTCCAACTGGCTCTCCCTCCCAATACAATAATAACAATGTGGTTCCAGGAACCATTGCAGATGGTGTAGATACAGAACCAAAACCAGCGCCATATCATACCATACCATAACTTCAAATTAAAGCAAAAAACAAAAAACAAAATTATTAGAGCAGACGTTAGTAGGTCAAACAATTAAAACGAAGTGACGCCTGGTTTCGCTTGCGCTCGCCGTTTTATAGAAATCGGCAGCGTCGCCATTTTCGAAAATGAGCTCGAGGCAGCGCAGTAACGTCGCCCGAATTCTGTCCGGCAAGAGTGAGAGAGATATATCGGCTGTCGCTTGCGTGTGTGTTGCTTCTGCGTACACAAAAAAAATAAATCAGACGACAGCGCAGCCGCCCTCAGTCGGCGTCGGTCATAAGATTATTGAGCAACAGTGAACACAATATTTATTCGGACACCTTTGTTTTTCAACTTTATTCATTAATAATGTAAAAGGTATATTAGGTAAAATAAAATTAAATAATTCATATTGAAGATCAACATTCTTAACATATATTTTATGCATAAAATTATGCGATTTCAGCTTCAACATTAGATAAATCCTCAAATCAAATGAAAAAGGAACTTTTTTTCGACCAAAATTATTCGTACACTTCATAAAATATTGAAAAGCATCTTCTTTTTTTTAATTGTTTAGCCTTTTAATACTTGGTGGGCTCTCCCTTAGCATTGATGACAGCTTGTTAACGTCGACCCATACTGTTAATTAAATTGTTTATCTCATTTACCGATTAGCCTTTTCCCACACAGCACATTTACGGGGAACGGTGGGATTTTTCGACAGGTGTGAAACATCGATTCCCACTGGCCACCATCCACCATCCATTGAAAACACAGCTGACAATAACAAACAACAAATTTGTGCCTTTTCCCACACAGCACATTTACGGGGAACGGTGGGATTTTTCGACAGGTGTGAAACATCGATTCCCACTGGCCACCATCCACCATCCATTGAAAACACAGCTGACAATAACAAACAACAAATTTGTGCTCTACATTTTTGTGAAAATAAACAAATATGGACAATTTAATTATGGCTCCGACTGTTAACCATCAGCAACAAATGTTGTGCAAAAATTGATGGTGGCGTTGGGCAAAAAAGAGGAAATTGATGAGGAAGAATATATTAGTCATGGTCTTCCAAATGTACTTCATTTTAATTAACTTCAGATAAAGATTTACGCAAGTGAACATGGGCTCTCCAGGAAGGTGCAACGATTCGACATTATATGAAAAGTCGAGCCTTGCACAACGGATCGAAGCGTCGGCAATATTGGAGGAAAAATCGAAGGAAATTTGCCGAATGTCGGTACCAGTAATAAGCAAAACATTGTTTAAACAAATACAAATTTCTTTTTATTTATTCGCCTTCTTCTCCTGAAGATATTGGAGCATTTCAAATTGAAAATTGAGCATCTGTCATTAAAAAAAGTCCTGGCTCCTCGCCATTTTCTGGAGAATATCAGTTATTCTTGTCATTCATTGTTTACATTTTCACAGTGAATTCCATTTTTTTCGCTGTGAATGTCAATTTTTCAGAGTTGTATTTGAAAACATCGGCTAAATATCGCATAGAAAAGTACGGTTTAGGAACATCCAAAATGGATGGTGGAACTAACTGGGAGATTTCGGAACGAAAAACCATTACGGACCATCCCCGAATTGGGTGGGGGATGGTGGATGGTCGCCTGTGGGAACAGGCTATTAGACTCCACTTCGAAGAGTGGGTTTACTTTCGTCGCTAATGTAAGCGATTTAGGCGGTACCAATCGAGGATTCTTTAAAGAGCTTGGTATGGACTTAGATAAGCTCTGGTAATTTGATAGCCTCGTTGGTATATTCTCAGCATCTCAAAATGTTTCCTTATACGCAGGTTTTTGTTTCGGGAAAGGCGAATTAACGCGTTTGCTGACGTTCCACATCTCATTTAACTCCTGCGAAACCATTTTATAGACCACGGTTTTTGTAGAGCTCCTGGATTCGAAAGCAGGAGATTTATCCATCACTCACAAAATAAGTTCGCGGCGTTTTTAAAAATTGCTGACGTTCCACATCTCATTTAACTCCTGCGAAACCATTTTATAGACCACGGTTTTTGTAGAGCTCCTGGATTCGAAAGCAGGAGATTTATCCATCACTCACAAAATAAGTTCGCGGCGTTTTTAAAAATTGCGAAAGGCAAAAAGTGAAAATGGCGACATATTTTTGCAGAGCAAAACTAAATTAGGGGGAAAGTTGTGAGCCGCGTACTCAGTCAGTATATATGTATGTGAGTTTACGATAAATGTAATTTATTACATGTTCGCCAAAGAGACAAATTGAATTTTAGCCAAAAAGGAAAAACAAACTTAAGTCGAACGTTTTTTACATCTTCTTTACGTCTTCTCTACATTTCCACATCTACATACGTCTTTACTACGACTCGTGGAAATGTGTGCGAGCGAGAGAGGGAATGAGAAAGCGCTTGGAAGGCGTTGCGTGGCCACTGAAATTTCGTTTGTTCTTTCTGGCTATACAATTTTCCGACCTGATCCAGATTCGGCAATCTGGTACATACGGTTATTTTCCATGATTCTGCGATTTTGGTTTTCTCGTGTCTTAAAAATTGTGGATTCCACAGATTTTCGTTCTTTGTGGGGGGGGGGAAGGGGGCGGGGCGAAACTTCGAAATACACATGTAACAGTGTGATATGACAGGAGCCTGGGTTCAAAATGTGGTTGCTCTAGATCTTTTAATCTCTGAGATATAGGCGCTAATAAGGACGGGCAGACGGACGGACGGACAGACGGACGGACAGACAGACATAGCTATATCGACTCGGCTATTGATGCTGATCAAGAATATATATACTTTATGGGGTCGGAAACGCTTCCTTCTTTGTGTTACACACATCCATTTTTTCAACAAATCTAATATACCCCTTCATTCTCCGAGTACCGGGTATAATAAATAATACATTTCTCAGCATGACGCGCTGCATCATGAGCTGAACGTTACGGCACCAGAGCCGAAGACCCTGGGACCACATATTGAAAGTTCGTCAGCGGCATTTTCTTTATCAGACAAAATATGCCCTGTGCCGCTCGCACGAAGCACACAAAGCTAACAATAGAAAGAACTTGCATGTGTGACGCACAGAACTTCAAGTATATGTGTGCGTACTTGTGCCGAGCTGCCGAGTTCGCAAGAAAAAAATATTTCTATGAGATTTCTTGAGCCACAAATGTATATACAGTATGTCAACTAATTGTTTGCAAAATGAAAAAAGTCACAAAATTTCAACTTTAACATCATTATTTATTAGGAAATGCACTTGTTTTCATGTTCAGTCTTCCACAATATTTTTCTTCAACGTATTCTTAAATGAAATATGTAACAAAAATAATAAAAAGATAAACAGAAACATAAAAATTCAAAAAAACAAAAAAAAACAGAAAATTTTAGCTGTCTATTAATTCTTTGCAAAATGCAAACATTAAATCTTAAAAACGCTATATCTTTTCAACAATGTTTAATAATTGGCTAATATTTTGTATGCCCGCCATTGGCATCTATACCAGCCGTGAGGCGACGCGACATCGAGGATATAAGTTCATTTATATTATAATACTCCGGTATTTTTTGCCACTCCTCATTTATTGATTTTATCAAATGTAGTTTTGAAGTCGGACGACGTTTACCAACCCTTTTCTTCAGCAATGCCCACAAATTTTCGATTGGATTGAGATCCGGACTCTGGGCGGGCGTGTCGACCACTTTTGTACAATTGTACAGCAGCCAATTGCGACACAGGTACGATTTGTGCTTCGGATCGTTGTCTTGACAAATCAATCTGTCCCTATCCCCACACAGAGACTAAAGAAAGAGATGGAGAGAAAGAACATGCCTAGCAATATCATACATATGTCCAGAACAATTACCGCCCGCCCAGGCAATGATTTACATACATATGTACGTATATATGTATGTACATATATATGTATTTCAAAACCAATGTAAATATACATATGTAATATAGTATGCGTATATGCTGTTTGAATGAGCCATTATAGTTAGGGAGTTTGAAACCAAAACATTAACCTCCTACCACCCCACGCAATCGAATTAGAAGGAGTATGTATGTTAACACATATATGTATGTATGTATGTATGTATATAGAATCGGCTCCGATTGCTCCAAATTTCTCTATTCTCTTCTCTCTTGACTCTCGCGGAAAAAACGGCGGAATTTTAGTAGGCATTGTTTTGGTATGACCAGTCGATATCGAGCCAAGGAGAGCGATAGAGACTTTCCGATTTCCGATCGCGATAAAATACGTTAATTGATCCCATTTAAACTAGTTTAGCTCTTAACTTATTAAATACAAGTAGTGCTTGCTCATTAAGATATAGGGCTTTAGTTTTTCTGTGCTGATCGTCTGTTAGAAGCTATTAACTATTAGCTGCTAACTGCGTCGGTGCTTCGCGCTCTTTTCGGTGCCGCTGCTGACGTCGCTGCTTTCTGGAGACTGAGGCCGGACGTCGCTGCTTCTATAGCGGCTGAGGACGGACGTCGCTGCTCTCGCCAGGGGACATATTTATGTCATATATTTTATTATTTCTTTTTTTCTTCTTTTGTAGTTGTATAGCGTTTTATAGTAATTCTATTTATTTAATTAAATTTTATATAATCAATAATAAATATTATTAATAATATAATTATCATTAATATACATATATTAATTAATAATATATATATATTAATTAATTAATTATATTATTATTACTTAATTATAAAATTAATTATTGATTTTATAATATAATTTAATACAATTATTAGTTATTTATTTCATTTTATTTTTATTAGTTTTTTGTTGTTTTATTATCTTTATATTTTATTTTATTATATTTATATTATTATACATTATTATTATTATATCTGTATATTATTATGCTTCGAAGGAATAGGCAATCTGCTTCTCAACAGTCTCAGAGACGTAAATTGCGAAACAGATCAAATAGAGATAAAAATTTAGAAAATTTAGAAATTGTTGAAAACAGGGAAGCAGCAGCAGCGCAGCAGCAAGAGAATGAGGGTCAAAATCAGGTGACTGCTATGCAGGTTTTCGGTGTAGGTCAGGAAGAGCAGGCAGCCGTCTCTGGCGAACAGATAGTGAATTCTGTAGGAACAAGTGTTGCGATAAATCCACAGAATAGACGACAAGTGGCCGAAACTAGACGTCGGTCCAGACGAAGACTCAACCTAAGGTATAGGGCCAGAGAGCAGACCCAGAATACTGCCGAACATATAGTTAGACGAGAAGACGCACAGATTAGACGTGATGAACAAGTGACCGATACTCGGCGTCGGTCCTCACGAAGACAGGACCCAGTCTATAGGGATATTGAACAGGCACAAAATACAGTAGGACATATAGTTAGACGAAGGGACCCACAGATTAGACGTGACGAGCAAGTGACCGATACTCGGCGTCGGTCCACACGAAGACAGGACCCAGACTATAGGGATAGAGAGCAGGCAGAAAATACAGTAGGATATATAGTTAGACGAAGGGACCCACAGATTAGACGTGAGGATCAAGTGACCGATACTCGGCGTCGGTCCACACGAAGACAGGACCCAGACTATAGGGATAGAGAGCAGGCAGAAAATACAGTAGGACATATAGTTAGACGAAGGGACCCACAGATTAGACGTGAGGAGCAAAGGACAAATACAGAGAGGCGACAGCGCATACGTACAAATAATGACAGGAAACGGATATTAGAAAGAGCCCAGGATAGAGCTCGCAGGATCCAAGAAAGGAGCTTAGTAGATCGCAGGCGTATCTCGCGAGCTAGAGAAACTCTGGCACGCCAATCTGCTCGTAACGCAGCTCGACAGTCAGCAATTGACACTGCCAGAGCTATTAGTAAGAGAGTTAGCCAACATAGAAGCGTTAGCAGTAATAGAATTGAGCAAAATTTAAGAAACGCCTCCCGAATGCAGCAAGAACGATCAAATATCTCCCAGGAAGATAGGGCACATATAGGACCCAGAATAAGGCTTAGTGGCCTAGAAGCTCTAAAAGTAGTTTATAATAGGAATGTAAAGCTGGGTCCTGATCAGGTCTGCCCTTCTTGTAAAGGCCTGTGGTTCCCCAAACAAATTTCTACGATTACTCACGTCTTTTTAGAAAGTTATTGCGAGTTTAGTGCTGAAATATTCGCTCTTGAAAGCCTTCTAGAATTCCCTTCTGATTGCCCAAAATTAAAATTCTGCAGAACATGTCACAGTAACATTAGGAAGCGTAAAAAGCCTAAGCTTTTCTTCAATGAACTAGATTTTCCTAAACTGCCCGACTGCTTAAAGGGGCTTACTCCATTAGAGGAACGACTGATTTCTCCTCGACTTCCATTTATGATAATTAAGCCTATATTGCCAGGGGGGAGAGGCCAAAATGCCATTAAAGGAGCAGTTGTAAACGTCCCTATTTCGGTAAGCGATATCGTGAAGGAGCTTCCAAGAGCTTTCCATGAAGCCCAGGTTATCCAGCTCCACCTGAAGCGTAGAAAAGAGTATCTTCTTGCCTTCATGGCTGAAACCATTAGACCTTCCAAAATTTTTGAAGCACTTCGTTATTTAGTTGGCACAGATTTGTATAAAAAGCACAATGTCGTAGTTAATGAGCAATGGATCTCTGGTTTCACATCCGATATTGTTCCATTCGTAGCATCTCAAGCAGACGCAGCCTTTTTAGAAAGTATGCAGGATAGAGATAGGAATGTAGCCACAGAGCCAGCCCATCCCGACGAGGAGTTAGAAGCCGAAGAGCTCAATCCTGGCGGTCAGGAAACTCTGCTTGAAAATAACATACCATTCGATGATAGGATTATAAAAATCGCACCAGGGCAAGGCCAACGACCTCTTGATATGATCCTAGATATTGACTCGGAAGAGTTATCCTTTCCCACTATTTATGCAAGAGTCAAGAGACAATCTTCAGAAAGTTTTACAACCATTGTTAGATCAGAGCTTCGAAATGCAGATAGGAGAGGTTGTAGAACTGATAAACTATTCTTTAATTACAAAATGTTAGAACTCATTAAGATTCGAAATAATATTTCTATCTGCTTACGTAAGCGGAGCACTTCCAGTGCAGTAACGGCAGCTAACGCTCTTAATGAGAATTTCATAGGGGGACTTATTAACCACGATGAGGGATATAGGGTTCTTTGAGATATTCGTTCGTCTCCGGCTCATAAGGAGGATGAAAAGAAGAAGGTTATGGCCATGATTCGTCAGTTCGGCCTGCCGACTTTTTTTCATCACTCTGTCCGCTGCTGAAACGCGGTGGCCAGAGTTGCTTATTTTGCTCAAAAGAAACGTAGATAGAGAGATCATTACCGAAGAAGAGGCAATGAATCTACACTATAACGAAAAGGAGCGTCTCATCAAGGCAGATCCAGTCACTTGTGCTAGGTATTTTGATCATAGGTATCGTGAGCTTTTAAAAGTTATGAGGAATCCGCAGGGCATTTTCGGAGAAAACTTCATCATCAAATTTTATTGGCGTGTTGAATTTCAACAAAGAGGTTCCCCCACATTCACGGTATGTTTTGGCTGAAAGATGCCCCAGCAGTGGACTTAACCAGTACTGAGTAAATTTCAACAGTTGTAGCCTTCATTAATACACATATTACAGTAGATGTCACAGACTCAGAATTAGCCCCGTATCTAGAATACCAAAAGCATAGGCATACAAACATGACATGTCTTAAAAAAGTCAATAAAAGTGGAAAAAAAAGTTTGTAGATTCGGTATTCCATACCCTCCAATGCCCCAAACGGAGATATTGTGTCCAATGCCGGAGGAAACTCCAAACCTTGATTTTCACCAAGGAAATTTTAAGAAAATTCATGACCTACTAAATTCTGATCAATCCTCTGATATGATTGATCACTTGAGCATATTTGAGAATTTTCTTGCACACGAACAAGTGAGCCTCAATTACGAGGACTACAAATATGCAATATGTTCTGGTTTAAAAAAACCAAAAATTTTTCTAAAGAGGTCATTTGCTGAAATTTGCGTTAATGCTTATAATAAACACATTCTTTCAATGCAAAGGGCCAATATGGATATCCAATACATTTTGGACCCTTATGCATGCTGTAGCTATATAATAAATTATATAAATAAATCCAAAAGGGGTATTTCAAAGCTTATGCGCGAGGCTGTAAGGGAAGTGCAAGGGGGCAATTACACGATTAGGCAAAAGCTACAGCACATTGGTCACAAATTCATTTCTGGCACTGAGATATCTGCTCAGGAAGCCGTATATTGTTGTCTAGGCATTCCGTTGTCCGGAACTAGCAACAAATGTGTTCAAATAAATACTTTCCCTCCAGAGCAACGAATTCGAATGCTCAAATCTACAAGCATCCTACAAAATATGAATCAGGAGTCCACTGACATATTCGTCAAAGGATTGCTGGAGCGGTATGAACAAAGACCAACCAATCTTCAGGGCCTGTGTTTAGCCGATTTTGCAGCAAATTATGAATTTTCCAAAAGCGGGAAAAGAGCTGGCCAGAATAGCGATAATGAAGAGGACGAAGAAATTGAGGCACTAGTAGAAGTGTTTATGCCTCTCCGCGATAATAGTGGTTATATTAGGGAACGGACCAAGCCATCAATTTTGAAATATATAAGGTTTAATATAAATACAGATAGGTCTAACTATTTTAGAGCATTAGTTATGCTGTTTTATCCGTGGAGAGATGAAGAAAGAGATTTAGTGAACGCAAATTGCGAGATTGTTTATAACAATCATCAGGATTTAGTTATTTCAAATTTCAAAAAATACAATGCGTTAGCAGACTTAGAAGACGTGCTTAGGAGGGCCATGGAAGCCGAAGCCAATAGGGAGGAAGATTTAGGTGAAGAGGCAGCTGATGAGGCAATTGATGAGGAGTTCAGGGCTTTAGCGATTCCCGAAATAAGTTCTCAAATAGATGTTCTGAACTTGAATGACCAGGCAACGGATCAAGATAGGAGTATTCGATTAATTAAGCTTCCTCCGATTGTTTCCCTTACTTTGTTAGCCAATTTAATTAAATCGCTTAATTTGAAGCAAAAAGCTTATCTCACCCATGTTCTGCATAATGTGAGAAATAAGGCAGTTTTGTATGAGTTTGTAGGTGGCGGCGCAAGTGTCGGCAAGAGTAGAATAATATCTACAATTTTTCAGACCATTTCCCAGTCCATAATCCCACTCCATGTTTTCTTTACCTCTCAATCAGTCTAACCATGCCTTTAAACAGTTGGGTCCAGATTTGTTAAATACCTTGCGTTCAAGATTTATTGATCTTAAAATTCTTATAATTGACGAAATTTCGATGGTCGGTGAAAAAATGTTTTCATATTTGGATAGGCACTTAAAACAAATATTTTCAAGGCCCGAGACTCCTTTTGGTGGCATTTCTGTTATCGTGTTCGGCGATTTAAGGCAGTTATAACCAGTAGGTGATCGTTGGATATTTAAATCCTCTTAAGGAGCGCATAATCCATACAGTGCGATAGTTGGTTTTAGTCACTGGGATGGCTTCAAGTTTTTCGAACTTACAGAGATAATGCGACAGCGAGATGACCACGCTTTTGCAACCGCACTAAATAACATGGCATCGGCCGAAATGACGTCGGAAGATTGTGAATTGCTTAGGAACCGAATAGTTGACGGCAGTCAAGCTCCAAGAGATGCGATCCACTTATTTTATAGCAATAGCGAGACAGATAAGTACAATAAGGAGAAGCTATCATCGATAATGACTGCAGAATATACTTCAATAGCTTTAGACTGCATCAAAGCCGAACATCTTAACGAAGAAATCAAAACCAAATATCTGGACTCTGTTAAGAGCTTCAAAACTTCGAATACACAAGGTTTGTGTACTTCATTGGTTCTCAAAACCACGGCTAAATATATGATGACAGTCAATGTAGATACATCAGATGGTCTTGTTAACGGAGCCACTGGTGTTTTAATGCAGATAGATCTCAGCTCAACCAATACTCCCGAACTTCTTTGGATACATTTTCTCGAGGAAAGCGTAGGAGTTAACGCACGGTCGAAACGCAGCCATAGTAACGAATCTTCATGGACGCCAATTCAGAAAACTATAAAAAGTTTTCAATACCATCAAAACGAACAAGTTACTATTGACCAAAAACAGTTTCCGATTGTAGCTGCA
This sequence comes from Drosophila helvetica, assembly GCA_963969585.1. NCBI lineage: Eukaryota > Metazoa > Arthropoda > Insecta > Diptera > Drosophilidae > Drosophila > Drosophila helvetica. Next base: position 43,646,540 of record OZ018401.1, on the reverse strand, counting down.
GAAGCTATAACCATTCATAAGAGTGAGGGAGCTACATACAGCAAAGTGGTCGTCCACACTTCATCCAATATGCAAAGAGAAGCGCTGTATGCAGCTTGTAGTAGGGCCACCAGTGCGAATGGACTTTATATCGTTGGACCATTCATTCCTCCGAAACCCAAGCGGGACTGTTCTGTCGCGAAGGAGATGGAGAACTTACGTTCCCCTAAGTTACTTCACACCCACTTCGATTGTTTACTCAATCCGTCCGACCTCAATATTTTCTTCCATAATACGGAAAGCTTGCACTGCCATTTTACCGATGTCCGTTCTGATCAACTAATGCTCAAGTCTTCTATTTTGTGCTTCGTTGAGGCTTCCACTTACTCAAATGAAGCTTATATTATTCCTGGCTATTCCACTGCAGTGCGGCTAGATTGCCCGTCCGTAGCCAGCGGAGCGAGACCGAAAAGAGGCATTTTAATATTTATTAGGAATGAACTTTTAGATCATTGTAGTAATTTTGAAAGTGATCGATTTTATGCAAATTCCGGAAGCTTAGCATATCCAGTGTTCGAGTATGCTTTGTTTAAGTACAAATTTCTAGGTTTTATTGTTATTTATAGAACCCCCACGTATCCGTTGTCAAAGTTCAAAACTGAGTTTCAGGACTTACTTCAAAGAAATCAGTTTGTAAATAGAAATTGCTTAGTGTTAGGAGATTTTAATTTATGCCTTCATAAACTTTCAGGCTGCTGTAAGGAAATTTATGAATTCCTTTTAGAAAGGAATTTTAGGTCATTGTTAGGTTTGGACTCGTCCACAACCAATTGCGACACGCATATTGACTGGGCGTTTTCAAACATTTCCGATAGCAGGGCCACCGCGCGCACCTATGAGACTATCTATAGTTCCATAGTGGAATTTTAGTTAATGTTAGGGAGGCAGAAAATTAGTTTTTCTATAGTTATCTGGCATAAGTACCTACCGCCCGCCCCCGTACGAACCGTAAGCCCGCTTGGCAGGAACCTGCAGGGGACACGTATTCTTTATTATTATATTATATTATATTATATTATATTATATTATATTATATTATATTATATTATATTATATTATATTATATTATATTATTACATTTTATTTTGTTAAGTTTATATTATCTACATATGTTTATTATTAATCATTTTTAAGTATTTAGGTATTCTTTAAGTATATCCATTGCATCACGATGGCCTCCCCGTGGTGTTCCCTGGGTACCAATTTAATGCATAAAGTTGAATGTATTCAATTGGTAGCTAATTCGAGCGGCGTTTACGTATAAAATATATTTTATAAGTTACATACGAGTAGATAATATACTTTACTATACTATTATATACTAATATACTATATACTAACTGAGTACCGGGTATAAAGTAGAGCCGCGGCGTAGACGCGGCTCACAACGTTCCCTCTCGTTTAAAACTGATTATTTATAGTAATGAAACATAACTTCCTTCAATTTAGCGAGAAACACTGATATTTTCAGTATGAAGGGAAATGTTGAGGTTGAGCCAGTTCCATGGCTGGACATTGATATTTCCTCAATGGACTTTGGCTGCTGACTTAGCCATAGAAGACCCGAACGGAGAAGAAGAAGCCGAAATATATAGCCAGCTTACCGATGACTCCATAGACATCCCAGGCTATCTAATTCGACGATTGTCATTAGACTGCATTGACAAAGAAAATGCAACATTCACTTATGTTGATATGGTGTCAGCGGGTGGGCTGAAGAAGCCATCAACAGAATTTTTTGAAAAAATTAAAGATCTTGAAGGTATATTCAACAAATTCAATGGCAACAATATTTGTCAGACGGTTTAAACGTGTATTTTAACAACAATTCAGATAAAGAATTAACAGTTATTCTGTCGTTTTGCGGATTCACTGTTAATTCAATATATATAGGAAAAACGAATATAACTGATCAAATTGGAGAACTCATCGAAAAGTACTGCATTAACCTCAGATCTGCCATATTGATGATAACAAATCGAAATTTCAACGCGCTGAATCCTGTTGTAAGCATGCCAAGCGTACAAGACCTTACAGTATGTCGGAATGGACCTGCTCCAGTACGTAAATCCATACTGTAAATATTTGACTTTCTTTTGCATTTCGATGGACCAGGGTAAGAAATTAAAAGAACTCAATGCAATAGAATTTCCTTAACAAGTGCTTTACATTTGTTTCAGCGCAACATATTCGGCAACTGATTCACTTGGAAATATTGAGAGGGGCGTCGAGCGATATTCCAATTATTTTGGAAATATGCTCCCATCTTCCGAAACTTGACCGTTACCGGATTAAGATCTAGAACAGATTAAAATAGATTATATATATCCTGAATTGGATAAGCTAGAACTAGCCCATTTGGAAATTGAATTGGACTTTCCAATATGTCCGAGACTCAAAAGTTTGAAATTCGATTGGATAACATTTAAAATGGAAAACATCGCTGACATTATTGCCAAGTACGGAAACACATTGGAGCGTCTAGTATTATTGTCTTTCGATCGTCGAGAAAAATTATATGCACAGCACACAATAAAAGCTCTCAAAAAGTGTAAACGCTTACAGTTTTTTTACGCCAGAGATAAAATTACAATTTTTATTCTTCAATTTTCTGGAGTCATTTGTTACCGTTTTAAAAGAAAATGGGTTCAACCCAGAGAGGCGTTTTCAAATAGAAGTCGACTGGGCAAAACTGGATGTACAGGAATTGGTGAGTGTTTGCTCTTGAGTGAACTTTTTGATCATATGTAGAACTTTTTTTGTTACAGATGAACAAATTCCGCAATTCTGAAGTAATAAAGTAAAATGATGTAATCAAGTCCCAGACGAGCTGTTAAAGTCAGAAAATCGGTCCATTTATTTAGTAAATCATCGGAAACCCATTTTTACGGATCGAAAAATTTTAAAACTCCAATATGGTGCTTAAAGAGGATCTTGGACAGAAGAATATATTGCTCAGTCCATAACCTTATATGCTGCCAGTTCCAAAGGGTACAAGCTGCTAAGAAGAATAAAAATCCCCTTACCTGCATTTTCCTGCAACATTGGACAAATAGAATACAAATTTCTCCTGGAATTCTGCAACCCGTTACAAAAATTATGAAAGCAGCAACTCAAATGTCTGAGGTTCAGAAACTTTGTGTTTTTAGTTATGACGAAATGAAAATTCGTAAAGCTTACTGCTACGATAAGTCCACTGACACAAATTGAAAAACGGCTAATTACGTACAAGTTGGAATTTAAGTAACAAATTATTACGTTAACTAGTTGAAAAATTCGAATAGGATAAGTTGCCGATTGGAAACTATATTTTATGAATTTGATTGCCAAATGACAACGGAAATTATGAAAAGCATTTTGTAGCCTTTTGCCACACAACACATTTACGGGGAGCGGTGATATTTTTTGGCCGATGCGAAACATCGATTCCCACTGGCCACCATCCACCATCCTTTAAAAACACAGCTGACAATAACAAAAAAAATGTGTGCTCCACATTTTTGTGAAAATAAACAACAAATATTGAAAACTCCGACTGATGGCTGATGGCTGATGGCTCCGACTGTTAACCATCAGCAACAAATGTTGTGCAAAAATTGATGGTGGCGTTGGTCAAAAATGAGGAAATTATGATAAGCAGTTGATTGTTCCACAGTTGAGAAAAATCCGTATTTCGTTTGTTGTTTAGACAATACTTTTAATGTCTAATAGAGAATCTCTCAAATGGATTCTATAAACTAACCTTGAAAACAGAAGATTATCAATTGATTCAGAGTAAGTAAATACAATTCTAATTTGTTGTATGTATTCAGACCCAGCATGTGGAGGATAATATTACAGTATTACTATAAATACCGCAAACATAATGATTTTTAATGTCTATAAGCTTACTGCGCATATGATCAATCGAATTCTCAACCAAGTTCACAGCGCTATTGTTATCTCCATAAATTGCTATCGGTTTTTCGTTTAAGTGCAATTTCATTTCAACCCCACATACTATGCATACTCTGCTCCCAGCGCATGAATGCATTTCCGAAATAAGATTTGCGGTCGACGCCATATGTTTATATATGTATATTGTCACGGTTCTACGGTTCGTATTCCGAATTAAAGAACGTCACGTATTTTGGCCAAGAATGTGTCAATCGCTTCAACTTCCTCAGCGTCTAAAGGTTCAGGCGGATATTCAGTAAGTCACCTAGTATTTCATTAAACAGGGCCAGATATGAGCGTGGTTTTAACAGTGATGTTCTGGTTGGTTTTGGTTCTTAAATACATACATTTATGTTATAAATACATTTATTGACGATAATATTCCCCTTTTTTATGTTTTTAAGATGGAAACTTCCAGGGTAGCGAAAAATGGGTTTCGGATCATAATGATCCCCTGTATGGGTCGAAGTGAAACAGCCTTAAAGGGATTTATAGCCAGATCCAACCCGCTATCAACTGATCAACGTCCGTCGAACGCCATCGAAATACGCCATATGGAGCGATATTCCATCGCGGCAGGCCGATGGGGTCGTTACGGAATGGAGGTACGCCGCGGACAAGGCGGGACCGGCCGACCGGAACAGGGGTATCGAACGAGTGAAACTACCCGTTTGACGAGGTCCAACCCGAGCCGCAGGACTCTACAGAGGAGCTTCCACAGGGCAGCATAATCGAAACATAATCTTTCGAACATCAATCAAAACAAAACAAAACCAATCGTGATCAAGCATCATTAATACCATGATTTGCTGCGTTATTGTTGTTTAACGTCATCATACGCACTTCCTTCCAACTGGCTCTCCCTCCCAATACAATAATAACAATGTGGTTCCAGGAACCATTGCAGATGGTGTAGATACAGAACCAAAACCAGCGCCATATCATACCATATCATACAATACCATACCGTACAAATAAAATAACTTCAAATTAAAGCAAAAAACAAAAAACAAAATTATTAGAGCAGACGTTAGTAGGTCAAACAATTAAAACGAAGTGACGCCTGGTTTCGCTTGCGCTCGCCGTTTTATAGAAATCGGCAGCGTCGCCATTTTCGAAAATGAGCTCGAGGCAGCGCAGTAACGTCGCCCGAATTCTGTCCGGCAAGAGTGAGAGAGAAATATAGGCCGATGGGGTCGTTACGGAATGGAGGTACGCCGCGGACAAGGCGGGACCGGCCGACCGGAACAGGGGAATCGAACGAGTGAAACTACCCGTTTGACGAGGTCCAACCCGAGCCGCAGGACCCTGCAGAGGAGCTTCCACAGGGCAGCATAATCGAAACATAATCTTTCGAACATCAATCAAAACAAAACCAATCGTGATCAAGCATCATTAATACCATGATTTGCTGCGTTATTGTTGTTTAACGTCATCATACGGACTTCCTTCCAACTGGCTCTCCCTCCCAATACAATAGTAACAATGTGGTTCCAGGAACCATTGCAGATGGTGTAGATACAGAACCAAAACCAGCGCCATATCATACCATATCATACAATACCATACCGTACAAATAAAATAACTTCAAATTAAAGCAAAAAACAAAAAACAAAATTATTAGAGCAGACGTTAGTAGGTCAAACAATTAAAACGAAGTGACGCCTGGTTTCGCTTGCGCTCGCCGTTTTATAGAAATCGGCAGCGTCGCCATTTTCGAAAATGAGCTCGAGGCAGCGCAGTAACGTCGCCCGAATTCTGTCCGGCAAGAGTGAGAGAGATATATCGGCCGTCGCTTGCGTGTGTGTTGCTTCTGCGTACACAAAAAAAATAAATCAGACGACAGCGCAGCCGCCCTCAGTCGGCGTCGGTCATAAGATTATTGAGCAACAGTGAACACAAAATTTATTCGGACACCCTTGTTTTTCAACTTTATTCATTAATAATGTAAAAGGTATATAAGATAAAATAAAATTAAATAATTCATATTGAAGATCAACATTCTTAAAATATATTGTATGCGTAAAATTAGGCAATTTCAGCTTCAACATTAGATAAATCCTCAAATTAATTGCCTTAATTGCGGACACCGATCTTGGAGAGGTAAGGCAATCCTCTCCTCAGTGTCCAGGTCTTCCTCTGGTGCCAACACGAGAGCGAAACGCTTCCTGGCGCGTGGCATGACAATTCCCGTTCCTTTCCAACTCAAAACTGCCTCTCGCCGGTCTCCGTCCACTTGTCTTATTCCCTTTTCGTCGCATCACACACACACACATACGCGAACTCAACGAAACCTCAGTACGCCATGAATGTATTGTTTTTGTATTCTCTGTTCTATTTGTCTACAGATATCTCCATCTCTTTCATGCACACGCCAGGCTGCGTCAGACAGTAAACTGCCGGCTCAAGGAAAGAAATGAACCGTACCGTGGGACAAATAATGACATATAACTAATCGTTATAACTTTAATTTTATTTAGATTTCATGCCAAATATGCGACACATACATATATGTATTAGATAGGGTACATTTTTATATAATAATCATATAAAATAATCATCTAAAAAACTATCTAACGTATACACACTCGTATCAAAGACAATATAAATAATAAGATGAGTATGAAGAGTTGAAGGGAATTTCTGCGGCCTGCGGCAAGGTAACTTTTCAACTTTTAAGCTTCTGCTTAATCCTTAATCATCGTTTTATCCTATCCGCCTCCTTTCAGATGCACAATAATCTTAAGATTTGTTGCGCTATTGTTGGTGAAAGGCATCACACGAGCTTCCTTACAACTAGCTCTCCATCCCAATACACGTATAACAATGTGGATCCTTGAACCATCGTAGACCGCACCCCACTGCAGTTCTTTCTGGTCAGCCATCAGGCCATTTAGGGGACGGCCAGGCCGACGCGTTATGTGACTGAGAATACGGGCAACCTGGATATCGATCTCCTACAGCAATCTATGTCACGTTTCCCCGTTGCAGCCGCGCCGTGTCGTATCCGGCTCCGGCATATCTAGCACATTTAGCTGCCGCCCGTGGGCGGGTCTATCTGACCTGGTGTGTATTATATTCGTGCTGGTATTCGCATATTTCTGTAATGATTTCCTTACAGCGCCCAAAAGTTCCACTCTACCAACGAGGATTATGATAAGCAGTTGATTGTTCCACAGTTGAGAAAAATCCGTATTTCGTTCGTTGTTTAGACAATACTTTTAATGTCTAATAGAGAATCTCTCAAATGGATTCTATAAACTAACCTTGAAAACAGAAGATTATCAATTGATTCAGAGTAAGTAAATACAATTCTAATTTGTTGTATGTATTCAGACCCAGCATGTGGAGGATAATATTACAGTATTACTATAAATACCGCAAACATAATGATTTTTAATGTCTATAAGCTTACTGCGCATATGATCAATCGAATTCTCAACCAAATTCACAGCGCTATTGTTATCGCCATAAATTGCTATCGGTTTTTCGTTTAAGTGCAATTTCATTTCAACCCCACATACTATGCATACTCTGCTCCCAGCGCATGAATGCATTTCCGAAATAAGATTTGCGGTCGACGCCATATGTTTATATATGTATATTGTCACGGTTCTACGGTTCGTATTCCGAATTAAAGAACGTCACGTATTTTGGCCAAGAATGTGTCAATCGCTTCAACTTCCTCAGCGTCTAAAGGTTCAGGCGGATATTCAGTAAGTCACTTAGTATTTCATTAAACAGGGCCAGATATGAGCGTGGTTTTAACAGTGATGTTCTGGTTGGTTTTGGTTCTTAAATACATACATTTATGTTATAAATACATTTATTGACGATAATATAATGTCTAATAGAGAATCTCTCAAATGGATTCTATAAACTAACCTTGAAAACAGAAGATTATCAATTGATTCAGAGTAAGTAAATACAATTCTAATTTGTTGTATGTATTCAGACCCAGCATGTGGAGGATAATATTACAGTATTACTATAAATACCGCAAACATAATGATTTTTAATGTCTATAAGCTTACTGCACATATGATCAATCGAATTCTCAACCAAGTTCACAGCGCTATTGTTATCTCCATAAATTGCTATCGGTTTTTCGTTTAGGTGCAATTTCATTTCAACCCCACATACTATGCATACTCTGCTCCCAGCGCATGAATGCATTTCCGAAATAAGATTTGCGGTCGACGCCATATGTTTATATATGTATATTGTCACGGTTCTACGGTTCGTATTCCGAATTAAAGAACGTCACGTATTTTGGCCAAGAATGTGTCAATCGCTTCAACTTCCTCAGCGTCTAAAGGTTCAGGCGGATATTCAGTAAGTCACCTAGTATTTCATTAAACAGGGCCAGATATGAGCGTGGTTTTAACAGTGATGTTCTGGTTGGTTTTGGTTCTTAAATACATACATTTATGTTATAAATACATTTATTGACGATAATATTCCCCTTTTTTATGTTTTTAAGATGGAAACTTCCAGGGTAGCGAAAAATGGGTTTCGGATCATAATGATCCCCTGTATGGGTCGAAGTGAAACAGCCTTAAAGGGATTTATAGCCAGATCCAACCCGCTATCAACTGATCAACGTCCGTCGAACGCCATCGAAATACGCCATATGGAGCGATATTCCATCGCGGCAGGCCGATGGGGTCGTTACGGAATGGAGGTACGCCGCGGACAAGGCGGGACCGGCCGACCGGAACAGGGGTATCGAACGAGTGAAACTACCCGTTTGACGAGGTCCAACCCGAGCCGCAGGACCCTGCAGAGGAGCTTCCACAGGGCAGCATAATCGAAACATAATCTTTCGAACATCAATCAAAACAAAACAAAACCAATCGTGATCAAGCATCATTAATACCATGATTTGCTGCGTTATTGTTGTTTAACGTCATCATACGCACTTCCTTCCAACTGGCTCTCCCTCCCAATACAATAATAACAATGTGGTTCCAGGAACCATTGCAGATGGTGTAGATACAGAACCAAAACCAGCGCCATATCATACCATATCATACAATACCATATCATACAATACCATACCGTACAAATAAAATAACTTCAAATTAAAGCAAAAAACAAAAAACAAAATTATTAGAGCAGACGTTAGTAGGTCAAACAATTAAAACGAAGTGACGCCTGGTTTCGCTTGCGCTCGCCGTTTTATAGAAATCGGCAGCGTCGCCATTTTCGAAAATGAGCTCGCAGCGCAGCGCAGCGCAGTAACGTCGCCCGAATTCTGTCCGGCAAGAGTGAGAGAGATATATAGGCCGATGGGGTCGTTACGGAATGGAGGTACGCCGCGGTCAAGGCGGGACCGGCCGACCGGAACAGGGGAATCGAACGAGTGAAACTACCCGTTTGACGAGGTCCAACCCGAGCCGCAGGACCCTGCAGAGGAGCTTCCACAGGGCAGCATAATCGAAACATAATCTTTCGAACATCAATCAAAACAAAACCAATCGTGATCAAGCATCATTAATACCATGATTTGCTGCGTTATTGTTGTTTAACGTCATCATACGCACTTCCTTCCAACTGGCTCTCCCTCCCAATACAATAATAACAATGTGGTTCCAGGAACCATTGCAGATGGTGTAGATACAGAACCAAAACCAGCGCCATATCATACAATACCATACCGTACAAATAAAATAACTTCAAATTAAAGCAAAAAACAAAAAACAAAATTATTAGAGCAGACGTTAGTAGGTCAAACAATTAAAACGAAGTGACGCCTGGTTTCGCTTGCGCTCGCCGTTTTATAGAAATCGGCAGGGTCGCCATTTTCGAAAATGAGCTCGAGGCAGCGCAGTAACGTCGCCCGAATTCTGTCCGGCAAGAGTGAGAGAGATATATAGGCCGATGGGGTCGTTACGGAATGGAGGTACGCCGCGGACAAGGCGGGACCGGCCGACCGGAACAGGGGAATCGAACGAGTGAAACTACCCGTTTGACGAGGTCCAACCCGAGCCGCAGGACCCTGCAGAGGAGCTTCCACAGGGCAGCATAATCGAAACATAATCTTTCGAACATCAATCAAAACAAAACCAATCGTGATCAAGCATCATTAATACCATGATTTGCTGCGTTATTGTTGTTTAACGTCATCATACGCACTTCCTTCCAACTGGCTCTCCCTCCCAATACAATAATAACAATGTGGTTCCAGGAACCATTGCAGATGGTGTAGATACAGAACCAAAACCAGCGCCATATCATACCATATCATACAATACCATACCGTACAAATAAAATAACTTCAAATTAAAGCAAAAAACAAAAAACAAAATTATTAGAGCAGACGTTAGTAGGTCAAACAATTAAAACGAAGTGACGCCTGGTTTAGCTTGCGCTCGCCGTTTTATAGAAATCGGCAGCGTCGCCATTTTCGAAAATGAGCTCGAGGCAGCGCAGTAACGTCGCCCGAATTCTGTCCGGCAAGAGTGAGAGAGATATATCGGCCGTCGCTTGCGTGTGTGTTGCTTCTGCGTACACAAAAAAATAAATCAGACGACAGCGCAGCCGCCCTCAGTCGGCGTCGGTCATAAGATTATTGAGCAACAGTGAACACAAAATTTATTCGGACACCCTTGTTTTTCAACTTTATTCATTAATAATGTAAAAGGTATATAAGATAAAATAAAATTAAATAATTCATATTGAAGATCAACATTCTTAAAATATATTGTATGCGTAAAATTAGGCAATTTCAGCTTCAACATTAGATAAATCCTCAAATTAATTGCCTTAATTGCGGACACCGATCTTGGAGAGGTAAGGCAATCCTCTCCTCAGTGTCCAGGTCTTCCTCTGGTGCCAACACGAGAGCGAAACGCTTCCTGGCGCGTGGCATGACAATTCCCGTTCCTTTCCAACTCAAAACTGCCTCTCGCCGGTCTCCGTCCACTTGTCTTATTCCCTTTTCGTCGCATCACACACACACACATACGCGAACTCAACGAAACCTCAGTACGCCATGAATGTATTGTTTTTGTATTCTCTGTTCTATTTGTCTACAGATATCTCCATCTCTTTCATGCACACGCCAGGCTGCGTCAGACAGTAAACTGCCGGCTCAAGGAAAGAAATGAACCGTACCGTGGGACAAATAATGACATATAACTAATCGTTATAACTTTAATTTTATTTAGATTTCATGCCAAATATGCGACACATACATATGTGTATTAGATAGGGTACATTTTTATATAATAATCATATAAAATAATCATCTAAAAAACTATCTAACGTATACACACTCGTATCAAAGACAATATAAATAATAAGATGAGTATCGCCCGTACAATTTCAATCGTGAGCAGCGAAGTTTTCTGTATATGCCTAAGTGCGCGCTGTCTCGCTCGCACGAAAAAGATAAGAGAGAATGAGTTTGCATGTGTGAGTACACACAGAGCTGCAAGCACTTATGTGTGCGTATTTGTGCCGAGCTGCCGAATTTTGACGAGACGTAAACAAGACAGAAATGTATTTGCTGAGAATTGGGGTGGGGGAAAAAAATTCGTTGGCGATTGACATTTGGATAATAAAATTTCATTATTTATTTAAATAATAATAATAATATAATTCATTAATATACAATGTGAATATATGTAGTTAATACATATTACTAAGAGACTAAATATTGATACGATAACAGACAATACAATTTTTGGTTCTATCCAACCTGTTCAATCGCAAAATCAACCCCTATACAGCAATTCGCCTTTCAAGAAATTGTATCAAATTGTCTTGTCTTCTTTGCACTAGTTTACGTACAAACGCACATACATGCATGCATAAGAACTTCAAAATTCTTTGCATATTAAGTCGACCCACAAATACCCAACAGACATTTAATCGAATGTGAAGTCATTTATCACATAGATTATGTATTTTTACATAGGTACATTCCTTCATTATATTCATTTATAGTACATCAAACAAAATTAGCATATAAGGGATATACAAAATATTACTTTTTTTGTATTATGAGCAAGCGTCTTCAAATAGTGTCATAGTCCGCAATGAATTCTAAGGTATTGGGTATTTCGTTGAGCGCGGCGTCGTCAAGAACCAATACAAACAAGCAGACCTAACATGTGTGCACACGTACAGTTAAATCTCAGCCTCCCGTATGGGACGAGAGAGCGGTTGGCTCTAGACCAGGGATGCGCAGAGCTGTCTTATGGATGTGCACGCACAAATACAAATAAAGGAATTCGCACTCACACATGTAACGATCACTTTTTTGTTATTTTAATGTGTACACAGAAAAAAGTGGGAACATGTTTCTTCAAATATAAACAAATGCGTCTCATGGTTTACAACGAAGTGAACTTTTTCGTTTTTCAGTGTACAGCAAACGAAGAGACAACAACAAAATATATTCGGGATAGGGACGGCAAAACGAAGCAGTAAAATTGTTGTTGCTTTGCCAGCAACGAAAGTTGACGCAAAGCGAAAAGTGAAAAATTGTTTGTGTAATTTGCAATGTGCAACATAACCTTACCAGTGAGTAAGCTCACACACTTCCCATATGCTATGTGCAAAACAAAAACAAATGTTCATCGTGCACATGGTATTAATGATGCTTGATCACGATTGGTTTTGTTTTGATTGATGTTCGAAAGATTATGTTTCGATTATGCTGCCCTGTGGAAGCTCCTCTGTAGAGTCCTGCGGCTCGGGTTGGACCTCGTCAAACGGGTAGTTTCACTCGTTCGATACCCCTGTTCCGGTCGGCCGGTCCCGCCTTGTCCGCGGCGTACCTCCATTCCGTAACGACCCCATCGGCCTGCCGCGATGGAATATCGCTCCATATGGCGTATTTCGATGGCGTTCGACGGACGTTGATCAGTTGATAGCGGGTTGGATCTGGCTATAAATCCCTTTAAGGCTGTTTCACTTCGACCCATACAGGGGATCATTATGATCCGAAACCCATTTTTCGCTACCCTGGAAGTTTCCATCTTAAAAACATAAAAAAGGGGAATATTATCGTCAATAAATGTATTTATAACATAAATGTATGTATTTAAGAACCAGAACCAACCAGAACATCACTGTTAAAACCACGCTCATATCTGGCCCTGTTTAATGAAATACTAGGTGACTTACTGAATATCCGCCTGAACCTTTAGACGCTGAGGAAGTTGAAGCGATTGACACATTCTTGGCCAAAATACGTGACGTTCTTTAATTCGGAATACGAACCGTAGAACCGTGACAATATACATATGTATATAAACATATGGCGTCGACCGCAAATCTTATTTCGGAAATGCATTCATGCGCTGGGAGCAGAGTATGCATAGTATGTGGGGTTGAAATGAAATTGCACTTAAACGAAAAACCGATAGCAATTTATGGAGATAACAATAGCGCTGTGAACTTGGTTGAGAATTCGATTGATCATATGCGCAGTAAGCTTATAGACATTAAAAATCATTATGTTTGCGGTATTTATAGTAATACTGTAATATTATCCTCCACATGCTGGGTCTGAATACATACAACAAATTAGAATTGTATTTACTTACTCTGAATCAATTGATAATCTTCTGTTTTCAAGGTTAGTTTATAGAATCCATTTGAGAGATTCTCTATTAGACATTAAAAGTATTGTCTAAACAACGAACGAAATACGGATTTTTCTCAACTGTGGAACAATCAACTGCTTATCATAATCCTCGTTGGTAGAGTGGAACTTTTGGGCGCTGTAAGGAAATCATTACAGAAATATGCGAATACCAGCACGAATATAATACACACCAGGTCAGATAGACCCGCCCACGGGCGGCAGCTAAATGTGCTAGATATGCCGGAGCCGGATACGACACGGCGCGGCTGCAACGGGGAAACGTGACATAGATTGCTGTAGGAGATCGATATCCAGGTTGCCCGTATTCTCAGTCACATAACGCGTCGGCCTGGCCGTCCCCTAAATGGCCTGATGGCTGACCAGAAAGAACTGCAGTGGGGTGCGGTCTACGATGGTTCAAGGATCCACATTGTTATACGTGTATTGGGATGGAGAGCTAGTTGTAAGGAAGCTCGTGTGATGCCTTTCACCAACAATAGCGCAACAAATCTTAAGATTATTGTGCATCTGAAAGGAGGCGGATAGGATAAAACTATGATTAAGGATTAAGCAGAAGCTTAAAAGTTGAAAAGTTTCCTTGCCGCAGGCCGCAGAAATTCCCTTCAACTCTTCATTCTTGATCTCGGGAAACTGACCATCGCTGACACAATCACGATAGTAGAAAATGTGTTCGGGATAGCAGTTCCGTAAGTTCCGGAACTTACAATAAACACGCAAATGCTCAAAGGTTATTGACTCCATGCCCTCGATCTCCTCCAGCGAGGAGCGTTGCAAGCGATATTGCTTGCTGTATGAAGCCCGAAAGGATCATGGTAGGCGGCAGCCCCCACAACACTGGGGATTTCACGTTGATCGCGTGAAGGATGAGTCACATCGGCATATCAGCATCTTCAGCATTCTGCCGTTCAGCCGGATCTTCGCGCTGCGATAGGAAACATACATAAAACAAGCCAGCAATCTTGATGAGTGCAGAGAAGCAGGGAGCTATTGAACTCACATTGAGAAACTGGCCATCCTCGATGCGACACAGTTGGGGGGGTGTGGCTGTTGGAGAGGACTATAGGCCTGACAGACTCCTTGGCGTTGATCACTGTGGGCCTGAAGACGTCGATGATTGCCGTCCTGTCCTCACCGTTGCCAGGCCTGATAGCGCTTTTGCTAACTCCTCTGTGTCTTCCATTCTCCGGGCCCTGTATCCCGACGGATAGGGACATGGTCGTTTCTTTGGCTGATTAAGATACCGGCCACTCGAAGAGGCTGCTGCTGGATGAAAGATGATCAGGGATCGTTAAAAATTATCTAACAAAAAAATGATATACACAATAATATGACTGGCGTTGGCCGCTTTAATGTCAGCCTAAATGCGTATTGGACGCATCATATGCCAACCGTGGCCGTGTCGAAGCCGCAACATGAGTAGCAGAAGGCCCCGACCCGTGCCGCACGGGCTTTTAACGAGCACTGCTTTTAATTGTCCCTTAAGGGACAGATTGTAGGGATATGGACAAGCAGAAAGCGCGTCGCGCTTGTTTGTGGGAGAGGGGGTGTCTGTCAGAAGGTGTAAGGGGGTTCGATCGTCTATCTCTCTCGTAGTGTTCAGACGCGTTTTTTCATTGCGCTCCGCTCATTTTTCACTTATTTTGTATAAACAACCGGTGTTTGTCCAAAATAAATCTTTTGCGAACTAACAAATTAACTTGCTAACTTAAAGTCTATCCTGAATCGCGAGTGCATGCCTATTTACTGTGTAAATCATAATTTAATAATTCTTTTCTGCGTCGGTTAACATTGTGTTTTTGTTGTTGCTTTTCGTAAGTACGCTCTCACATTGAATTTAGCCCGCTCTCATCTTGTAATCTGTGCTTTAGCATCACTCTCTCCCTATAACCCAAACATAAATAACTGTTCTTCTTCTCTCGCTCTCAATACTTTCCGTGTAGTAGCGCTCTCTCTCTCTCATTGCAGCTGCTGCAACCGCTCTCCTCTCTCCGCTCAGTTTTTACTAATTCCGCTTTAAGCGTTTGCCTGGCACATTGGTCTGATTTCTATTTGTTTTGAAATAAATTTTGTTTATTGTATTTAAAATGGAATCACCTATTATCTGTACCAAAAAAACCTGCAAACAGGTGGTCACCCCTGATCAGTCGAGTATCCCCTGCTATCTTTGCAGAAAAGCAATGCACGCAAAGTGCGCTGGGTACTCAGGCCTCGTGGGTGATGCAATTTCCAAGCATAATGGCTTGTTCTACTGTTGTGAGGCATGCCGGGGGGCTCACATAGAGATTGCCAGGTTTATGGGGCAGACGCGGAATGGCTTTAAGGAGCTAACCGTGGGCTTTAAAAAGCAGTACGATCGGCTCGTAGCCATGGAGTCTTTGTTTATCAGTTTGCAACTGCTGAATGAGTCTCCTAGGCGAAAAAAGGTCACTCCGCGGGATCTGCAAGCCCCAACTGTCCCTCTGCCGCCCGTTGCCGAACAACCGACTCCGACCACTCCAATTGTGCAGCAGCCGATATCGTTTGCTATTCCAAGGGCAACGACAGCTGCTGGTGATGCAAATTCGGCAGCCGAATTTATCACTTCGGAGAACGTACAACCAGAAATTTCCGTAGCGTCCGTGTCCGTCGAGCCCGCCAGCATTACTAATATCCCGTCCACTTCGATCCCACCAACAAACATACGACCCGGACCACCGGGTATTGCCATCACAGGTACAAGGTCTGTGGTGCCAAACCCAAGATTGGTGGTGATCACACCTACACCTAAACGACAAATATTTGTCTCACGGCTTGCCCCTTACACCACTATAGATGACGTTACTGCTTTTATTCAAAGCAATATACAAGCCGACGGTTTAAAGGTGGAGAAGTTTAACTTCTCTTATGCCAGGGATGTAGCTTCATTCAAAATAAGCGTCTCCCCAACTCATTTTGACACCATTTGCTCTGCCAAATTTTGGCCAGAGAACATGGTGGTGAAGGAGTTTTTAGGCAAAGAAGAAGAGTAGGCCCCCAATAACTCTTAATACTAGTCAGGCCAGTGCTCCATCCTCATCTTCCCAGTCCACCCATCCAAAAAACTAACTTCCTCTCTCTTAATCACCTACCAGAATGTTAGAGGCTTGCGTAGTAAGCTCAGCACTCTCTTTCGGGATAGCGTCGCATTTGCATCCCATGTAATTGTGTTTACAGAGACCTGGTTAAAACCGGAAATTCTTAGTTCTGAAGTTTTGGCAGGTCGGTACACAATCTTTAGAAATGACCGTTCGTCTCGACGTGCAGGTGGGGTTCTGATTGCAGTGGACTCTAACTTCCCGTCGGAACATTTTACAGTCCAGATCCAACAAGAACTGGAATTCCTGTGTATAAAACTGATTCTTCCCGCTTTTTCAGTCTTTATTACATGCTCGTATATTCCACCTTCTTCGGATATCGCAATTTATGAGCAGCACTTGTCCGCCTTAAGCGCTGTTTCTTCCTCGCTATCGGATAAAGATCATATGATAGTTCTTGGGGATTTCAATTTACCAGGAACTGTTTGGTCTTCGGTAAACGAGTCTAATAACCTAGTCCCCATGTCACGACATGACTTTATAGACGGCTTACTCGACTTATCCCTGTCTCAAGTCAACCATGTGAAAAATTCCCTGGGTCGATTTCTTGATCTGTGCTTTGTAACGGATCCGACCATTGCGTTGTTAACCCGAGTCCCTCCGCTCACTATACCTGAAGACGCCTACCATCCTACACTTGAAGTGTCGCTCGATATAGGACCAACCGCATTGGATCGGTCGGGTAGGCTACCTCAATGTGACCGCTGCTTTCGTAAAGCCGAGTTTGCGAAGCTTAATAACCTCATTAGGGATTTTGATTGGTCCGCTTTGTATTTGTGCACTGATGTTACAATATGCACAAACATTTTCTATGAGGCACTTGACTCACTTTTTGAGTCTTGTGTCCCACTTTCCTGTCCTATTAGATCTGGGAAGCCCCCTTGGTTTACCAAAGAGTTATCCAGTCTAAAAAACTTAAAATCAAGACTTTACAAAAAATTTCAAGAAGTTGGCTCTCCTTCTTCTCTCTCTCGCTATGTAATGGCTCGGTCAAACTTTTCAGTTCTTAATTCCCAGTGCTATAAGAACTACCTATCTAGATGCAGGATACGTTTTTCTCAGGACCCTAAGCAGTTTTACAGCTTCGTAAACAGTAAGCGTAAAACGTCCGCTCATCCATCCTCGCTATCATTTCTTAATACGTCGGCAAACACTGATCAGGCAATTGCCGATCTTTTTGCCCAATACTTCCAAACAACCTATTCTCAGGAATGCTACTCCGGGCAGCCGTACCCATACGGCTTACCCAGGTCGAACGGCATCTTCAGTCCCTTGCTAAATGAAAGCTCTCTGCTTCTTGACCTCCGGAAAGTTAAGCCGGTGTTTTCACCGGGTCCGGACGGAGTTCCCGGCTGTGTACTTAGATACTGCGCCGAGTCTCTGTGTGGACCGTTGCTTAAACTATTCAGCCTGTCCATTAACTCTTCATGCTTCCCCTCCATATGGAAGGAGTCGTTCATTATTCCTCTCCATAAGAAAGGTAGTAAGTCTGACGCGAAGAACTACAGAGGTATATCAAAGTTATCCGCAATTCCTAAAGTGTTTGAGAAAATTTTAACTCCGCACCTGCAGCATCTTTGCAGATCACTTATATCTCCAGCCCAGCATGGATTTATAAGGCGGAGATCAACAACCACGAATTTATTGGAGTTCACCTCCTTTATCATTAAAGGCTTCCAAGGTAATCTACAGACGGATGTCATTTACACAGATTTCAGTAAAGCATTCGACTCTGTAAACCACACTCTCCTAGCACAAAAACTTGACCTTTTAGGGTTTCCACCCAATCTCTTGAGATGGATTTCTAGCTACCTTTGTTCCAGGTCCCAAAGAGTCCTCTTCAAAAACTCCCTATCTTCACCAGTTATGGTTACTTCGGGCGTACCACAGGGCAGCCATCTAGGCCCCCTACTCTTTACACTCTTTATAAATGACCTGCCTTCGGTATTAACATACTCTCGAGTACTTATGTATGCGGATGATGTTAAGCTGTGTGTCCAGTTCAAGGACAGCTTATCTCACTCCAGGTTGCAATCCGATCTTAATACCTTTCAGTCATGGTGTTGTGCAAATTTGTTATACCTTAATGCTTCGAAATGTAAAGTAATGACATTTCATCGCTCCAGCGCCTTTCTGGCTCCTTACACACTAGGCGGGGGTTCTCTCGAGAGAATTACCCTAGTTGATGATCTCGGTGTTCTTCTAGATCCCAAGTTAAAGTTTTCTGAACACATTTCTACCATGGTAAATAAGGCCATGGGCGTGCTTGGGTTTATAAAGAGGTGGTCAAAGGAATTTGACGACCCCTATATAACAAAGACTCTCTATGTATCGCTTGTTCGTCCGATTTTAGAATATGGTTCTTGTGTATGGTGCCCTCAGTACAAAGTACACCAGGACCGTATAGAATCAGTACAGAAAAACTTTTTAATTTTCGCTCTACGCGGCCTCAACTGGGATGCAAGTGTGAGACTGCCGTCTTACTCTAGTAGATCGCTTTTAATAAACCTTCCATCTTTAGTTAACCGTAGAACAACATTAGATAGTTTTTTAGATGATTATTTTATATGATTATTATATAAAAATTTACCCTATCTAATACACATATGTATGTGTCGCATATTTGGCATGAAATCTAAATAAAATTAAAGTTATAACGATTAGTCTGTGGTTGTCATTATTTGTCCCACGGTACGGTTCATTTCTTTCCTTGAGCCGGCAGTTTACTGTCTGACGCAGCCTGGCGTGTGCATGAAAGAGATGGAGATATCTGTAGACAAATAGAACAGAGAATACGAAAACAATACATTCATGGCGTACTGAGGTTTCGTTGAGTTCGCGTATGTGTGTGTGTGTGATGCGACGAAAAGGGAATAAGACAAGTGGACGGAGACCGGCGAGAGGCAGTTTTGAGTTGGAAAGGAACGGGAATTGTCATGCCACGCGCCAGGAAGCGTTTCGCTCTCGTGTTGGCACCAGAGGAAGACCTGGACACTGAGGAGAGGATTGCCTTACCTCTCCAAGATCGGTGTCCGCAATTAAGGCAATTAATTTGAGGATTTATCTAATGTTGAAGCTGAAATTGCCTAATTTTACGCATACAATATATTTTAAGAATGTTGATCTTCAATATGAATTATTTAATTTTATTTTATCTTATATACCTTTTACATTATTAATGAATAAAGTTGAAAAACAAGGGTGTCCGAATAAATTTTGTGTTCACTGTTGCTCAATAATCTTATGACCGACGCCGACTGAGGGCGGCTGCGCTGTCGTCTGATTTATTTTTTTTGTGTACGCAGAAGCAACACACACGCAAGCGACGGCCGATATATCTCTCTCACTCTTGCCGGACAGAATTCGGGCGACGTTACTGCGCTGCCTCGAGCTCATTTTCGAAAATGGCGACGCTGCCGATTTCTATAAAACGGCGAGCGCAAGCGAAACCAGGCGTCACTTCGTTTTAATTGTTTGACCTACTAACGTCTGCTCTAATAATTTTGTTTTTTGTTTTTTGCTTTAATTTGAAGTTATTTTATTTGTACGGTATGGTATTGTATGATATGGTATGATATGGCGCTGGTTTTGGTTCTGTATCTACACCATCTGCAATGGTTCCTGGAACCACATTGTTATTATTGTATTGGGAGGGAGAGCCAGTTGGAAGGAAGTGCGTATGATGACGTTAAACAACAATAACGCAGCAAATCATGGTATTAATGATGCTTGATCACGATTGGTTTTGTTTTGATTGATGTTCGAAAGATTATGTTTCGATTATGCTGCCCTGTGGAAGCTCCTCTGCAGGGTCCTGCGGCTCGGGTTGGACCTCGTCAAACGGGTAGTTTCACTCGTTCGATTCCCCTGTTCCGGTCGGCCGGTCCCGCCTTGTCCGCGGCGTACCTCCATTCCGTAACGACCCCATCGGCCTGCCGCGATGGAATATCGCTCCATATGGCGTATTTCGATGGCGTTCGACGGACGTTGATCAGTTGATAGCGGGTTGGATCTGGCTATAAATCCCTTTAAGGCTGTTTCACTTCATTATGTTTGCGGTATTTATAGTAATACTGTAATATTATCCTACACATGCTGGGTCTGAATACATACAACAAATTAGAATTGTATTTACTTACTCTGAATCAATTGATAATCTTCTGTTTTCAAGGTTAGTTTATAGAATCCATTTGAGAGATTCTCTATTAGACATTAAAAGTAGTGTCTAAACAGCAAACGATATACGGATTTTTCTCAACTGTGGAACAATCAACTGCTTATCATAATTTCCTCATTTTTGACCAACGCCACCATCAATTTTTGCACAACATTTGTTGCTGATGGTTAACAGTCGGAGCCATAATTAAATTTTACATTTTTTTTGTTTATTTTCACAAAAATGTGGAGCACACATTTTTTTTTTTATTGTCAGCTGTGTTTTTAATGGATGGTGGATGGTGGCCAGTGGGAATCGATGTTTCGCATCGGCCAAAAAATATCACCGCTCCCCGTAAATGTGTTGTGTGGGAAAAGGCTACAAAATGCTTTTCATAATTTCCGTTGTCATTTGGCAATCAAATTCATAAAATATAGTTTCCAATCGGCAACTTATCCTATTCGAATTTTTCAACTAGTTAACGTAATAATTTGTTACTTAAATTCCAACTTGTACGTAATTAGCCGTTTTTCAATTTGTGTCAGTGGACTTATCGTAGCAGTAAGCTTTACGAATTTTCATTTCGTCATAACTAAAAACACAAAGTTTCTGAACCTCAGACATTTGAGTTGCTGCTTTCATAATTTTTGTAACGGGTTGCAGAATTCCAGGAGAAATTTGTATTCTATTTGTCCAATGTTGCAGGAAAATGCAGGTAAGGGGATTTTTATTCTTCTTAGCAGCTTGTACCCTTTGGAACTGGCAGCATATAAGGTTATGGACTGAGCAATATATTCTTCTGTCCAAGATCCTCTTTAAGCACCATATTGGAGTTTTAAAATTTGTCGATCCGTAAAAATGGGTTTCCGATGATTTACTAAATAAATGGACCGATTTTCTGACTTTAACAACTCGTCTGGGACTTGATTACATCATTTTACTTTATTACTTCAGAATTGCGGAATTTGTTCATCTGTAACAAAAAAAGTTCTACATATGATCAAAAAGTTCACTCAAGAGCAAACACTCACCAATTCCTGTACATCCAGTTTTGCCCTGTCGACTTCTATTTGAAAACGCCTCTCTGGGTTGAACCCATTTTCTTTTAAAACGGTAATAAATGACTCCAGAAAATTGAAGAATAAAAAATTGTAATTTTATCTCTGGCGTAAAATAACTGTAAGCGTTTACACTTTTTGAGAGCTTTTATTGTCTGCTGCGCATATAATTTTTCTCGACGATCGAAAGACAATAATACTAGACGCTCCAATGTGTTTCCGTACTTGGCAATAATGTCAGCGATGTTTTCCATTTTAAATGTTATCCAATCGAATTTCAAACTTTTGAGTCTCGGACATATTGGAAAGTCCAATTCAATTTCCAAATGGGCTAGTTCTAGCTTATCCAATTCAGGATATATATAATCTATTTTAATCTGTTCTAGATCTTAATCCGGTAACGGTCAAGTTTCGGAAGATGGGAGCATATTTCCAAAATAATTGGAATATCGCTCGACGCCCCTCTCAATATTTCCAAGTGAATCAGTTGCCGAATATGTTGCGCTGAAACAAATGTAAAGCACTTGTTAAGGAAATTCTATTGCATTGAGTTCTTTTAATTTCTTACCCTGGTCCATCGAAATGCAAAAGAAAGTCAAATATTTACAGTATGGATTTACGTACTGGAGCAGGTCCATTCCGACATACTGTAAGGTCTTGTACGCTTGGCATGCTTACAACAGGATTCAGCGCGTTGAAATTTCGATTTGTTATCATCAATATGGCAGATCTGAGGTTAATGCAGTACTTTTCGATGAGTTCTCCAATTTGATCAGTTATATTCGTTTTTCCTATATATATTGAATTAACAGTGAATCCGCAAAACGACAGAATAACTGTTAATTCTTTATCTGAATTGTTGTTAAAATACACGTTTAAACCGTCTGACAAATATTGTTGCCATTGAATTTGTTGAATATACCTTCAAGATCTTTAATTTTTTCAAAAAATTCTGTTGATGGCTTCTTCAGCCCACCCGCTGACACCATATCAACATAAGTGAATGTTGCATTTTCTTTGTCAATGCAGTCTAATGACAATCGTCGAATTAGATAGCCTGGGATGTACTCTATGGAGTCATCGGTAAGCTGGCTATATATTTCGGCTTCTTCTTCTCCGTTCGGGTCTTCTATGGCTAAGTCAGCACCCAAAGTCCATTGAGGAAATATCAATGTCCA